>JAZFAU010000023.1:1200000-1545488 GCA_037178615.1 Dione vanillae
TATAAATAAGTAACAACTAAAATTACTATACATCATCTAGGTACATCAAGTATATTAATAAATTAATATCACACTTCTGTCTATATTTATTTTGATAAATATGAAATACAGAAATACTAAACATAAATATCATAAAAATGCAAATAAAAGTATCAACAATAACACTGACACAGGGAAGAATATATAAACAGACACTCTTGGATGACATATGGACATCAATATGAATGTTTGCTCATCATTATTATTTAAGCCATCCTTTGTTGGAACTTCAACAATAACTAACTCATTACTAAACATTTCAACATCAAACTGACATTCAGTCTTGTTTAAACACATTTTTGATTCAGACAAATTAGAATATTGGAATGTGGGTTTATAAATATCAAAAATAGCATGAATATCATTATTAACAAAGTCATTATCACTATAAAAAATATAATAGTAATAACCATCTGATGTTACTTTGTGGTTCACCTTCAATGTTGTTATTTCTTCTAAATATTTTGTATTGTTACACTGTATTGAGTAGGGGAAAAACTCATTCATTAGTATATTGTCTTGATAACAGTCATAGAGATTGATTTCGAAGCTTGAAACAGATTTATCTTCAGTAACCTTTGTGGTAGTATTCATAGCATTTCCACCATGGTTAACACCTGCATCTAATACTGTGTTAGGATTATGTAATGGTGTACCTGTATCTCGCTTGTGTTTTACTCTTGTTTGTTCAATGTTTGCATCATGAGAACTATTTTCAGCTAGCAAAATTTTATTTTCAGTTTCATAATCATATTTTGTATGTCTTTTCTTATTTCTGGGATTTTCCAATGTTACTGACACATGACCATGTTTTTCTATTAGCAGTGGATCTTTTTTGTATTTATCACCATTCTAAAATACCACAAGTATTTAATATTTTGTCACCTTTCACAACCAATATTTTAGAACCATCATATCTGGAGCACCCTCTTAATTCTACTGTGGCTCCAGCAAAGAGATAGAACCCCCAGTATTCCAATGTATCATCTGGTAACGTCATTGATTTTCTTAGTTTAATATGTCTCCTCTTACTCGCTAATTTGGGTTTACCTTTCATTTGGAATGCATTAAAGGTACTGTTCATCTTTAAGGAATGCTTTTCACAAAATATTGAGGATTGGCCTTTATGTATTTGTATAACATCAGAATCTGAAATCCTGTACATAACATCGGCATATTTGATATTCCTGAGATATAAGGGAGAGATTATGAGTATCGCTGGCAAGACAGTTGTTAGCAGGCAAAACATAACAACTCTCTGGGTTCCATGCATCTTACCCCCATCTGAAAAGGAAAAAATATAATTTTAAGAAATAAAAAATATAAATACTACTATAATGTTTACAATATTTTGATACGTACAAGGTTTCAAGCGCTTCGTAGACTATGTGAATTTATTACAATAAAATATAAAACTTCGTCTCTACATAGACATCATTATATGTACAAAATTTTACTTATAGTGCATTTTGACGGAAGATTGTATGAGATTCCAGTTTAGAGATTTTTAAAAAAGGTCTTCTTTCGCGAAATAAGACGTTGACATTTCCTTGGATAATATTTATTTTTACAAAGTAGAATGTTGCCCATATGTAATTTACCGAAATATTTTTCGTCAAAAATTAAGCACATTTTTATTATCTGTAGAATTAAAAATAAAAAAATGTTTAGATATAAAACAAATGTACCCGAGTAGAGTGCATTTTAATGTAATTAATAATGCCAAGATAATTCTAGAAATTAGTCATTTTTAATAACGTAAATAAGCAAGAACATCTTGTTATTAAACTTATGCAAGTATAAATTTTGTACACATATTTGCAGTAAAGATTTGTGTTCAACGCAGTAACATGATACCACTGTTTAAAATAAGTAAATATACTAAATATATGAGATTTTTTATTAATTCGTCTGATGATTTAATTTATTTTCGCATAAAGTTAACAAAAAATATATTTATTATATTTCTACGATCTATTAAAATTAAATTCATTAAATAATAATATGTGTTACCGTTATAAAATATATTTAGAAATCAAAAGGTTTATTTGAGTAAAAAAGGTTTCATTGAAAACTTCTAAAAAAAAGTCGTTACCATGCAACTGTTTTTATATTATTGATTTGGCAAGTGATGCTTCTTAGTGCAGAAGATAAAATTAAATAACATATTTAATAATTAATATGTAACTTGCCTTATTAAAGATTGTATAATAAAGATTATAATACAAAATGGAAGAAAGTGAGCTTAGAAAGCTTTTACAATCTAAAAATGGATGTAGAATTCCACCAATGCTCCCTATACCAAATACTGACAAGGTGACAAAATTGCCATTTACTCCATTACCGCCATATAACCGGATAAAGGTGAGAAACAATAAAAGAATATAAAATTAATGTTTATTTGTAAACATAAACTTGGGTGTGAATAGTTATATATATGTATAGTTATTTACTTTATTTCGTTATCATGTGTACCTTGAAGAATAAAACGTCTCGGAAAGTATGTAAAATTATAAACATAAGTCTATATATATTTTGTAACAATATGTAAAAAATATTTTTTACAACTCAAAGCAATTATTTTTTTTTTTTTTTTTTTTTCAGCTTCACGCTTTATCCCGCACATGGCAGGGTAGGCAGAGGGAACTGCAGGAACCATAAGAACCTAGTGTTAAGACACTCCGTTACTTAGTCCCTGCTTACTCCGTCCCCACTTTCCGCCGTTTTCGAGGCATTGCGTGTTGAGTGGCGGAACTCAACGCCGCGCTTTGCCTTAGATGCCAGAGCGAAGAAAATGGAAATAGAAAAATCCATCTTCCCCGACTGGGGATCGAACCCAGTAACCGTCGCGTTACAGGCACACGTTGCGCCTCTGCGCCACGACGGCCCTCAATGCAATTATCTATTGTCACAATTCCTCAAAACAAATAGTACGATGAATATTTTGTTGTGTCTACTTGGTCAAAATAAACAATATGTACTAATGAAATTATTATAAAGCATTACGTTATTTTAAGTATTTATCTTATTCTTTGTATGTTGGTTACTTTCATAATACGTAAGTTATACCTTACTAATACAATAATTAATCAATTATGTCACGTATTTCAGGACAAAAAAGAAAAATTCCGGCAGATTCTAGAAGAAAAATCTGTAAGCAGAAAAATTAAAATATCCAAGGCGCCCATAGTATATAGTGAGTTAGATAATTTAGAGATATCGCAAGATAGGCACATTAATGTTTTACGGGAATGTGCAAACCAGATTCAACCACCACCGATGCTTAAATCATGGGAAAGAAAAATACGAAGTTTAATTCCTTCTAAATTGAAAAATTCATACCCTTCTTTAACTGAAGAGTTATTAAAAGAAAGCAAAGATGAATGGAACAGAAATTTACATGAATTAGCTGTGAAGACAGTAATTCGTGACATTCCTGGAGTTTCACGTAAGAGATACGAGGAACCGCATTTCAAATTTAATGGAGTTACTCCGAACCATAGTAAAATGGTTAAATATCGCAAAAAGTTAAAAAGTGGATCCCTCCTATTGCACCCTTTTATAAGACTAATTCTTGAATCATCCGAAAAAACTTTTCCTGCCTTCATTATTGATTTATCAAAATATAGAGCCCGAGGGGCATTCTATTTAGAAGATTTTCAAACAAAAGTATTAGAAGAAATCAAACGAGCTGATTATTTAGTATCTAGTACTTGGTATTCTATTTTAGTACATTGGCTAAAAAACCCTAGATGTATTAAAGGAATGTCGTCAAAAAAAGTGTCAGACTTTGTAAAATGTGCTACAAAAATGATATCTATGCAAATACAAGAACTGATACGCAGATCAATTGATGCTATTATACAAGCACTTAAGGATCCTGAAAGCGTTCCGTTATTAAATTTAGCTTTAGATTTTAATGGGGAGTTTGTATATGATCCAACTCTGGAGGAAGTATTTGAAGTATACCATACGATAATTAATGCCATTTCTCATATCGCACAGAGACTAATGCCTATTGAACAATATCTTAAAATTCCTTACAACTATGATGCTCTACCGGTTCAATATAACAAATGGTTGCACAAAGATGGACACGCAAGACTTCAAATTCAGCTTGATATAGTATTTGATCCATTAGTTGAATATCAAAAAAAATTAAGAATTGATTACGATATGCTTTACGGCGATGCAGCTAAGCTACAATTGTTAAAATTTATCGAGGAGGCCACAGATTTTGAGACATCCCGCGAAAAAATTAATTATTTTCGCGAAATTGATTCTAATATTACCTCTATAATAGAAAATGAATATTTTAACTGTGCAATTGTTTCTCAACTCAGAATGATCGATGGTCTAAAAGGAAAAGCAGTAGAATTTATAAATGATATTATACATGGAATAGTTAAAAGTCATATGGATGAAAATAAAAGTATATGTAATGAATTTGAAATAATTGCAAGTAAAGCTTTAAAAGAACCCGAGAACGCAGCGGAGCTTGTAGAACAAGGTGTTTATATTCTACATGCTAAGACTGTTTTGGTAGAAGGTTTGAAAGAGAGAATATTGAGACAACTAAGCATAATTTCAAATTTGTTAGAAATGACATCACTAACGCCAGAACATGTAGCTTCCAATACGAAAACTGTTAATTGGTTAACAGATATTAAACCTATATTTGAAAAGAATGCAGCTGCGTATGAAACTTTTAAAGCAGAAATGGAAGATAACTTGCTATCGAAAATTGCCTACTTAAATAAAGAAGTCTTAGAAATAACACCGTATTTGGAGTTATTAGATAATATGGATGATATAAATCACACTTTAGAATATTTAGAAAGTCTACGAAAACTTGTGCATCGCCTAGATGATTGTGATAAATTAGTATGTTGGATAAATAATGAAGAAACTACTTTTAAGTTCCCGCTATCTAGCTATGCAGATCTTGAAGAACTAAAAGATTTTATTAAACCATTTCATTGCTTAGTATATTTGGTTCATAAATGGAAACGAAGCTATTACACGTGGATGGATGGACCGTTTGAATATTTAGATCATGAAAAAATAGAACAAGATCACGACTTTTATTACAAAGAATTTTTAAAACTGTCTAAGACTTATAGAACCAAAATAAAGCAACAAATATCTGAAGGTGTAGAAAAACGTTTTCAAGGCCTAGTAGACGACCCTGATATGAATAATTTGCCTGCTCCAATGAAACTTTGTGCTCAAGCAATAGCGGAAATAAAAGAATGGAGGCCTAATGTTCAAATGGCTCATATTATGTGCAATCCAGCATTGGTGCAGAGACATTGGGATGAGATGTCTCTTATTGCTGGATTCGATTTAACTCCAAATGCTGGCACTAGTTTGAGAAAAATTATAAATTTTAATCTTTGGAATGACATAGATCAGTATGAAATTGTAAGTGTAGCAGCAACAAAAGAATTAGCACTAATAACAAATTTGAACAAAATGACAGCGGAGTGGGTTGATATTTGTTTTAAAACTAGTCCGTACAAAGATACTGGCATTTTTATATTAACTGGTCTAGATGATATTCAAAGTGTATTAGATGATCACATTGTTAAAACAATTGGTATGCGTGGATCTGCATTTGTGAAACCATTTGAGTCGCAGGTAAGAGCGTGGTATGAAAAAATCACACGTGTTAATTCTACTATAGATGAATGGGGAAAAGTACAAAGTCAGTGGCTCTATTTATTACCTATATTTTCTTCAAAAGATATAGTGGCCCAGATGCAAGAAGAAGGTGTAATGTTCGTAGAAGTTAATAATATATACCGCAGATATATGGGATCAGTTGATAAAGATCCCCATGTTTTAGATATAGCTGGAGGTGCAGGAGTCTTAGAATCATTTAAAATAGCATCAGGATTATTAGAAAAAATTAATGATGGTATAAATAATTACCTAGAGAAAAAACGTCTATTTTTCCCTAGATTCTTTTTCTTGTCAAATGATGAAATGTTAGAAATATTATCAGAAACTAAAAATCCGCTTAAAGTACAACCACATCTTAAAAAATGCTTTGAAGGTATTAATAGATTGGTATTTGATCCAGAATATAACATTTCTGCTATGATATCAATGGAAGGTGAGCAAGTAGAATTTCTGGATATTATAAGTGTGGCAGCAGCGAGAGGTTCAGTGGAAAAATGGCTAGTTCAAGTAGAAGACCAAATGTTAAAAGCAGTAAAATCAGAAACTGAATTATCATATTATGATTATCCAAATTTAAGTCGCGTGGATTGGATATTATCTTGGGAGGGTATGGTTGTCTTGGCAATATCTCAAATATATTGGGCTGTAGATGTTCATCAAGCTTTAAACACTCACAAGCTTAGTGAATTGCAAGCTTTTCATATGTCTTTGACCAAACAGTTAAACGAAACAGTCGCTATTATACGAAGAACCGATTTGACGAAACTAAATAGTGTAACAGTAAAAGCCCTGATAGTTATAGATGTCCATGCAAAAGACGTCATTCAAGATCTTATTGGTAAGAACGTTATTGAAGTAACTGATTTTCAATGGTTAGCTCAATTACGATATTATTGGGAAGAAGAAAGAGTATTTGTTAAGATTATAAACGCTGTAGTCAATTATGCTTATGAATATTTAGGTAATTCAGATCGCCTGGTAATAACTCCACTTACTGATCGTTGTTATCGAACTCTGATAGGAGCTTATTATCTTCACTTAAACGGTGCACCTGAGGGTCCTGCTGGGACTGGGCAAGACAGAGACGACGAAAGATTTAGCTAAAGCTTTAGCAGTGCAATGCG
Organism: Dione vanillae; assembly: GCA_037178615.1. NCBI lineage: Eukaryota > Metazoa > Arthropoda > Insecta > Lepidoptera > Nymphalidae > Dione > Dione vanillae. The sequence continues at coordinate 1,206,849 of JAZFAU010000023.1, forward strand.
TTGTTTTTAATTGTTCTGACGGCTTAGATTACAAAGCCATGGGGAAATTTTTTAAAGGGTTAGCGTCATGTGGCGCATGGGTGTGTTTTGATGAATTTAATCGCATTGAAGTAGAGGTTTTGTCAGTAATTGCACAACAGATTTTGTGTATAGTTCAAGCGGTTAGACAACATGTAGAAACATTTGACTTTGAAGGCACTACGTTAACCCTTAATCCAGCTTGTTATGTATGCATAACAATGAACCCAGGATATGCTGGTCGCTCGGAACTTCCAGATAATCTAAAAGTACTTTTTAGAACCGTTGCAATGATGGTTCCCGATTACGCAATGATTGGAGAAATTTCTTTATACTCATTTGGTTTTATAGATGCTCGTAGTTTGTCTGTAAAAATCGTAACTACGTACCGTCTATGTTCTGAGCAGTTATCATCTCAAAATCATTATGATTACGGTATGCGAGCAGTAAAAACGGTTCTATCTGCTGCTGGAAACTTAAAAAGAAATTTTCCTAATGAAAACGAAAGTATCTTATTGCTTCGGTCTATAACCGATGTAAATTTACCAAAATTTCTCTCATTTGACGTCCCTTTATTTGAAGGCATTATATCTGATTTGTTCCCCGGAATTACTTTGCCTAAGCCTGACTACGATAATTTTATAAGAGCTTGTAATACAATATGTGAAATTAATAATTTACAACCAGTTGATTGCTTCATATTAAAGATTATACAAACTTATGAAATGATGATCGTTAGACATGGCTTCATGTTAGTGGGAGATCCATTTTCTGCTAAATCTATGACATTAAAAGTGTTATCAGAAGCTCTAACATTGATGGCGCAACAAAATATATCAGATGGTTGTGAATGCACTTATAAAGTTCTTAATCCGAAAGCAGTGACAATGGGTCAACTGTATGGTGCCTTTGACCCGATATCATATGAATGGTCGGATGGTATAGTAGCCACTATGTTTAGAAACTTTGCTTCCGAAGACACACCTACACGAAAATGGATCGTTTTTGATGGACCTGTTGACGCTGTATGGATTGAAAATATGAATACTGTTTTGGATGATAATAAAAAACTTTGTCTGACATCAGGTGAAGTCATGGCAATGACAAATGTAATGTCTATGATTTTTGAAGTTATGGATTTAGCACAAGCTTCTCCAGCGACTGTGTCAAGATGTGGCATGATATATATGGAGTCGGCTTCTTTTGGATTTATGCCTTTTTACAAATCTTGGTTAAAGACACTTAATCCTATTTGGTTAGAAGAAAATAGTGATTATATATTCAATATGTGTGCATGGTTATTTGATCCATTAATATACTTTGTCAGAAAGCATTGTACGCAACTCGTTACAGGTGGTGAAGTTAACTTAGTAATAAGTACTCTTAGGCTTATAGAAATGTTAATGGATAGTGCTATTGAAGGCGAAGAAGACACCAAATATACAAGAACTTGGTTCATTGCATCCTTCATGACTGCATTGGTATGGGGTGTTGGTGGTATACTTAACACTGACTCCCGTGAGAGATTTGATGACTTAGTAAAGGAGTATTTCAGAGGTGAAAAAGGAATTCCAACAGAAATAGACAGAATCGATGTATCCATACCAACTGAGGACATGATAATTGACCATTATTATATGTATAAAGCCAAAGGTTGTTGGAAGCCATGGCCTGATGCTGTAAAGGCAGCCCAAGTTAAAGAGCAAATTAATCTATTACAAACCGTGATACCTACTTTGGAAACAGAAAAGTATATATTTCTTTTGAAATTACATACAAAGTTTTCAAAACCATTATTGTTTATTGGACCAACAGGAACCGGTAAAAGTTTTTATATTCAAAACTTTTTAATGAGTATTGATTTGGAAAAATATACTCCTGGTTTTATTACTTTTACTACGACTACTTCTGCAAATCAAACTCAAGATCTTGTTTTGTCGAAATTAGTAAAAAGAAGGAAAAATAACTATGGCCCAACTAAAGGCAAACAAGCTATTATTTTTATCGATGACATGAATATGCCGGCTAAAGAAACATACGGTGCCCAGCCTGCTATTGAATTACTAAGACTTTATTTTGATCAGAAGCACTGGTATGATTTAAAAACTACTGAAAAACTATTTATATATGATACATTTTTTTACGGAGCTATTGGTCCAGTTGGTGGAAGCAGGCAGTTAATATATCCGCGAATGTTGCGACATTATAATATATATTCTATTAACGAATTTTCAAAAGAGAGTATGTCTAAAATATTTATGTCCCTTTTGCAGCTAGGCTGGAGGCGGAATGGGTTTGGACAAGATACTCAGCCATTTATAATAAACATTATAGCTGCTACTTTAAATATTTATGAGCAGTCTACTGAAGGATTAAGGCCTACTCCAGCTAAATCACATTATATTTTCAATTTACGGGACTTTTCTAGAGTTATACAAGGCTGTGCTCTATTGAGAAAAGAATCTGCAGATAGTAAAAAAACGTTTATAAGGGTCTGGGTTCATGAAATAATGCGTGTATTTTATGATAGATTAGTAGACGAATCAGATCGTACATGGTTTTTTAATATTTTACGAAAATCGACACAAGATTTCATGAAGGACAATTTTGATGCAGCTTTAGATACTTACCAAAATGAAAAAGGAGAAGTAACGCAAGAAAATATAAAGAAAATGATGTTTGGTTGCTACTTAGATACAGATAGTGTAGAAGGTGAAAGAAAGTATGAAGAGATACCTTCAAAAGAAGTTTTTTTAAATATGGCTATATCTATGTTAGCAGAATATAATTCTATGCATAAAGCAAAGATGACGATTGTTTTATTTGATTATGCATTGGAGCACTTATCAAAAATATGTAGATTACTTTCGATGCCATCAGGGAATGCCTTGCTAGTGGGCGTAGGAGGATCTGGGCGACAGTCTCTTACTAGATTAGCCAGTACTATACTAGGGCAACAAGTATATCAGCCAGAAATAACTAAGTCTTATAGTGTAAAAGATTGGCATGATGATGTTAAATTAGTACTTCGTGAATCTGGCGGTTTAAATAAGGACACAACATTTTTATTCACGGAAAACCAAATAAAAGAAGAAGTATTTATTCAAAATTTAGACAGCCTATTAAATTCAGGCGAGGTTCCTAATTTATATGGACTTGATGAAATTCAAGAAATTTTGGAATTAGTACGTCTTGCTGCTCAAGGAGGTAATAGAAATTTGGATATAAGTCCTTTACAAATATTTTCTTTTTTTATTGGCCGATGTAAAGCTAAATTACATATTGTTTTATGCTTTAGTCCTATTGGAAGCTCTTTTAGAACAAGATTGAGATTATACCCCTCTTTAGTCAATTGCTGTACAATTGATTGGTATGATAGCTGGCCAGAAGATGCTTTGGAAATGGTTGCCCATTATTATATGGTTAAGGTTAATGTACCTGACAAAGTTAAGGCATCTGCAGTAATAGCATGTAAGCAATTTCATGTTGATACGCGAACGGTGTCAACTGAATTTTTTAACCAGTACGGACGAAAAACTTATATAACATCTGCGTCTTATCTAAATTTGATTAAATCTTTTACAATATTAACAAATAAAAAGCAAAAAGAACTAAGGGCAGCAAAATTAAGATATACAAATGGCTTAGACAAATTAGGTCAAGCAGCAGATGCAGTAGCTATAATGCAACGTGATTTAAATGCACTGAAACCGCAATTAATTGTTATGGCGGCAAAATCAACAAAAATGATGGAAGAAATAGCGGTGGAGACTGCTACTGCTGATAAAGCAGCTGCTCAAGTAAGGGAAGACCAAAAGGTAGCCAACGTACAAGCAGCAGCTGCACAAGAGCTTAAGAAAGATTGTGAAGCTGACTTAGCACTGGCATTGCCCATTTTAGAAGATGCTATTGCCGCTTTAAATACTCTCAAGCCAGCGGATATTACTATAGTGAAATCCATGAAGAATCCCCCAGCAACGGTAAAACTAGTTATGGCTGCTGTGTGTGTGATGAAAGGTATTCCTCCGGATAAAATTCCAGATCCTGACAATCCTGGCAAAAAAATGTTAGATTATTGGGGACCTAGCAAAAGAATTTTAGGTGATATGAGTTTTTTAGAATCACTTAAGAATTTTGATAAAGATAATATACCAGTAGCTACAATGCAAAAGATTAGGAAAGAATATCTATCGCACAAAGATTTTAAACCACATATTATTGCCAAAGCTTCAACAGCAGCTGAAGGCTTATGTAAATGGATTATTGCTATGGATATGTATGATGCTGTGGCTAAAGTAGTTGCCCCTAAAAAAGCTAAACTAGAAGCTGCGGAGAAAGAATTTTCTGAAACAATGGCAATATTAGAAGAGAAAAAAGCTACTGTAGCTAGGCTAGAAGCAAAGCTAGCAGAGTTAAATGAAGCTTTAGAAGAAGCTAATATAAAGAAAAAAGCACTGGAAGATGAAGTTCAACTATGTGTTGATAAGCTATATCGAGCTGAAAAGTTAATAGGCGGTTTAGGAGGTGAAAGAGTGCGATGGACGCAAGCGGCTGAGAATTTGCAACGATTATATGATAACTTGGCAGGCGATATATTAGTGTCTTGTGGAATTATTGCTTATTTAGCACCTTACACTATGCCTATAAGAGTTACAGTTGTAAATCAATGGAGGGACTTGATTATTAAACTAGATATGCCACATTCGGAACAATTTGTGTTTAAAGATGTATTGGGCACAGATATTAAGATACAAAATTGGTGTATCGCCGGGCTGCCATGGGATTCATTTTCTATTGATAACGCTGTTATACAAGATAATTCTTTACGATGGTCTTTACTTGTTGATCCACAAGGTCAAGCTAATAAATGGATAAAAACAATGGAAAAATTAAATGACTTACAAGTTATGAAATTTACAGATGGTAACTATATGAAAGTAATAGAAACATGCTTAGAATATGGTAAACCGGCATTAATTGATTGCATTTTAGAGGATGTAGAACCACCATTAGACCCAGTCCTATTGAAACATACCTATACACAAGGTGGAAAGGAATTCATCGCCTTAGGAGAAAATATTATAGAATATCATCCTAATTTTCGATTATATATGACAACAAAGTTAAGAAACCCACATTATTTACCTGAAGTATTCAATAAAGTTACTTTGATTAACTTTGCACTTACAAAAGATGGGCTCGAGGATCAGTTACTTGGCATAGTAGTTGCTAAAGAGAGGCCAGATTTACAGGAAAAACGAGAAAAATTAATTGTACAGGGAGCTGCCAATCGCGCAGCACTTAAACAAGTAGAAGATGATATTCTACGTACCTTACAAGAATCGAAGGGTGATATATTAGAAGATGAAACCGCAATAGAAGTTTTAGATTCATCGAAACTGCTCGCTATCGACATAATGAAAAAACAAGAAGCTTCTGTTGAAACTGAAATAATCATTGAAAAATTTAGACTGGGATATAGACCTATAGCCTCACATTCAGCTGTTTTATATTATTGTGTTACAGAGTTGCCTAATGTTGATCCAATGTACCAGTACTCTTTAACTTGGTTTATAAATTTGTACATCATTTCTATTGAAAACGCAAATAAGTCTAAAGATTTAGAAAAGCGCTTAAGATTTTTAAGAGATACATTTACATATAATTTATACAGTAATGTTTGTAGATCATTATTTGATAAAGATAAATTAATGTTCTCTTTTATAATGTGTTCAAAAATGATGTTGTCCACTGATGAAATGGATCACGATGAGTATACATTTCTGATAACTGGGGGAATAGCGGTAGAGAATATATTTAAAAAACCTGTTGAGTGGTTACCAGATAAAAATTGGGATGAAATGTGTAGATTGAGTGACTTACCAGCGTTTAAAGGCTTTAAAGAAAACTTCAAAAGTGCTTTAAGTAAGTGGAAAGAAGTTTATGATGATTTAGAACCTCATCGCAAGAGCTTACCTGGTGCTTGGGATGAAAAATTAAGTCAATTTCAGAAATTGCTACTTGTAAGAGTCTTACGTCCTGATAAATTAACATTTGCAATATCAGATTTCGTAGAAAAACAAATGGGTCAAAAATATATAACCCCACCACCGTTTGACATTGGCCGCTCATTTGGAGATTCTAATTGCTTGGCTCCTTTAATTTTTATTTTGTCTCCTGGGTCGGATCCTATGGGAGCTCTTATAAAATATTGTGAGAAAATGGGTTATGCCCATAGATTTAACTCAATTTCTTTGGGACAAGGACAAGGTCCAATTGCAAAAGCAATGATAGAACGTGCACAATTAGAAGGAGGTTGGGTGTGTTTGCAAAATTGTCATTTAGCAGTGTCTTGGCTGCCAACTTTGGAACAAATTGTAGAAGGTTTCGATTTAACTAACACTGATTTAAGTTTCAGATTATGGCTCACCAGCTATCCCTCAGATAAATTTCCACAGTCTGTCTTACAAGTCGGTGTAAAGATGACAAATGAACCTCCGACGGGGCTACAACATAATTTAAGTAGATCTTATTTATCAGAACCTCTAAAGGAGTCAGAATTCTATGAAGGGTGTCCTGGAAAAGACAAAGCTTTTAGTAAACTTTTATACGGTATAAGTTTTTTTCACGCAGTTATACAAGAAAGAAAAAAATTTGGCCCCTTGGGATGGAATATTCAATATGGTTTTAATGATTCCGATTTTCATATATCTGTTATGCAATTACAAATGTTTTTGAACCAGTATGAAGAAATACAATATGTGGCTATAAAATATTTAACTGGAGAATGTAATTATGGTGGCCGAGTAACGGATGATTGGGATAGAAGATTAATTGTGACCATACTTGACAATTATGTAAATGAAAGTGTCGTAAATGATGCAAATTATTTATTTTGCGATATTGGACTCCAATATGGGCTTCCTAGAAGATGTGAGTATCAAGATTATTTAAAGCATATTGAATCAGTTCCAGTAAATCCTCCACCTGAAGTATTTGGTTTGCATATGAATGCAGGTATTACTCGTGATTATTCCATATCTATGGCATTAACTGGAGCATTAGTATTAGTAGAAGGCACCAGTACAGGTGGAGAAGGTGGAAATACTGAGTTTATACTTACGCAAATGGCATCTGAAATTTTATCCAAATTGCCTCCCCCTTTTGATATAGAAATAGCACAACAAAAATTCCCTGTTGATTATAACGAGTCGATGAATACCGTATTAATTCAAGAAATGCAACGATTCAATAAACTGTTACATGAAATAAGATCTTCCTTGATAGACCTTCAAAGAGCAGTAAAAGGTGTTATTGTTATGTCTCCAGCTTTAGATTTACAATCAAATGCTATGATATTGGGTAAAATACCCGAAAATTGGTCAAAAGTTTCTTATCCAAGTTTAAAGCCGTTACCAAGTTATGTGACAGATTTTATAGAACGATTAGCTATGTTAGAAAATTGGTATCAAAACGGCAAGCCATCAACATTTTGGCTGTCTGGCTTTTTTTTCACACAAGCTTTTCTTACAGGTTCTATTCAAAATTATGCTCGAAGTAAAAAAATTCCTATTGATTTGTTGGTCTTTGATTTCGAAATGCTTCACGTTGATTATGCCAAAACTCCACCAGAAAGTGGTGTATACGTTCATGGACTGTTCATGGATGGTGCACGATGGGATCGGCAGAAATTTAGTATTGGGGAGCAACTGCCTAAGATTTTAAATGACAATATGCCCGCCATATGGCTGTATCCAAAATTAAAAAAAGATTTTGACGAAGGTACTAGGTATAAATGTCCACTATATAAGACGTTGGAAAGAAAAGGCGTTCTTGCCACCACAGGCCATTCTTCTAATTTTGTATTAGCATTTTATTTGCCTTCTGATAAACCTTCAGCGCATTGGATAAAACGCAGCGTAGCCCTTATATTGCAATTAGACAATTAAACTTTAGATATTTTTTATATTGAAAGTAACAACATATGTCGATGTAAGTATTGTCAATACATAAATTACTAAGAACATAATAAACAAGATATTTTCTATCTTGTTTATAATGTTCTTAGTAATTTATGTATTGACAATACTTATTAAAGATGAAAAACGCTTTAATTGTAAATGCTTCAATTATAGAATATTATAATTATAGCATTTACAAATATATTTGTATGTATATGTATTTTTCTTTTCTAACCAACTAGGTAGGTTCCTATTTTTTGTTTTTCATGTTATAAATAATATAAAGGTTTGTAAAAGGTTTTTTAAATTCGAATGAAAAGATGTTCGAATATTATTGTTGTGTTTATTTGGGTTATATATTTGTTATTTACATATAATGAATTCTTTTGAAACTATACTATCGTTTTTATGTGTACATATAGCTATGTTTATTTATTGAATAATTTAGGTATTTTTTAACGTATATAAATAGTTTTTATTAACTTAACCTGTCACTCTATACGTGAGAGAGAGTCGCAAGGCTGGCTTTATCCAATGATTACCAGCGTATCGATAAAACATTATTTAGCATAGTCCTTTTAGGCGGCCCTATTATCTAATTTGTTAATATTTTTTTTATTTTCACCAATCATAGAAGTACAAATTCTACAAATTGCATGTTGTATGTTTATAATAAAAAAAATATATAACTAAAATATCAAGAAGTCATTTTTTTGTTTTACCCAAAAATATTTAGTTGTAATTAAAATTAGATTAAATAAACTACTTAAATTTTTTTTACCATTAACTTTGTTTTTAATTAACTTGAATTTTGAATTCAACTTTTGTGACGCAGGTATCATTACAAGGTAATTAACTGATATAAATATTAGTTCATTAAATAAAATTTTAGGAATATATTTTTTAATAAAATATTAAAGAAATGTGGCTCTTTTTGTGCTTGTTATTTAAAATGTACAATTATTTACACGTAATTAGACATTTATTTAACTTAGAAGGTCAAGAAAGTATAAAAATGCAGATATAACATATGTATTTGATCATGTATGGAAGGTAACGTATCTGTTTAACATTTCCGACTAATTTATGAAACAAGTATTGTTTTCTTGTTAGGAAGATCTATAAAAAATTTTGCACGTATGGGAAGAGGAGACTCACGTACCTATTTCATTATTGGGAAAAAGTACCACTTATAAAAATCAGTCACTCATTTTGTACAAAACTACAAATATTAGCTTGTAATGGTTTAATTTTGCGTTAAATTTATAAGTCATCAAATTTAAATTACATTTTTTGTATAATTTATAATTTAACTACTTACTAATAATAACTTTTTATTTTATCATCAAATTTCATATAAAGGTCAACTAATAAAAGTCAACAAACTTAAATTTGCATATGATCATTTGCACACACATACCTTATGCACTTTTGCGTTTGCACTCATTTTGTATGAAAAGAACTACAGTATAAGTTTGTAATGAATTTTATAATGAATGTCAGAAAATGCAGAAATAATATAATTTGTATTAAGGCTAAAAACACATAGAATCAGAAGCAGATGACGTAACTAAACTACACCTGCATTGAAGGCGTAGTGCAAGAACTGAAAGCGAATTAAACGTAATAGGCGATGGAAATACGAGTTAAATGAATAGAATCGAAATGAACTCTGGAATATATAGCAAACAAGAATATTGATTAAAAGTGTGACTAAATCTTTTTTCCGCAAGTTCCTTTTTTCAGAAAGTAATGTTTCGTTAATAATTATGTATTACGAGAAATATATTTCGTAAATTATACATTTCTACAATTCTATATATAGACATAAAGCTATTTTAATTAGTATTTAATCTATTATCTTGAAGTACTTTTGTAATCTCTTTTTTAAAATAAATCTGTTTCTTTATAGAGATATAATTTAATAAAATATTTTATTTATTTTTATGTTAAATATTTTCCTTTAAAAATATTTGAATACGACGTATCGAAGTAGACAAATCTTATAAAATGTCAAAAATCGGGTCATTTACTTAGTCTAAATTAATATTTTAAAATGCTTTCAAATATAACAAACTTTATTCACTTATTTTTTTGTTACAATAAATCTAACGATCATTTTTAATTCAATAAATTATTTTCGTGATTATAGATTAATATTAATTGTTATAAGTAAATTCGTATGTTAAAATGTGTGACTTACCGTTATCTTTGTTTTGAATAGACGTATACTGGTAATCGACATTGTAATAGGCACTGCTTGATTTTTGAACTATTGGAGACATTTTGTTTTGTTATGAAACCACAAATTCAGAGTGCAATATTTTTAAACATCGATGATATCCATCTCTGTTATGTTAAACACACATTACGTACTGTCCAAGACGTTAATAACAAGGTTTGATAAGCTTATCACTGTTCATACATATCTAGAAGTACATAGCATTAAAGTAGTTATACAAAAGAAATGTATAATGTAAAGATAAGCGCTATTACATTGTTTTACGATCCCTAATAGGTACAATATATAAATATTTCATATTATACAACAGTTTTTATTGGATGTAGTAAATATGTATATAGAGTAATGGTTTAACAGTTTTATTTTTTATTTTAGTGTAACTTTTATAAATGAGTATTTTTTATTGATTGCTCAGTATTTATGTACCGTAAGCGTAAATGTCAAAATCTTGTGTCTTTATTAAAATGGCAATTATGTTAACAAATAATAATGTAACGTCATGATACATTTAGTTATGGTATTAATGTATCATCTATGGTTATGGCCAACTGGCACCATAGAGCATATTTATATTTTGTATATTTCAAGTCTCACAACAAATGTTCTGTTCTCATAACTAAAAAAATATTCAAAAAGTTAAGTAAAAATTTCCTTCAATAGGTGGAAATACAATGAATGACATATTAAGGCCAGATGTTATTTGGATTGAAGGAAGATGTTACAGAGTAAATGATCCAACTGCACAAATTTCATCGTTACAGGAACAGGATTTGTATGAAAATAGTTAGTACTTCTAAGACTGACTTGACTTAAGTATTACAATTACCAATATTAAAAGATGCAGTTGCCTCAAAGATGTAGTTTATACAATGTTTTATTAATTAATCACTCTATTTTATACTTAAATTTTGAAGCCAACTTATGTTATTGTGTTTTAATGACCAATGTTATAAAATCATTATATATTTGACAGATATTATATATGATGATATAGACGAAGAAGAAGATGATAATGATGACTATGAAATAACTCAAGTTGATGCCAACAGATACTTTACAAGCCTCCATGTTTCAAAGTAATCTTAAAGACATTTTTTAACAATTTAATGTTATAAGTTGGGCTTTGTAACTATTGAAAACTTACAATATGTATTTTATATATATTTTATTAATATGTATGTGAATTTGATATATGTATGATTTTTTACAGACATTATATGGGATTTATAATAGGAAAAAAGGGTGCAACTATTGGCAGAATTGGCAGGGACACCAAGACAGATATTAAAACACCTAAACATGGGGAAAATAAAGATATTACTATTTATGGATCCAGCATAGCGGTAAAAATATAAATAAATTAATTGCTTATTGATTCCATAGGAAATAAATACTAAGCTATGCAGCTTTGCATTTTATTGCATGTGTTTGGCACTTCTTCTTTGCTTTTGCTTAATTTTGAGATGTGCTGTGTGCTGGACACTCAATACTTTATCTCATTGCCATTTTAGCTACCATTTGTATATGAAATTTACATAATTTATTCCTCAGGTGGGAGGATGAAACCCATAATCACTGTATTTGCAATGGAACATTTTATCAATTCACCACAATGATATTTTAATTAATTTATCAAATAACTTTATAGTATATAAAAATATATTAGGCTAATTAATACAGGTTTTTATATTTATAGAATGTAAAGGCAGCTAGAAGAAGAATAAATATGATTGTGATGGCATCCCGCATGAAGCAGACGAGTACACATTTCATATCAATCCCTCTCAATGATGAGAACATTGTCAAGAGTTTTGAAAATTTTAAGGTTTTATAAATCATAATCAGATATTTTACTGAATTTTTTATAGTAAAACTTATTCTATAATATATGAAAGTTTATTGAAATACTATATTGTTTGTTTTAGAAATATGTTCTTCAAGAATGTTCTCAAATAGGTATAGATGATTCTTTATTTATAAGAAGTCATAAGTTACACATGACAGTAGGTGTGATGTGCCTAATGGATAATGAAGAGAGAATGCTTGCTTCAAAGTTACTTATGGAAGCAAAAGAAAAATTTATCATGTATGTATTGAGAATAGTATTAAAGTCATTTTTCTAATTTTTTTAAAATTTTAATCTGCTCTAATAATAAAAAATATAATAATAATAACACTTAAGAAAATGACAAGAAGAAATACAAATAATTAAAATAATACATATTATGTGCAACGGCCATATCACTACAAGTGATCTCTTACAGGCAACCATTCAATAAAATACTTAATAAAAAAAAAGAAAAGGAAATGCAAAAAAAAACTGTTACTCTTAACTTTACTATTACATGCATAGACATACACATACATATACACATACATACATTTATATATACACACATAAATATATACATACATATGTGATAACATAATTATAATTATAGGGAATACTGACTTAGGTAGTACTTTTTAAGCTTACGCTTAAATATACCAACTATCTGAGATTTTCTGATCTCCTCTGGCAGCGCATTCCAGAGTTTCACTGTTTTGATAGTGAAAGAGTCTCTATAGCATTTGGTGCAGGAAAGAGGAATTTCTAGGAATTTGTTATTGTGGGAACGGAGGTTCTGGGAGTGAAGGGAGCTCGTCTATAATAAGCATAATTATTTTTTTTTAATTTTCTTACAGGCCTATACTAAAAGATTATTTACCTCTTAAAATAAGAATAAAAGGCATATCATATATGAATGATGATCCCAAAGAGATAGATGTGTTATATGGCCGTGTTGAAGAGGTAAATGCCCCGCCTGGACTGTTGCAAAAATTAGTGGACACAATTGTGGAACATTTCTTTAAAGCAGGTATAGATGGCGTAAAGTACTAACTGTTTGTTAAAACTACTTATAAATAATAATATTGGAGATGTTTGTGGTGCACCTTTTTTTCTGAAACATTATGATTTTGGATCATGTAAGAGTGTCATTTTGTTTGCATTGTCCTCCAATGGCAAAACAATTTGTTGATAAGTCATGCAAATGTTTTTTAGCAATAAATATATTAATATATTTATTTACATGCAGTACATGCTTAATGTGACTTCTTTCTCCTCCCTATTGAGTTCAAATTACCTATTTCAAATCATATGATATGGGCTACATTAATATTTTTGTGATAAAATGTTTCATATAAAATTTCTGTTAGATACTACTCTAGGTACTGTTATATTTTACTAATTTTCCCTTTCTGCTGTTTTGCACTTATCACTTTCCATTATTTGGCTGGTAGAATATTTTTCTAGATAAGTCGCTCATTGTAAACAAAATATTTGTTTATTTATTTGTATTTATTCTAAAAAAAAATTAAATTGCTGTGAAATATTTTAGGCCTAATGGATAAAGAGCATGGTCGGGACAATGTTAAGATGCATGTTACGTTGATGAATTCTAAATATCGGGCGGAGAAGAAAGGAGTCGATGAAGAGAGCCCTAAGAGAAGAGTTAGAGAGAAATTTGACGCTTCCCGCATTTTAGATAAATTCCTAGACTATGACTTTGGAGTGACGGAGCTTAAAGATATACATCTGTCCCAGCGCAACTCTATGGGGCCAGATGGATATTATCAATCTACGTGTATTATTTCATGTAATAAGCAATAAATAGGTATACTGTAGAGCGTCGATTATCCGAACTAATTGGGGGACGTGGGTGTTCGGAAAACCGGTATTTTCGGATAATCGAACTAATGTACATATATATTGATTCAGTCATACAAATTTACGTACAGGTAAATGAAAACCATATTATTTACATTTATGAATATCTTTAATGACAAATAGGAAATAAACAAAAAAAAGTGCAGACAATCTTGTAGTCAAACTAGTGTTTACTAATTACAATTAACGCTTAAAAAAATCTTGAATCTTCGTCTGCCGAAGCAAGCCTACCCGCTTACGAGAGGCTAGATCACGTACTTTTTTGAGAACAGATATTTGATACTGGTCGCTCTCGGCCTGTGTTTCAAACCAGCGCAAGGCAATATCTAAGCAAGTAAACGCTTCAGAAGCACTAACTATGTTTTCATCTTCATTATCTGAACTTGCAGTTGATGTGGTGCTAGTGGTGGCGTCATCCTTATTAGTCATGAGGTCTAAAATTTCGCTATCCTGCATAATTTGGTACCCGGGATCTTCATCGTCGATATCCATCCATTCTTGAACCTGTTCTTCATCACATTCGTGGCAATCGAGATTTTTGAGCATATCTATCATTTCAGATACATCTTCGTGTTCTCATTTACACATCCAATTTGAGGATCTCCCTCTATATCCAAAACTTTATTCCACGCTTTTTTCAAGTTCTGTTCTTTTACACTGTCCCATGCTGCTCCGATCATATAGGACGCGTCTTTTAAATCAATCTTTTTATGATTTCTTATCAGGCTTTCTTCTCCATCCTCTTCTTTTTCTAAAAGTAACTTACGTAACAATTCTTTTCTATAATACCGTTTGAAAGTCTCAATAACGCCTTGATCCATGGGCTGTAATAATGAAGTCACGTTAGGTGGAAGAAACATGACTTTTACAAACTCATCTTTTTCATTTAGGATATCACATGATGGATGAGTTGGGGCGTTATCAAGAAGCAATAATGTTTTCTCTCTTTTACCATTTTTCAATTGGTAGGCTTTTACAGAGGGTATAAAAGTTTCTACAAACCATTCCACGAAAATTGTACTATCCATCCAAGCACTCTTTTGCGAAGTATAAACGATAGGCATGGCAGACATATTAACGTGCTTGAAACAACGTGGTTTCTTACTTTTACCAATTACAAGCATGGGCAATCGGTGGCTGCCAGTAGCATTAGCGCATGCTAACGCAGTGATACGATCCTTGCTTATTTTAGGACCAGGTGCTGCTAATTCACGACGTGAAGCAAGAGTTTTTCGCGGCAAAGCTTTCCAATTAAGCCCGGTTTCGTCTGCATTGTAAACGTTTTCCAGAGCGTAATTTTCTTGGTTCAGTATATTCCTTAGTTTGATTTTGAATGATTCAGCTGCTGATGAATCAGCAGATAGTTTTTCTCCTTCTATTTGAAGCTCACGAATGCCATGTCTTGACTTAAATCGTTTTAACCAGCCTGTGCTTGCTTGAAAATTAGACGTCCCTCCTAGTTTTTCGTTAAATTGAACTGCTTTTTCACACAGTATTGGGCCAGAAATAGGTTCTCCTTGGCATCTTTTTTGAGTAAACCACTTAAATACAGCATCATCTAAATTCGTGTTTGAGGCAAGCTTCATCGTTTTACGACTCGAGGATCCGTCAGAAGAATCGAGCTGGGATATAAAGTTGCTTATGCTCGTCTTTTGTTTTTTTATATCCGTAATGGTAGACTTACCAACTTTGTATTCAATAGATAACTTGGTTGCAGATTCGCCTTCTTCCAACCGTTTATTAATCTCGTATTTATCTTTCATAGAAAGGACAACACGTTTACGTTTAGGCATTTCAAAGAAAGAGTTTACTTTCACGCGGAAAAATTTTGTTTATCGACTAGCAGTTACTAGGACGTACAATAACGAAGTAAACAAGTCGCGACAAGTGTGCGAAAACTGACGCGCGGGCGGGCGGTGGTGAGAGGTGGGGGCATTGACCCGCGCGTACTATGTTCGGATAAGCGGTCGTTCGGTTGAGCGACGTTCGGATAATCGACGCTCCACTGTATATGATTTATTTATTGTATTTATTTGTGTAATCTGCATTGTTATTATTTTTATCATCAATAAAAATATTTTTTACACTAGGTACCAATAAGATTCTTTTTTAAATTTATTTACCTTTGTTTGATGACGGTAAGCATTAAGTAAATATGTATTCAGACTAGTCCTTCTATGGCATGTGTTAAATATTAAACTTTGAGATTTTGTTATTAATATTAATATCCGAGTTTCGATTGATGATATCAATACTTGCTTGCTTCTATTGGTAATAGTATTAATACAAATTTGCTAAGATAATTCTAAAAGAATCAGTCGAACTTAGACGAACACAACCCGTAGAGTCCGCTGTGTTGATAGGAAGGTATGCCACTATCGATCATAGATTCCAGTAAAACAGATCATAGAAAATATCAGCTATAACAAAACTGTATATATTGCCTTCATTGACTACCTAAAGCTTTCGATACCTAAACCAACGATTATATATGGACAGCCCTGTAACCAATGCAATACCACAACATACATCACACCATCAAAAATAAAAAAAAAAAAAAGCCTATCTACCTATAGTCAAGCCAGATCCAATAGAAACACTAGGATCCGCGTTTCAGGATACAATGGGAGGGACAAGGTAGACCCATTGTCCCCAAATTGTTCTCCTCGTTTTAGAGAATATTTTTAGGGAATTAGATTGGGAAAAGTTTGGATTGAACATCATGGTCAAAATAAACCACCTGAGATTCCGCGACTTGGTGCTATTCGAAGAGAACCAGAAACCTGCGATGCATTCTCCAGTTTAAAGAAGAAGTGAAAAAATTGGCCTAAAAAGTAACAGCAGTAAAACAAAACCTCATACTACCCTTGGAAGTAAGAATTAATAAAAGGAAGTTAAATGACGTACATAAAGACTACATTTACTGGGGCAGGTTATCTCCTTTAAAGACCAAACGACCAAGGAGATGACATGAGATTTGCAATGGATGTAAGCAGTACTGGATCTCTCAAGAGATTAATAAAACAAAATGTCCGTGGAATAAAACTAAAAAGTAAAACCTTCAACACATGTAATAACTCCCATGCTAACTATTGCTGCGAAACGTTGGTGAGAACACTTCTACACTCGCAGAGAAAAACTGCCAGATGTCAAAGAGCCCCAAAAAAAAAATTTGGGAAGAAACATGACGGGCTCAAAAAGACAAGACAAGTCAGAAC
This sequence comes from Dione vanillae, assembly GCA_037178615.1. Taxonomy (NCBI): domain Eukaryota; kingdom Metazoa; phylum Arthropoda; class Insecta; order Lepidoptera; family Nymphalidae; genus Dione; species Dione vanillae. Next base: position 1,223,997 of record JAZFAU010000023.1, read on the forward strand.
CAAGATCTGCGTTTAAAAACAAAAGTCACCGCATTACTCACAATAATAATCAACAAAATGGGCGTGGGCGTGACACATGATGCTAAGGTAGTCAAGACAAATGGAGTAAGACAGTGATAGTTTGTATCCCGGATGGAAAACGTAGCCGGGAAGGCCGCTTGCAGGGGGGAAGATTGACTTAACAGACAGCAGGCCCTCAGCTGGAGAGGATCACACGCGACAGACAGCATGGAACGGTTAGAGGAGGCCTGTGCTTTAGGCACCACCGAAGCCGAGCCATCATTTATTCAACAATAACTTGTTCAGTGTTTTTGTTATGCCAAATTTAGTACTATTACAATTTATTAGAAGTACTGTTACTCTATTTTAAAAGTCTTGTCTATTTCGAATCAAGGGCTAACATTATTAATTATTATTATTAGTATTAATACAATGTAATTAATCGAAATTTCTTCGTCGTCACAATTGTCAAAAGTAATATTTTATTTGTTATATTTTGTCGTAAAAATGATTTTAAACTTAAAATTTGCGTTGATCAAAATTTTTAAAATTCGGTTAAATAATATATAAACTCTACTAATAGTTAAGTTTGAATTTTAATTTTTGTAAAGTTAATAATTTGGCAGATTATCTTTATTTTGCCAGACGGCAGTAATAATGAACAAAATTACAATGTATTGTTTACCTACATACTTTTCTAAATACTGAATATGTAAGTATGATTCTTATTGTTAAACTCACACTCCGGCTCGCAAGTAAATATATATATATATATATAGTATATATATATTATAATATATCTATAGATATATATATATATATATATATATATATAGTATATATATATATATAATATATATATAATATATATATATATTATAGATATATATATATATATATATATAGTATATATATATATATATATATGATATATATATATATTATATAATATTAAGATATAATATATATAATATATTATGATATATATAATATATATAATCTATATATATATATATATATATATATATATATATATATATATATATATAGATTATATATCAATATACTATATCATCTATATTATATAATATATATAGATACTATCTATATATATATATATATATATCTATAGTATATATATTATATATAATATATTATATAATATATATATTTATATAGATGATATATATATAATATATTAATAGATATATATATAGATATATTATATATATTAATATCCAATACTGACGGGCCCCTTCGCGGCTACGAACCTTATCCTATCCTTAACTAGTCGCAAAAGAATAAGTTAAATATCCTAAACAAAGTAGAATACAGCCCGTAACACCTCCACGCCTTTACGTCCTCATTGGGACGCCTGTTGAGGATGAGGAACTTTTTAGCAGATTAAAATCAGGCCAGTGGCGTATTTAAGAGCTTATAATTACACTGTGCACACTGTGAAGCAAGAAATAGTGTAATTAATCAAGTAACACAGAAATTTTTTAGCTCGTGTTGTTTTAGTTTATAAAGCAAATAAACAGACAGACTCTTCCATATTGAAGATTTCCACAATCAACGCAACCGTAGCGAAGAGCACACGAGTTATGCTGGCGAAAAGCACATAAACACTTTTTATTTGCAGGGATTGAAGGCGCTAGCTTCTCGGATAGGATGGATTTAGTGTTTAATAGGATGTCATCTGGGGTAAAAATAATATGGATTGAGATACTGGACTCGATTAGTGATAACAAGACATTATTCCAACATAATGACACAGGCAGCTACGAAATTCGGTATCGGAAATACAAATAACGATTATCAGTAAGAGAAACATCTTATGGTCCAACCAGCTGATAATCACTTTTGGGTGGCAGAGAAGAATCGCTCGAACAAAAGACACAATACTGGTTAAGATGTACAGCCTTAAAATAGTAGGTGCAGGTTCTCAGAACCCCTATACACTCCTGTGCTTCACTTTTACGCAGAAGAGAAGATTGAGAAATCACTATGGCAATACAGTTGATCGCGGACCATATTTGCTAAAATTACGGGCTGCAGACACGTTTACTTGTCACTGTACGCCACATAATCGCTTCTCTATGACAGCGTCGGCGAAGAACCTGCAAATGATTGATATACGACGCACACGTAGTAACGATATAGGCATTTCGAACTAAAATAGAAAAATAGCTCATAAATGATAAACCGATACAGGTCCCTATCTCTCCGATAACTGTTACGACTTCACATAGCCGTGAATGAACCTTCCTAAATTTTAAATACCTGGACTTTCTATCATATTGATCGTAGACATATTAGTTATAAATTAGTTCTAAGCCCTACTTTGAATTTAGGAGATTACTATTGAGGCAATATGTAATAAAAATGATAGTAAAAAGTAGAAACCACTGTGGCTGTCAGTATTCAAAAAACCTTAAACATTAATCAACGCGTCTCCCCCGAAGGGTTTCTTAGCATCAAGTAAAATAATATAAGCTTTAAGTAGAATATTACAACTTTGATAGAATATGATAATATTAGTGCATATTTTTTGTTATATACCTAGTACCTAAATAATGGATTTACATCGAATGAGTATATACGAGCCCTCATAAGCTCGCTGTACTTTAACCAGGCATATATATTTTTAGTTTGACCCACAAATTTTTCACAAATATTATTAATTTGTATCTTCCCACATTAAAACTTGGGATGTATTAATTAGGACATTTTACCATTTTGGAATGGCCTCTCGCGCAAACTATTTATTTTCGAAAAACCGGATTTAGGCACCTCAAAAATTTGTTTTTAGATAGAATGTTCAAAAATGATTTTTTTTTATAATAAATTTTGTCATTTGGAAAGTTGTTTATGTTATTTATAACTTAAAATATATCTTATATTTGTAGCTAGAGTGAATTTTAAATTTATAAGTTTGCGCACAATTGTATATAAGTTTTACTGGACATTATTACACATTAAATTAGTAATTTTAAAAGGTTTATTTAAACTGTGTTGTAAACATTGATGTCCACCTCCTCACCCTATATCAAATAAAATAATTCAATTGGAATTTTATCTGCGAATACATTAAACACATTATTCTTCATGCATTCGACGGAGCAGAGTCTAAACTTAAGATTTGTTACAAAAGTAAGATTATCTGCGGTTGTAAAAGTTGGGAACCCTCATAACCGCAGCTTATACATACAGGGAGCTTATTTTGAGGTTCGCGTCCGTGGCTTTTATGAGGGCCTTCCTTAAAGTGTAGTACACCATGTCTGTCCTACTTATACCATTACTACAAGTCTTTCTCTACTTGCTAAGTAAATAGCTAATAACTAATTCATTCTTTAGATAAATAAAAATACACTACCAAAAAACAACAATTTATATATACCTACTATAAAAATATTATGTATGTAATTACGAATATAGAAAAAAAAAGTTCCAAAAATAGATTTAAATAATAAGACAATAAAAAAAAGATGTTCAGAAACGAGCCAATCTTTACGCTGTAATTGAACCAATTTAAGTGGAAGCATTCAAGGATTGTGTCCAAATCAGTGCGTAGAGTTTTCGTAGCTCCATGGCACGAGCGTTACGCGGTCGGGGAACTGTCCAGTACCGGACGCAATAGCTACGGCGATGCGCCCGCCTTCTGTGGTGGCGGTAACGATATCTATAACAGAAATCACCTTTTTACAAGCTTAGAAGTGGTAATAATACAGGGACTATAATTTTCATGAATAATTATTGTTTCTATCACTTGTTTTTAATTTGACCTATAATTTAATAAGTTTAAGCAACCTCATAATATCGATTTTTGTTTTTAAATGATTGATCATTTTAAAAAGCAAGTAGTCAATATTTGCTGAAAAAACCAATTCTGTGCAATAATAAAAGAAGATTTACATTGCTTTATGTATTCAAACGCTCAAATTTATAACATCTATTATTTAACACGATACGTTCTCGATCGTAACTGCCAAAGTATCGATTTATATGCCCGTTTTTCCTGTTCCATAACTCGTTTTCACAGTCCAAATAAAATTCCTCTGAGTTCCTGAACTAATAAGATTATTAGTAGATTCAGCGAACCCGTCTTTATATGTCTGCCGTGAAATATTAATGATAACATGCATATAGAATTGTAGAATGTCTTAGTTTTGATACCTGATATAAGAAATTTCAATTTAATCATACCAAAAGCATAATTATGTCAAGGAATGGCAAACAAGTAAAATTTTTTTCATTATTTGGGACCTATTTTTTCCGGTTGTTTACGCAATAACTAATTCATTATGTACTAGTAGATGCTCGAATCACGATGTACACTTGAAACAAGTGCCCTCACAGATATTATGGAGAGGTATAGCCTTTTCAAAGGATCTGATCTTTAATTAATCAATACATATGGCGCAAAGGAATTAAAAATAATTCAAATATCAGAAGGGTTTGAATCCGTAACGAGCGCGTTTATACTCGACGCGCAGACGTGCCCCTCTACGCCTACTGGCCTCACTTTAACTATATGGTGCCAAAATTTTTCAATATTCCTTATCTTTATTTTGTCACTTACATAACGAAAGGTTTTCGCCGTTGTTATAGTTTATTATTTGTTTATAATCTTACAAATTTTTGATTGTAAAAAGTTCCTAAAATTAATGTATATATAATTTTTAGATAATATTTGTCCACATTCGCTAATCAACCAGCACTGCATGCCGACAGTATAATATTATTTAAGTAGTATCCAGATCCGTCATGATATATTTGGAACGGGAAAAAGCCCTTTTAACAATTATAATCAAAGGGGATTTAATAGGGGCTGCCTGCCTTTTCAACGTACTCATCGCACCGTAATTCCCATTTGAATTGTTTTTGATGACTTTAAAGTGTGGTACACCTATATGCCAGATATACGTGTTATGGTTTCTAATAATTGAAAAAACCTACGTAAAAACTATTTTAAATATACAGATTGTTTTTTAAGTCTTCATACAAATATAGATAATATTAATAGAATAAAAATAAAATAAAAAGTCGCTTGTTAACACAAGTGCCTTCCAAGTTCAATAGACCATCTCAAATCGAAAGCCTCTGATTTATTTATTTTATGTCTATACTATGTTTCAATTTTGCTTTATAAATACAGAATATATTATTATCTAATATTTAATTATCACGTCTACTAAAAGCGTACATTTTCATGTTTTACCATAAATTTTTTGTAGAAACTGTAACAGTGTTTCCGTGGGACGTACTTCCTTTCCGGAATACAAAAGTACTTATGACCCTAACGGATTACTAAAAATAAACCTATTTTTGCATACAAGTCCCCTCTGCGCTTTAACGTGACATGAATACAGCGAAATAGGGAATCAGAATTAGACTTTTACAATTTATTTTTCATACTTGATTGCAGAAGCTTGAATAAAACCATTGTCACTAGTTTTTTTTTCATACAAACCACTGTCTATAGTAAATAAATTAATCTCACCATTCTAAACAACTATTTTATAGCTTTACTGGATCCCGTGTAGAATATACCTAGTAAACTCGGTTCCACAGTTTCCGCTTTTCCTTCCTCCCTCGCATTGTATAATACATTGATGGAACCTAGCGCCGCGCTTTGCTGGTTACCGAGAGCAAAACAAAAAAATTGGAATGGAAAATGAGAAATTCCAACCCACAAAACCGGTCGTGTCTACTGTAAACCTGTGCATCTGAGCCATTACTTTCTATTATTTATATTATTATCCGTAGATTAGTTCATTCCTAATTCGTATATTTTTCATTTGATACACATTTCCAACACTGAGATTTCTCGTACGTAATGATTTTTTCATCATTCAAACCCATAGTTACTAACTTTTTTACAATTTAACGGTCTTAATTGCCATATAGCTTTCCTTATTTTCTTTATTTTAAGTTTTTGATCGATTACACAAATTTATTTAGTATAGCAACTTGTCTTTTGGTATAATAATGGAATAAAAAATAATTTAGGTTTCCGCAGTAATCATTATTGTCTTTTATTTATTGAAGAAAAATCCAAATATAACAGTTAAAGAGACAGAAACACTTATTTTACAGACAATATAAACTATCAAAATATTTTAATGTACGTATGCAATCTAATCTAGCTTTAACATAAAACTCTGTACACGAAATTAGTACACTATTATTAACCCATGGAAATAAACCACTAAACACTACAAGAAATGTAAATTCAATATGGACAAATTAAAACAATAGTATTACTGAGCTGTTTATAATTTTGTGTGGTTAGGATTGGCAACGATATCCACGTGTATATCGTATACCTAATTTAAACATATAGCTTACATAATATATATTAGATATAGATATATATATATATATATAATATATAGAATAATATATTATATATATATATATTAATCTATATATATATATATATGATATATATATCTATATATATATCTATATATATACTTTCTTATATGTATCTACATGTTTCTGAGAAAATAAAATAAAATTTAAATTAAAATAAATTAAGAAAAAATAAATGTGATATACCCAGAACAAATTTATTTCTTTTCATATTAGAATAAAAGTAAATAAATAACAACGGCAGCGCACATTACGAACTCAACCTATACAATGCAATCCGGCTCCTTAAAATTATTTGGGTGTATTGAGCGCAAATCAATGGCAAGTGTGTTCGACCGTGGCGTCGAACAAATGTATTACGACATCGATCTGACGAGGGGTAAAAACTCCCTACTACCTACATTATAATGTTCATCAAGAGTATACGTATTTCCATTACTTAATAGACTAGAGAATATATTCAAGTATACATTAGACTAGTGTTACATATATTGTAATATATATCATAATTCTAATAAGAAAACCTTAGTTTAGTTTCTATTGAAGGAATATAATGTATTATAAATTATGTACATGATTTCATAATATTGTATGGGTGTTTGGGAATTTTGCTGACGAACTAATTATAACAGTACAACATAGTAACAAAGATTTCGTATAGTTTTACGACAGAAAGATTAACCACAACAGTGTTATTGAAAGACATACCATTATTAGAAATAAGGATAATCTTACCCTCTCGAACTTGGGACAGAATTCTTTAACGAGACTTAAAAAAGGTATATCAAATATTCCAAGAAACATTTTTTAATAACATTAATGCCACATATACCAATTATGTTGGTGGAAAAAACCTGCCACAAAGAAATTGATTTTTACTAATATAATCTGAGAAGCACTGGATGCGAATTAGCATTAACAGTGCGCACAGGGCGTTGTTCACAGTGGATGGTCCTACGCTGATATGCTGACTTATAAGTATATATAAAATAGAAAATTATTAATTATTTTTCTTCATACCTTGCCTAACAGGTTATTTTGGTCATTACCTAATTGAATCGTATTGCAGAACGATTGTATAATTGAAATGAATGCGCCCCAATATATCTTTTTTAAACTTATAGATATCACAAATTAAATTGATCAGTAATGTAATCGTTTACAAATCATTATAATAGTTTTTTTGGTCATTATCTGTTTGTATACTAGTAGTTAAGAATTAGGTAAAATATATTAACCTCAGAGTAAATAAGTGTACCCACCCTTTAGATTGTTAAAAAAAAAAAACCCCCCCCCCCCCCCCCCCCCCTTTTTTTTCAATAAAGATATGAAATGTTAGTGACAAAAAGCTTTGTTGCTAAAAATTCCTTTTTAATATCTTTATTTATTCCTAGCTGACTTGCGGAAGATCTAAGTGCAATGTTCCGCTCGGGCTATTAACAACATACAACTCTTCGTACTTCTTTTTTCAGAATGTTTAGAAACCCAGTTTTATATTAAGATAAACGCCAAGTATCACTTTTGTTTCAGTACTTCCTAAAGCGATAATTACTTTCGCCTACTACTTTGCTTAACACAGTTTTAATGAGATGTCACTCGCTTTCTATCTAAACATACATGTATTTTGAATGCATGCTAGCATCTATAATTCGATGTATATAAGTTTAGAAAATAATATATTTTAATATAAGATTACGATGTGTTCATGTTCATCATACTATCACAAAATATGTAAAAATATTAAATTGTAAAAGTATTTATGTGACAATTTTTCAAAGTAAAATATTACATATATTTATTGAAACTCATTAGTGTTGCCTATATAAATTTCATGTTTTAAAAACTTTTGTAAAAACGGTTCGTTATTTTTTGACATCACTCAAGGAGAAAGTTGAAGGTCTTGTAGATGACTAGTAGTAGTGCTGGAGTACTACTTCACATATAAACGTAATATTCCAATCCTATATGTCATGATAATATATTATTGTATGTTTTAAAGTTGTTTATATAAGATAGAGCTTCTTTTCTATAAATATTTTTATAATAAAAAATAAACTTAAAAGATTCAAACTTTACAACATTTATTGTGGTTTTTATACGGAGAGAGTGACTTATTCTAATCAATTAGAAATGTAAAGTTCAAGGAATACTGGAGCCTAGACCTCGACTATTTTAAACGTACACGTTCTTGTTCTTATTCTTTATTAATTTTGGTAAAAAATTGTAAAATTCCTTTTCCTTTCCTTGTTAAGAATGTCCAATTCCAAATTCAATGTCTAATTGGATATTCTTGACAAGCGACAGGTGACCAAAGTAATGCTCTTACGAATAGCTTTATGCTACGATCATCAATATTTGATAATTCAGACATTCCAAGATTATTAGTTTCATCAAATGTTCAGAAGCAAATAGTATATGAAATATAGACATTAATAGATTTCACCTCACTCCCACACAGTACATCCCGCACGTAATCACGCACTTATAGACACCAAAAGCAAAAGACGTTCTTGTTCTAAAAGTATGAGTAATTATTAGTAACCATATAAGAGCTGTATATTTTGAAGAATATCTTCTTATAGATCTTACTTTTTAATAAAAAGCTTTTTTAAGTACAATCATAAACCCATAAAGTTGATTGTTATTCTGAAATACACTTCTCATAATCCTTATCGGCTTAGATGTAAATGCCGTTATGACTGCCCTTCGATGACGAACGACGATGACTTACAAGACCCAAGATTTTCAAAGATATCTTATATAAATTCAAGGCCTTTACGAGGTTATTAAGTGGAACTTAATTATACACCTTCCTATAATATATCTAGGCACTAGTGAAATTTACTCTCTTACCTGTTCATTTATATCAATGAGAAGAGATTGCCTTGTGCATAGTCCACCATACTGACTGACTGTATAAATTATTATCAACAATATGCCCGGAGATATCCAGCATATTCAGAGTTGTATGCCAAGAACATTACACATGTTTTTAAGAATGTTGATAACGATCCCGATTTAAGGGCATTCTCGAATTGTGTTGCTAGAGCTAGACGACTAAAAGACCTACTTTAGTAAAATTTTAATTATTAAATCCGTCGGCCCGTTACTTTCCTTGTTACAATCCATCAACTTTGTAAAAAATAAGCCGAGACACCGTTTATCATTAATAAAATGTATATTTTTCTAATTTGATAAAAGCTCAAGGAGCTTTAATAACAACCTTACCAATTCATGCTTCGGTTTTAGCTTTATAAAACAGAACTTATTGATTTTTTTACCCCACGTTACTTACCATACGACTGGAAATTGGGTGTAATTATTTTTAGAACCAAACCATTTCAATGCATTACAATGAGATAAGTATTTTAATTATCATTACTACTAATTATTTGCCTGGCATTATTATATTTCTACATATTACGGAAATAGTTTATTTTAGAACATACAAATTTATTTCAAGAATTACGTAAAAACTTATTAAAAAAAAATATCTTAATAATATAGTTTAGTTAAAACAACACTATTGTAGAAACGAGTTTAACTACATTTTTGTTAATATGAAAAATCCTACAACCTAAGACAATGCGAGCGAGTCGTTATTTTTTTGTAAAAGGTGATAAGCATAAAATGTAAAAAAATTCTGCTGTATACAGCAGATATATCTCAGCATGTTTATTATACGTGCATAAGTAACAAAGAACTTATGAACTCTCAGCTCTCGTGTCGATTGTGCCTACTCTATGTCGTGAACGGCGTGACCTGAATTAAGATATGATTTGTTTTTACAGCAGGTTGTAGGTTTTTCATAGCTCAGTTTATGTTTTTTTGCTTTATTAATTTTACTAAAATATTTTAATGTATTATCAAATTATTACGTAACATTCCAATATTATTAAATGGTGTTATTTACAATAATTTCAAATCAATATATAACAACTCATAATCTGTCTCTCTTTATAATTTATAAAAACTTAAATTTGATTTGTAAAAATATAAAATACCTAGTTTCGTACGAAACATTTGAGTATACGTTGTACATTAGTTATATTTCTACGAAAATGCTACGATATGCTACGATGTTTTCTGTAGCGCCCTCTTTTGGATATTGCGCTATGTGGAATTCTTTACACATTTATTTTATAGCTTCCAAACGCCATCTCCAGTGCCCTTCGGTTATTTTCTTCAACCACCTTCAAAGCTTTTACTTTGACTATTGGCTACGCCCACCAGAGGGCGCGAATCTTTTCTAACAGACCATCGACGTAGTATCTTAGTGTACTACCAGAGTTTGAACGTAATCGCTCTAGCTTCGAAATGAATGAAAGAGAAATAATGACTGGCATGAATATTGTATACACCACGTTTATAAACGCTTATAAACGTTCCCTATGAATGACGCCCTCAAAATTTATTTTATATTTGTAAAGTTTTGAATAAATCAAAAGAAAAATTAATATCAAGACAAGCATAGTTAAGTAAATAAGTATGAGGTTGTCATGTTCTCAGGTACATAACATGTTTTACTACATGAAAAAAACGTACAAGATTATAAACTTAAAATTTATCATCATTAATTTTTCTGTCATTTAAAAGTAAATAATGGAACTTTCTATAGAAGTCTGGTTTGCATGAAAACCGGCGCGACGGCGGCGACGGCGGCGGCGGGCGGGTGCGTGCTCGCGCCACGCGATCACTTTGCACCGAACTTCGCGCGAGCTGCACGCCGTCTGCCGCCCACCGCCTCACTATTTCTCATACTATAACCTCGTTAACTTGAGTGACGTAAAGCATTCTTATAGCGAAGCATATATTGAATATCGAGGACGTGGCGTCATTGCATCGAAACAAGTGTTCGCGTACCTACGACAGATAACCTTGTTCGTTGCATTTATTATTCAGTGCCTGCGCTGAACCATAGCAAGGATGGCGCCCTTTACAGGTATTGTTCCTAAAATAGAATGTTCAATCCTAAGTTGCACCAGTGCTTTTGGATTTTTTTGCTTCTGGACAAGTTCAATTGTGCTTTCTGTGAACTCATTAAATAGTCTGTTGCGCGTCATTGCATTCATTCAGTGCACAATGCATACTTGAGGCGGTCTCTTTTTATAATGATCTCATAATATGAACTAAAGAATAACAACGTAATTTGATGTTATTTTTCGTAGTTTAACATACTTCACGTAATATTGTCGTTTATATTTTCATATACCTGAAGTATATTTATTAAAAAACTTTAAAAGGTTACTAAAAAAGAGTTAACGTGTTTCTTTATTATTATAATGGAAAAGTTTTCATAAATATCATATAATGTAAAAGTATAACATTTAAATAATTAGAAACGCAACTTAATGAAGTTAAAGAATAGATAGAGAGAACCTAGTGTTATTACCCTCCGTTCCCCATTTTTAGTCGTAGAGCTCAACGCCTTATTACATTTAATTTAATGAAAAAGATTTTTCATTGAAGTAATTGAATGCTACATTTGTTCAATAATTTGATTGTTGTTGAACATGTTAAAAACATACAAAATAATTGTACTTTTAAAATTTTAATAATTAAGTAATAAAGTATTTATTGTGAGTTATCAGATTTAGGATAGGAATTAGAAAAATATGTTTCTTGAAGCCACTAATAATCTACTAAGAAACCTTTCGTGGAAACGATATAATTAATTTTGAACTATTGATTATATATAATTGTTAGTTTATTGATCGCTACATACAACGTAACCTTATCCGATGCTTCGTATAATGTAACACATCGTAGACTTGTCAAGCCTATGAAAATCCCTATTATTTGTCATTATTGACAATAAGTAAAATAACAGTAAGCGATTTAATGGAAGCCTGCATTACTCAACAAATTCATTGCAGCTTTAAAAAGTATATGTTTTTTGCTGACCGGAATTTTATTACTTGAATAGATTTATACCGGAGCCTCCATTTTCTCTGCAGCGTAGATTCTAAAGGACTAAACTGTTTTCATTATTTGACCTATTTTTATCCTTTATATTTTTATAAAAAGAAACATTCATTCATGAATGTGAAGTGAATGACTTGATATTATAAATATTTTTTGTATTTATCTTTTTCCTGCTCTTCAATTAATATAATAACTGTGATGCAAGTAGACAACATAAAATACTCGCAAATGTAATATATTATTTAAGGCTTACTATATTTCACAGCTTTTAACAAAGAATGTGTAAATGATCATTAATCTATATCTTATAGGTAATATAAAGCAGAAGAATTGTTTAATTAAACGAGCTACTCTAAGGGACAATTCGTTGGAATTGAAAACTTCTCATTGTGTGGCTCATTTGCGAAGTGGGCCTTTTCAGTTTTCCTTGGGGTATCTGTATAACATAAGGTCAAAGATACTTCAGCCACTTATGATATGTCATGTGTCATATACAATTCTCTTATCTCCGTAAAACATTGAAGGGTATATTAATTTATTAAAAAATATTTGAAAAACAAGACTATTACTATGACTATTACTTTAATTGTAATAAATTTATTTAATTGTAATTAAAAATTAATATAAATTATACGAATACGTAATTAGTATTCATCCTTCTATTTCTTCCTTTATATGAAATATAAATATTTTTACCCTCATTGCGATAACGTCTTTAAATGTGTCAACCAGATAAAAGAGTAAAAAGTGTAGCAATTTTAGTATTTTAGGGTGCAATATTTTTATATCCGTTTAATAATATAGTACGGTATTGTCGTCTCAGGCTGTCATTGCCGGAAATCGATTATTGTCGGTCGTCTTGAGTAAAAAAATTGTACGTAAGTTACCCTTAGGACACATTAGTATTGATTAACGGTTAAATTTACAACAATTGAATTGGCTAATGCAGCTGTTACGTAACCGATTTCTATACTAAAACTATGTTTAAAGGTACATGAACATTTCTAACGAAAAGTCAAGGATTACCGTTTGTTTGTGTGTAACAGAAGATATGTATAAAGTTATAAAGCCACTTTAAAGTCTACTTTTAGAATTGACATAAAAAAACAAGTACGATCTCTTGCAATGAATAGTGCTAAATTAGATTGATATGGCCAAATAATAAATTAGATTGATATAAGTAATCTCTTTTACGGCTCAGATTAAGACGCAACTTGAAAATTATGCAAAAATACTTAAAAATTTAAAACATATCATATATTTGTAATTATAATATATATCTAAATACATGCACATCGTTCATATAATATAAATTGCTCTTTTTATAATTTTAGAATTTAATGTAAAATATATTACTATTTTCTGCAATGCCAAATGAAACCACATACGCTCGTGTTTGTTAATCCTACTTAGAGTGTTTTGTAATTTTGGTTTTCATTGCCAATGTGAGCTACCCACATTCTATGAATAGGGTATGCAAATTCAGTGTTATATTCAAAAGTCCATTTTTCATATATATGTAGTTTCAAAGCGTATAATTTTAATTAAGAATGAACTTTAAAGAGCTGTACTATATAAATTAATTTTAAAAGTAATTTAAAGCACTTCGTTTTCTGAATGTGTTCAGGATAATAATGAAATCTTACTACTTTACGCTTCATAAAATCAACTGAACATTTTCTTAAATATATTTATTGGGTTCATGCTTGTAAAACGCTACTGAACGTCGCAGGGGATATTTCAACCTAGCAAGTTTGTTTTATTTAATTTTTATTTATTGTTAAAATATATATTATTATGGCGTTGCATTTGCTAGCACCCGCTGGGAATATTGACTCATTTATTTTCTTTAGCTATCAAATAGCTAGACTAGATGCTATTAAATGAATAATAAGTTTATTTTGATAAAATAGGAACGAAGAAAATAAGATCCCATAAAAGGTAACGGTACTTTGATTAAATATAAATGAAAACATGTGTATTTTTATGGCTGCGCATGGCACGGTAGGTTAAAATCTCCATAAGCTGGTGTTGTTTCTGTTTACAACGTCTCTATTTCAAAATTTTATTAGATTTGACAAAAATAAGAGAATATATATATATATATATATATATATATATATATATATATATATATATATATATATATATATATATATATATATATATATATATATATATATATATATATATATATATATATATATATATATATATATATATATATATATATATATATATATATATATATATATATATATATATATATATATATATATATATATATATATATAGCGGGACTCGAAAGTCCCCTTGAAAGTTTACTTATTTATTTGTATTATTTTATTTATTTATTTATTTGTAACCAACAGCGTATACAGATTATATTTGTACAGTTTTTTAAATTTCACGAAGACTATGGCCACAAAGATTACATTATAAAGTAAAATTTCGTAAAATAATCTTTTCAATAACATCTAATGCTACTGTTGTTGATAGTATTAATCGACCTATGATTTTATATATCCTGGACTATGTCCTACCGGCTATTACCCATATAGTAAACTTTTCCATTTCATCTGGAGAATTCCCTTCCTTGTGGCGTGAAGCTTATATCATTACACTTCCTAAAGTTCCCAATCCTTCACAACTTCTATTCTTCTTTTTTTATCAAAAATTCTGGAAGTGTGTGTTTACAAGCAAGTTTCTTCCTTTGTTTATAATAATAATATTCTCACCTCATATCAGTCTGGTTTCCGACCAGGCCATATCACAGCTACCGCTTTTCTCAAAGTATCTGAGGATATTCGGGTTGTCATGGAGAATAGAATGATAACCATTTTGGTCTTAATTGATTTTTCCAATACTTTTAACATGGTTGATCATGATATATCGTCCTGGCCATATTCAAGCATTTAAATTTTTCTTCATCAGCTCCGGAATGGTTCTCCTCTTATCTTCGCGACCGCCGGCAAGCGGTTAAGTCGAATCAATACCTCTCCGAGTGGCTTGATCTTTCTGTTGGCGTACCGCAAGGTGGCATTTTATCTCCTATTATTTTTTCTCTTTTTATAAATACCCTTTCATTGCATTTCGACTGTTCCTTTCATTTTTACGCCGACGATTTGCAACTCTACACTAATACTGAGATAGACAATATCGACACAGCTATACATAAAATAAATCAAAATCTTTCCTACGTTTACAACTGGTCTAATAAATTTGGCATTGTAGTTAACCCTACTAAGTGTCAGGCGATCATTGTTGGTAGTTCACGTCTTATGTCTAAGTTAAATGTATGCTCTTCGCCACCTATCGCATTTAGCAATACGACGATTCCATACTTCCACCACGTTAAAGATCTTGGACTTCATATTGATTCTACATTATGTTGGAATGTGCAAATTTCTGAAGTTAGTCGCTCTGTTACTGCCCCTTTAAGATGCCTTAATGGTTTAAGAAATTTTCTATCTATTAAAACTAAAATCTTGCTTGTTCAAGCGCTTATATTTCCAATTATAGATTACGCTGATGTGTGTTATCCTGATCTCAAGAAGTCCTATTGAACAAACTTGACGGCCTCCTAAATAACTCCCTACGTTTTATCTTTTGCCTTAGAAAATTTGACCACATTTCTCATTGTCGAGCAGAACTCAAATGGCTTCCCATCCGCCAACGCAGAGAATTACGACTATTATGTCTTCTTTTCTCCATTCTTTTTGATCCCCAATCTCCTGTTTACTTAAAAGACATTTTTAAATATCTCTGTGACAATCACGATCGACAGCTACGCTCTAACAATTCTCTCCTTCTCTCTTTTCCCAGTCACCACTCTGGTTTCGTCTCTAACTCCTTCTCTGTACAAGCTATCAGATGGAATAAACTTCCACAAGAAATCAGAAAAGCTCCTACTATGGCATTTTTTAAGGCGTCGTTTACACGAACATCTTGTTAAGAATCTGTGTTAAGTTTCTGTTATTATTATATATAAATGCATATGTATTTGTATGTATGTGTGTATGTATGTGTATGTATATGTATGTATGTATATAGATATATATGTATTTATTACTTATATTTATATGTATATTTTAGCTTTTATTGCCACCGTCTTCACGATTTTCTGTTTGCCTAAAGGTTGACTGGTAGAGAATGACTTCATTAAGTCCGCCTTTTGTATCTACGTTATTGTAGTTTGACAATAAAGTTTTAAATAATAACAATATAAAGTGTTTAATATAATATATTTAACAAAGTGGATAACAGAAAGAAAGTAGATCTAAACAAAATTCTTGACGTTTGAGACATCAGAATATTCACAAGTGTATGGGTAATTGTATGTGTGTTTGTGGGTGCGTGTATAAGTGTGTTTCTGTGTGTATGAATGTGTGTGCGTGTTTTTTTTTGGCGGTAAAATAGTATTATTTGATTCCTCAAGTGTTTTTTGGATAAGTGAAACAGGTCTAAATGAGAAAATAATTTATTGTATGTTCGTGCTAGACGTACACTTATAGAGCTTTTTGCATAATTTGTGTTACATTTAGGAACAACTAGTAGATGGGGGTTTCGCGATCTAAACGAGGAGGCATTTAGAGAGAATGCTGACACCAAACTGGGGCAATCCATCGTACCAGTTAAAATTGCTTGTAGTAGTAGCATATCCTTTTGATTTCGTCTTTATTCTAGCGAATCTAGTTTATAATAAATACAGGCTTCTTCATAACTGTCAATTTTTTTTTAATTTTTGTACTCTAAGTATTTGAGAAATTTATATTGTATAGATTCGAGTCTCTGAGTATGCTTTTTATATAGAGGTGATAACGAACTTGTTATGTTTATAACGCTAAATTCCGTTTCTATGTTGATATATTTGCTATAGTTCACTGTTGATCATATAGTTAAGCATTAAATCTTCCAGAATGTATACATACAATTTTTACACACATTTTGTTTTAAATGGACTACAGCATAAGTTAATGTAAAAATTTCTGTCTTGTGATCTATTTATAAATTTTCAGTTTTTTAATTTTTTCCTTAGATTGTACTATTAAGCTCTACGTTATTACCAAATTTAATAACTCTCGATCAAAGAGAAATACCTTGAAGATTTTGTTTTAAATTAAGCGTAAACGCCAATATCTTTTGATTGTGTTGACTAAGAAATTTGATTTTTCCAAGTGATGGAGAAAATCACCTTGATAAATAAACCGATAGCCAGGCGGAGAACAAAGGAATACTATAAGTGTTTCGTTTTTATATATATATATACATATATATATATATATATATATATATATATATATATATATATATATATATATATATATATATATATATATATATATATATATATATATATATATATATATATATATATATATATATATATATATATATATACATTCATATTACATAATAAATCTTATTCAATGTCTCTGAACGTTGGTTATTTCTCTTTTTCTATCAAAAAAGTAACGTAAAAAATAACTATCAAATAAGGCTTCACCGTTATATCAGGGTCATTGAAAGATATAGAGGTAGCTCTAAATTACATATAAAACATAGACTACCTAATATTAAACAGCTGTTGTCCTATATATGTATATATGTACACGTTTATACGACAACGTTACGGCAGGGTTACAAATTGTAATTACGTGTACGTTTCTGCACAGCCAAATTACGAAACTAGAGTCCCTTGTAAACCTTTTGAGCTTCTACGCTTAACGAGCATCTATCTAGCTATATTCATGGCTCGTAATTGGCCTGTATCTTCTTAGCGTCGCAATTATTATTCAATCTGTATAAAGATTCTATGACAATGAAATGTGATGATAGTGGCTTCAAATCATGATGGAATATTGGAGTATTTCAACTTAATATATAAATAGATTTCTTGTCGGCTTTCTCTACGTGGGTGGAAAACATGGAATTAAATATGATCCCAAACGATGACAAGCAATTTTCAATAAATATTATGACCGAATATAGAAAGTATAGTATACTATAGTGTCTGTCCAGATTTATATTTATTAATATAAAAATATACTTACTTGTTGTTTTTGTTGTGGTCGGATTCAACGCAAATGAGATAGCAATTAGGTCATATTAAAAGAACAAGTTGCATTTACTTTTCTATACGATACCTATTTATAAAAGATAAACGAGGAAAGTGAAAACTGATACTCTCATATTTGTTTCCTGTAGTAATCAAAATAACTTAAAATTCTTTTTGAATTTTCTACTGGTTACAGTAAATAAAATAACTACGTTTTATACTACTGTTTCACGCATGCAAATATCAAGAAGATTTAGTATTTTTATATACCAGTTTACAGTATAAATATCTTTCACGTTAGCCGTACAAATGTAAATTAAAATGTGCTCTTATATTTTTACTTAAATATTCCAAGTAAAAACTTGACCTCGTTACATTTTGTTAAATAAAATATACATAAATTCTACGATATGGATTATATTTAAAAGAGATGTAGGCGGATAATCTTAGTATTTGTATATTATAGTGTTGTTTCTTAATTGTGTCAAAGATTGCCGAAGCTTTTCTATCCATCATTGTTGAGGCGATTAGACGGCGAGTAAAGGGCAAGGGCGCGACTGGTCACGCCAACATTTTCTATAAGTAAATAATGCTGGGTCACGCCTCACGCTGTTTTATGATAATGCTAAGAAGACCAGCAGGTTTCAAGCATTATACTGACGCCATTTCAAAACCTTACACAATATTTTTCTACATTTTACATTTTTCTATATTTACATTTTCAGAAAAGTTAAATGGATAGAAACTTAGATAATAACGTGTTAACGAAACGCTTGTGTAGGTTAACAGTGTCGCCGAAAGCACATGCTTAAGTTATCCATCATTTTAGTGGCCATTAAGTTGAGAGGGAAAGGGCGAGGGAGCGCTAGGTCACGCCACCGCGTACCGCTCCGTAAGTACAAATAACGTTAAGTCACGCCCGTACGTACTACTTTTTCATGAAATACTTTATACAAAATGGTACTGTAAAAATTGTTAAAAAATATTTATTATAAATACATTCAAATAATACTATGCAAATAAAATATAAATATATTTCTCTTTTTCTCATTTTATTACATTATTTTTTTGTAAATAAAAAAAAAATCAGTTTAAATATTTGATGCGTATCTAATTTTTATATGGCTACATATGTTTATGTTAGATTTGATATATGTATATACAGTTTGGATGTTGGGAAGCGTTTCATGAGATAGTTAATACATAAACCAATAACAATATAGCAACTTAAAATTTTCAATTTCTAATTTCGACTTCTCAATCTTTGAAACTAGTATCATAAAAAGGAAAGCGACAAGACAAGTACAGATTTAATTACAATTGTAAAAGTTGTATTAAGAAATAAAAAGATATTTTCGCCCATTTTTATTATATATAGGTAAATATAGAATGAGTTTCTAAAATAGACTCAGACATGAAAACAACTCAACAAATATTGACTTAATAAAAACAATAAATATCATTCTTATTTAACAAACAAAAAATTATAAATATGATGTTACAATAAATTCAAATAAAAAATTGTAATTAAATTAAAATAAGCCTAAAATTTAAAATACTATAAAAGCTCATGGTCTGCTAACTGTACAAACATGGCCGATTTTTATTTTCCTTATATTCTTAGAAATTATAAAGTGGCACATAACATGAGCTTAAGTTATCTTCTAGGTTGCTCAAGAATTACATCTTGAACTTTTAATAGGACAGCCACTTGACGTTGCTCCTGTGTGGCTGGAAGATGCTCTAAGTTTTCGCGGAAATATAGACTTAACGACGAAGTCTAATAAAATGTTTTAATATAAATATATTAATTAAACTGTAAACTGTGTGAGTAGAAAAAAGCTTAAAAATATTACACTAATATTTTATTTAATGCAAAATTAGGCATTACTTCAATTAACTAAATTTCTTACACAGAAATCTACAAATGATCAATATATATGTATATGTTGGTTCATAGTTATGTGTTTGTGTGCATTATATGTCGTGGGTGGATGTTCAATTAGTTTCTTATTTTTTCTATCTGGTAGTGGAAATTATAATAATTGTCTTAAAGTCCATAGGGTATAAAAAACTATGGCATTTATAACGTGTTTTATTTACAGTATAGCTTCCACGTGGTACACGTAGGGTCAGCTGAATGTCAGCAGTAATTATCAGTTATCACTAACATCAAATTTCATAATGAAGTATGATAATTACAAAATCTTTATTTTGATTTTTTTATTTTTACAATAATTAAGATGTAACTTTATATTTAATTAGGTTTTTGTTGAAACTTAACACTAGTGCTTATAAAGATAATTTGTTTAATTGTACTTATTAATAGTCATTTAAATTTTGTTCGGAGATTTTAAGTTTAGATATAAGATTATTTCATATTACATTGTTTTTATTTATCTTAAATTAGCATTTGATAAAAGTAATTTTGCAAAAACAAAATTCTTTTTAAAATCTAAATGGATTACCAGTATTATGCATAGGTTAGTGCCTGGGTTTTGAAAATGGGTCATGCTTTACTTTGACACGAAAACACAAAGAAACCGGAACAGATAAAAATTGGAATGCAAATGAAGAGATGAATAATTTGAGAAAACATTTTGATAACATATGTACTTCTTAATATTCTTTTTATATTTGTACGATACAATTATAAATAATAGATATCATAGTTTACTTCAATACGCTAACAACGTATTAACTTGATTGTTAAAAATTAAGTTCAAAATGTATTTATTTTGAAATAATTACATATGTAAATACAATAATTATATTTGAAATAATAAGACTTTCTATGTATCTTTTGCGTTGCATTGCTTTGACTGACAGTAATTATAATCGATAATAATAACTGCGTGCCTGTATCTATTTCGCAGCTAACTTCATTTTTTTTTTGTAAGTAGATTTTTTTTATATTATTGTATACTACAGACTCTGAGCCTTTTAATAAGTAATTTTTAACATTACAGAAACTTTAACTTGCATGCCTATATAGCCATAATGTCTATCTAGGGGTAGCGTTGAGGCGCAACGTATGCCTGTAAACGCATTTTGCGTGCTTTCACATTTCGTATAAACTTTTTCAATGGATTAAATATCGTATTGTCACCAATTAAAACTATTGCAGGAAAACACAAAAAATGATTTCCCTTACCCTTCCATTACACCGTCAAATATGTTATTGTAGAAATTTCCTTTCTAGAAAAAATTATGAGTGATTTCGGCTTAATCGTTATACCTATATGCCGCTACACTACTTAGAATAACAACTTGTACAGAATAAGTCGTTTAGCTTATATGTGTGTCACAAAATGGCGTATTAGGCATTAGTGAATATATGGAAATACGTCTCAGCTCGCAGGAACAGAAGTAAATTGACATGTTATGAGGATAAAGTCCGTCCACCACCCTGTGCCTGGTCTATCAGTTCCTTTATTTTTACACTATACGTTTAAGAGCGATTGTAATTTTATAGCTTCCCGCTTCTGTTCGCTTAGCAGGAGATTAGCAAAAGTGTAACCTACTTTTAAGGCCGTGAGACATTGCTTGTTGAGTAACGGAACTCAATATCGTGCTGTCTTCAGTAATAGTAGTTCAAGTAATTATGGTTAGAGTCATCATTATGATGCTTACGTTTTTAATTTGTACATGTTTCTATATGTCATCCATAAACATAAAGAATATTTTGTTCTTTTATATTCTTTTCCTGTCAAATGATTGCATCTAATTACTACTATACAACCTTCCTAAGTAAGAAAGAGACGGAATCGGTATGCCAGTCGTTTAATAAACATGTTTACCAAATATATTCTACTGGTATGTCGATTTTGTTACATGCTTCTGTTTTTTATTATAAATATCTAAAAAAATGCAGAAATATATAAAAAAATAAAATAAAATAATTATTAGGTCTATAATAAAGTTATAACGATTAAAAAGTGTATTTTATGAGCCTTAGTGTTTTAATGATTTTAAATGATAGCAATGTTCATTTAAACTAATTTAAGGGAATCTTACATTTCCCGACCTCTGGCCCTAGCCACACCAACGCGCTATTGTCGGCTAATATATTCAACTTTGTCGTCGTTTCCGTCGACGGTGTGAGTTTTATATATATTAGCAATTGTATTTGGGACATTTATAATCGGTCTAAAAGAACGCTACGCATCTCCAGTCGCGTGTTCAAGTAGAGGCTGGTTTGTTTCAAATAGGAAACATACCTACCCCACTCGTCGGCCATAAGTCGAGGTTCGAGATCCACAGGCTGTTCCGCTATTTCGATGGTTCATCTCTATGAGTCACGATAGTGCTTTCAACTTCTCTGGGTCAAAATACTCTATTCCCTCCCCACCTGGTGCCGTTGTTAGGACAAGTAGGGCTTACAGCATTAACCTCACAACCGAAAATAAGCAACCAATGCTTATTATCTTGTATTATTCTTACGTACGTCGTCCTGAGTATGATATAAAACTACCTTGTATTCGTCAAGTGTGATCAAATATATGAATGCGGTTATCGCCCGCACTGTATAAAAGATGGTTTCAGCAAGAAGGCAAGCCACAGCAGTTATGCAACGGGTTCGTTGATCTTGGCGGAACATGCAATTGTGGATGGGCAAGGATGACAATAGAGAGAGCATAGATACCGTCGCCATCATCCGCCATCATCTAAGCTTTCCTCTAGTCGTAGTGAATCTTCGATCCAAAAAAAAGAAAGAGGAGGACGAGTGCGTTGCATTGTGTCTGCACGAATAATTTTCACCTTAATATATCCTGCGAATCAGACTGACCAAAATTCATAAATCTCATAAGATTCCTGCATGATGGTATGGTGTGCTGTGTCGCTTTCGGCAGCGATCAATCGGACGTTTACTGTGTTGTATTTGTAAACTATATTGTTTGTTTAATGAAACTACACGTGATATCGGATGATTTGAAGTAATAACAATTTTTCATATGCCACCTTATATTATATTATGCTATTAGTTAATTTTAAAGCAAGTATTTTGTAAAAAAAGATCCTAAAAGAATGAAGAAAAGTTAGTAACAGCAACCCTTATTTCATATAAGACTTAAAATGAGAGATTCATACGCCTTTTTTTAATTTTATATAAGTATATTGCTCCGTTTACTTATTAAATAAACAAATGAAATAAATATTACAATATTAATATTATAACTGGCTATATTGTTTGTTCAGGAGCTGTGGGGAAGCTCTGTAACGAAGCGCTGGAATTAACTATACCAAACAAAGGCCGTTAAGTCTCTACGATTAACAATTATGATGGAAAATTACTTTATTTACACGATTCTGGCTTTAGCTTTGTTATATTAAAACACAAATAGCAATTTGTCTTTATTTACGTTTAAACAAGCCAGACATAATTTTATTAACTTAACAAAAATTACAAAATAACAACATTCTTTTTAATAACAAAATTGAATCTAAGTTTGAAATTAGTAATCACTAATTAATTTAAAAATTTACCCATATTTGATATCAATTTCTTTTTAGCGAAACGAGCTATGAATATTAAATAATTAACTGAAAAAGGCTAACTTTTGGCAACTCTGATTCAAGCTAATTTATTTTGGCACCCAAACGAAAATTACGGATACTACACGTTGAAATAACAAAAACCTGCATTGGTTACTTAATATTAAAAAGAAGTGCTTCTAAATCAAATGTTCTTAACGTATCAGCTTTAAAAATAACAATATAAGAAATAATGTTAAATGTCCTGTACATTAATTTTGGTTTGCTTTATAAGCACAAAACTTTATTAAGGCCGTCGTGCCTCTACTCGCGTCGGTTATTATGTATTCGATTCCTACTCGAGGAAAACGAATCATTTCCGTTTTTCTCGCTCTGGACACAAGGCAAAATGCGGAGATAAGTTTAGCAAGAAATGTCTTAAAAGTAGGTCTGTCTAGCCTGCAATATGTTACAACTTAAAGTTTGGGCATCTCGGAAAAATGAGTAGTAAAAGAATGGTAAAAATTATATATGTAAGAAGCAAAAATTAGTGATAAGAGAGGTAAGAGGAGACCTCGGTTGACTTTCGTATACAATCAAAGTTACTGGAGAAAGGTCACGTAAAAAGCACGAAGACTCCCCGGATATCATGTATGAAGAAACTAATGACAATGGACGAGGCGTAAGAGGTATGCAGGGACTGCAGCGTTTGGCGCTCCGTTCTCTCTGACTACCCCGCTAGGAATGTAGTCTGAAGTTATGTCATACATATCTTCAAGCTTTATTTCTACTTAAAGTTATCAAAACATAAACTTATTTACCTAAAAAAAACGTATTAAAAAAATTAAACAACCATTTTATTATTTCCTTTAGTTTAGGTGATCTCTATCAGATGGGTTTACATCAGCTGTTTCAGATAAAGAAAAAGAAAACATTTACCATGTTCATTCATTTTTTTTTCTTTATTCATGTATAAGCTGGACTACCAAGATATTAAAAATCAGGTATGCTGGATACAGTCTCCAATTTTATAACATTGGTTTATTTTAATTTTCAATTTATCAATAATAGCCGTTTTTCAATATACAATTTCATATTCCATAGATATTTAGACTATTAGACTTTCTTTTACATTTAGTACAAAAATCGTCCCGTAATCTAAACTTATAGTGTACCTCCCATTGACGTAGGATTATAAAATTTGCAAAGAGGCAGAACTTAATGTAGCATTAAACGATATTATTATGTTTCCAACAGAAACTATATCGACCATTACAATGAAAACTATCTTATATACTAGTTAAGGCTTTAAAGATTTTTTATTATTATAATTAATGTTCAGCATAGAAATATAGAAAATGCTACTTGTTTTAATAATTATCCAACGCCATCAAAATTTTGATTATATGAAAGTACTGGATATAAATTAATAATATTTCTAGACTTTGCCGCCTGACTCTCGCTCTTATTTTTGCCCTGTACAATTAAGCCTGTTGATGTAAAATAAAATTTTCACAAATATTTTTAAAATTTTATGAGTAACATTTTCCTCATCGTGATACTCACTACTAAATGTAATTTTGATATTGAATATCTATAATTAATATTTTTTAAATAATTTATAAAATTTAATATTTGAAATAAGCTTATAAAAAAGAAACTTCAGTTTTATTATTTTGTATGTTATTATGTGTGCACTTGTAGCAAAATTAAAGAAATTATATCCGAAATTCGTTTAATAAATAAAAAATTATTATAATCATTTTTCTTTACAATAACTCCGCATAAATAATGTCTTTTATAGATATACTCTTTTATATTTGTATATATAAAGTCTGGTTAAGACATGCGTGGGAAAGAAAGCCCCTTACAAGACTGTTATTTTATTGCTTTACGTATGTGAAAAGGGAATTTCATTTTAGCAGAGGAGAAGGACGTTCTTAATAAATGGATGAGCTTTCGGGCGCCGACTCTAGGCAAAAAATCAATTCCCTGGCAGCTAGCCATGTGCAATAGGCTACCACGCTAGTACTATTGAATTCGTTTGTGTTAAAGATATTTTTAAATTTTAACAACACAATAATAATCAGAACCAGTGATTATTTTTTCATTTTAATATTTTTGTATATATTACCTATTATATTGAGTATGTATATAGTTTTGCTTTTCGTTCTGTTGTAGGTGAAAACTGCATCTATACTGCTTGTCTTTTTTATATCCATTTTCTATGTGTAATGTTATCAATGTTTTTCGATCATTGGCCTTCGTGTTTCTTTTTAATACAATGTGACATTGACAAAGTAAATTATGCGCAAATAGCATGTTCGAAACGCCATAACTTTGAACAGAACTGAATATATAAGAAAATATAAGAAAAATAATAATTTTCCATTACAGAATAAATTTAACTAACGAGTATTACAATTCAATATTTGACACATAATCTATTAATATGAATATTATGGGTTCTAGTCCCATTCGAGGGATTTATTCATTTTTATTTCCTCACTCTGGTAACAAGTAAACAAAATCATCCACTTAAAACGCAAATCTTGCAAATTGGTTAGAAAGTGGACGACAAGAAGGTATTACGTTTTTCCGTTTTTATGTTTGAAAGATGCTAGAGACTTGGCTATTTGATTATAATTTCAGCTTGACCAACACGCACCGTTGGGAAAATTTTTTTGATCGATTGACACACAGACATATGTATATACAGGTGACCAAGTGACCATAACAATCTTAAGTACAGAATCCCAAAAACAAATAAAATTGAAATACAGTCTATACCATTGTCTGAGTTTCATCTCCAAATTAATTAATTCGTTTTGCTAACTTAGAATTTCGTTCACGAGAGACTTAATATAGAAAGTTTTATGGTTTACCCCTTTCTTGGTCAAATTAACGTAGGCGTAAAGTACTCACTATATACGAAGCTCTAGAGTTAAATTGTTTGAAATAGGTCAATTACAAATTCTAAAACAGTTGAACTTCTGTTATACCTTTGTATAAAATATACTATATTATAATCAATTGAAAAAAAAATGAAATAATTTTAGAATAAAAAATTTTATTGTTAAAATCAATATCAGTTTATTTTAATTTTTAAAAATATAAATAAAAAGTACACATTTAATCATATGTATGTGTTTGTGCGAATTATTCCTAAAATGGCAAACTCACTGTTATTTTACGTCCAAATGAATGCCTTCTATTTAACATTGCACGATACAGGTATTGTTTGTCCTTGGCCACTCTTATTTGTTGTTTAGTATTCATTTACTTCTTTTTGTATTTGTTCCGAAAGATCATAATTATAGCAACACGTATATTTTGGTACATACGTGATAACGTTACAATACTTTTCTAGTTGTTTTAGAACAAACAGAACCTTATAGGATCTCTCTGTGATTAATCTATTTGTCTGTTTTATCGTCAGTTGAGACCATTATTTGAACATGTTGTGGAGATATCAGGCTGAAATTTACATTAAATATTCAGGTCTGTAGTCCCTCGAGGAAAAAAAAAATGTTTTACTCAAAATCAAAATATAGATAGCGGTCATAATCATAAAAATATAGATCATTTACAACTAGTACATATATATGTAAGTTTTATTTCATAGACATACATCATTTCTCATCTTTCAGATATTTTATAGTATTGTATTCAAATTGTTAAAATATAATTTAATGTTACCAAGCCATATGGACTATATGGAGCTATTAATTATTATATCGACTATAATTGCCGCCCACAATTTCGTTTACGTGGCCATGTTCATGACATGTCTTTGCCATTTACCTCCCGCTGTAATTGAAAATTGCAGCAGTAGGGTAAAAAACTAGTCATAAGAGTGTTTTCTATTTTTATCATAGTAAGAGACACTTTATGAGACCTTAAAAATCAATTATAACTAGAATTTATCCAGACCTAATAGCTGTAAATGATAAAAAATAAGAGCTAGACGTAACCTAAATGTCAACGTGATATAATATAGGGTAGTATGTCTTTTCTAAATAAACAGACTAGCAAATGTAATCATTTTTTTCGATTTGGACCTGTTCGATTTGGACCAGTTCTGTACATTATCTCGCTTAACCGTTAAAACTCTTCAGCTGCATAAAAACATTGATTTTCGATTTTAGGTGTAATTCATATTACTTGACATTGTATATTCGGAGGCTCAACACGTTTTCGATAAAGCAACTTCTTACCCCCGACGACAATAGAACCCACGATAATCGTGTTTACAGACGTCAGAAATATCTATTTGTGTTGTTTAGATTAAAGTCTATTTATAGTAATTATATATTTCTTCTTGTAAATCGAAATGTTTTTCAAGCATATTTTAGATATTTATTATCGTATCAAAGAATTGAGATCAAATGTAGTAAGTGATGGGCTCTTTTAAGATAATAATTCAAGAATTATTATGTTAAAAGGTAACAAGTAAATAAAATATGAGTAAAGCAAGCTTTTTTCATATTTTCTCATGACGTGAATATGTTTTCAAAATTGCTTGTATAAAAGACAATATAAAAGTAAACCTTGAAAAAGCGGATAGAATATTATGTAGTAGCTTCCCCTGTTTTTAAATCTCCATCCAAAATCCAATTACAACCCAAGATTGCTAAAGAATTAATTACGCTAAGTAGACACTGTATCAGTTTTAGATAGTTCTACTGCGAATCCAAATTTCATTTATTATAACTTTTGACTCGGAAAATCTACGAAATTTGTTCAAGTTTCATTCGTCAGGTCTCTTTGTAATTTGCAAGGACCTGAACCTATAACAATTGAACCCATTTACAGTCAGAGGCAAAGTTCCACTGCGCCAAATTTGAAACTATATTACTAAATAAAATTAAAATTAACTTTTTGTCTTCGTTTTTTACAGGACATCATGAGAATACTCCGTTCTACTGATAATGGTAATATAGCTGTAGAAATTACCAACAATACTACATTAAGTGAAGTAGACAACTTTACCTGGCAAGATTCTAATGCATTAAATACAAACGACATTACGGAAGAAAATATTCATTATAGTTCTAGTCATAGCGAGCATAATAGTATTATTATTGATAACAGACTTACAAATATATTATATACAAAAAGAGATGTAAACACCAAAGACACAGTATGTAATTTGCAATTTAGACGAACTAATATCAAAGATGAAATAAATTCACATATTGATCGTAAAGATAAAAGCAAGAACCTAGAGGTGGACACTGGATGGCAAAGATCATCTTCAGGTACTGAGCATTTTTTATAATTAAGTTATGGATAGAAATATATATTAATAACAATATTAACATCTTTCAGTTGATGCTGATGTATCTACAGATTCAACTCCTGCTGATGAAGAACGAGCATTTGAGCAGTCTGATTCAGATGAAATGTCTGAGAAAAGTGTACACACTGTACCCAGAGGCATTGTAAACCCCAATTACCCTGGGTTTCAGCATTTAGCACATACTTTACAAGTGGGTTACTAATGCTTTTTAAACAAATATATTATAAATATTTTTTAATGTTAATATAATATGTTATATATTGTTATCCAGGACTATTCTTCAAATATTGAACCCTTTTATCCTTCAGAGAATGATATGACGGATGACGATTTAGATGTAGATATAATTGAAACAAAGTGTGATAGTGCGGGTAAACAAAATGTTGGAGATTTCACAACAAAAAATGACAGCAAAAAACTTGATAATGTTGACAAAGATATTGATACAAGACAAATTTCCTTTCCTTTTGATACAAAAAAATGTACCCCTCAGACAGAAAATAATATACCAGATTTATTGAAAACCATCAGTCATAACAATAATAATAATAATTTAGATCCGTCTTTTGACTTCAATTGTTCAGCAACTGATATTGAAAACAACTTCGATGTTAAAGATATTATTGGTGACTTCAACAAAGAAGTTGAAGATGAAATAAGGCATTTATATAATTATAACATAAATATTGACGATGACATAGAGAAGCTTAGAAGAGATATAAAAGATACGTTCACTAAACCGATTGAAAACACCATTAATAATATCAGTGATGTGGTAAACCATGTCATTAAAAAATTAGTAGAAAATGATGGTAATGACAAAATTGATACTCCTGATATTTTGAATGATCACGAAATGGAAGATATTACCAATATAAATAAAGATAATGAAACAAATATAAGAACAGAAATTAATATAAGTAGACCTACATTTTTATATTTAGATAATAATATTGATAATAAAATAACTGATGCAATTCTATCAGATGGAAAAGAAGAAATTACTATTTATGAAAATGATTACGATACGGAACAATTAAGTCAAAACGTTGAAAATACCATAAAACAATTAAGTACAGAATTGCGAAAAATTATACCCAAATTAAATGAAATGCGTGAATGTGATAAATTATGGAATGAAAACAAGCAAGAACCTATGATAATTGATAGAAATTCAAATAATATAATACCTAGTTTGTCTAATCGACCTCATGAGCCTAGAATTCAATCGCAGTTCTACGAAAGCAAAAATAAAAAGATCCAAAAAAATAAATACAGTTTTACTACTAAGCCACTGTCAATAAAAGCTATTGTGTAAGTATTACACTTAGAGGATGGAGATTAGGAGCATAATTAAACTATTGAATTTTCTGACTATACATACTTTGTGAATGAAAATTATTCAGCTATAGATAATAGGTATACTCATATTTGACAAACACATAATTTTGTATAGCAAAATGGAACTAATAAAATATATAAAGTATTTCTACTATTTAGTGCTAGATTTTAGTATTTATTCCAATTTAAGTACAAAACCTAGAGTCACGCTGTACGTTTACCGCCCGAATTTGCAATGCACTGTCCGCGGTAGACTGCCCATTTTAAATATTACTAAAGACCTCTCCTATACGTTCCCGTGAGTGTTATAAAAATTTCCTGTTCTGGATGTTTACAGTACAAACATTTTAAAATCGTCTGTTTGTGTTTTAGAAAAATGTATTATGTCTTTGAAATATGTTGAAGTAAAGAAAATAAGCTTTACTTAATGCTCTTCTGCATTCTATATTCTGCGTTCTATATTAATAAACAGTTTATACTAAACATAATATATTGTATATTAAGTAAATTTGATACAGTTTCAATTTCATCCATTTTAAAACGACTTGTGACGTTTATTTAGTATTATACTATACAATTGGTAACTATTCTAAAATTAAATTGGTACTTTAATATATTACGTGTGTAATATTTATTTGAGCAACAAGAATTTAATGTTTTCTTTTTTTACTTTAATAAATACTTAAACAGATGTATAACTACAAATACTTATTAATATATTTCTTATGTAACAAATCGAAATACTAGGCTGTAAAAAATATAACTAACGACAAAATGTAAGTACAAGTTTACGACACAAGTCTGCTGTTATACGAAAGTTTTAAATAGAATTGACGCGGCCTACGCTATGCGAATAAATTAGGTTGTCGGCATATACACACAGAAGTAGTGGTGAGCTAAACCTATTTAAATTGTTCGTCAATTCTATATAGGGAAACGTATTTCATGTAAATGAGGTGTGGTGTATATTTTAATTTCTTTATAAATTTTTAATCAAAAAATTATTGATAAAACAATTATTTTATTATTTTTTAGTGAGTCAAAGACTAAGCAAAATTCTAATAACACTCTATCAAAAGCTCAAAATGCATCCGTCCGTAAGAATGATAATGAAAAAGAAAATGATTTTGGTAAGTTTTAATAATTATTGCATGATTTCATGACAATTATTACAATAAACAAATAAATGATTGTGTTAATCATTTAGGCTTAGAGTGAAAAATATTTAATTTTTTAACATTTTATTTCTTAATTTCGAACAAAAATCATATTCAACTTTTTTTTTTTCAGACAGTTTTGATGTGTATAATATTGAAACAGCATTGCCGAAATTAGATTTAGACACAATCGAAAACCATATAAGGGCAGCTAAAGAAGCCGAAAGACGTGTAAGTTGTTAATAATATTATATTTTTTATTATTTATTAAAATTCTATTAGCTTTTAATTTTTTGGGACCAAAAAGGCCCCACCTTTTTTTAGTCAAAGTAATTTTTTTAGCTTCACGCTTTTATCCCGCACATGGCAGGGTAGGCAGAGGGAACTGCAGGAATCGTGGAAACTAGTGTTAAGACATTTCGTTACTTAGTCCCTGCTTTCTCCGTCCTTGCTTTCCGCCTTTAAACTTAATAATTGAGCCAAATATGTAAAGTCGTATTTGGACATCATCATCATCACATAATATAAACGCCGTAAAATAAATAAAATCACTTCATAGTCTATGAAAAACGTCACAATAATATATAATATCATTATTGAATATATATATATTTAGTTAAAGTACTGCAGAATTAAGCAAATAGACGTTCTATGTAGACAAGTTTCAGTACAATATAAATAAGTAGCTAGTAAGAATATTAACTTATAAGTACTAATTTTGAAAGTAAAAGCAATCTATAAAGTTGCCGTAGAAAGTATGTAGAACTTAGTTATTTTAAGAACTTAGTACTTATTTAATATTTTAAAAATTGGCGCTCTATAGTGTAACGGTAAATGCATACATTCACATTTGATCCACGTCTCCTTCATCCATGCATTAACAGTTAAAATTACCAATATAATAAGTACTTTGTTCAGCTTTCTACTGTGATTCAACGAAGTAGGCAGTCAAGTTGTGCCATTCTTAGTTTTGTTTTAACATTCAATTTTATACCTCGGTAGTTGATCAGACAGCGTGTGACGCGTGTTTTGTTTGTTTGCTTGAAAATAATTTGTACATTGAGCAAGTGTGATGGCGTCGTTGCCGTATTTTAATTGTGAACAAAGACATTACAAAAAGGATACAAGATTTCTTTTGGATTTATATACAATTACATATGATAACCATGAATCTGTCGATAATATATGCTGTCTTGTGAGTATTTTTTTAAATTGAATAGTTATGACAATTTTTTCACATAAAACCATAAAGAATGAAGAGATTAGAAATGGAACACGTATTTGTCCTTGTCCCAAATGTCAATATGTGACAGGATTGACAGGATGGTTTAATTTTTTGTTTACCTCTGTTATTTATTTTGTAAAGCAACAGTTGTGCCATTTTTTTTGCCAAAAATTAAGACTGACTAGTATTAAGATGTTTGAAAGTATAATCACTAATATAAAACGAAAATTCAGCAAACCGTCTGACGAAATAAGTTATAATGTTGATAAGGATACACCTGGATTTAAACAAAGTTTAAGAAATTTAAAAACCAAGTTATTGAAATCGAACGACAATCAAGATTTGTCAGTGCAAAATTATTACAATGATACGGCTTTAAGCCCACGTGCTATTGGTGTAGGAGAGAGTGCACAAACTGAAATAGAATGGCCCATGCTCTTTGATAAAAATCCAAATATATTAGAAAAATTTACTAGGATTGTAACAATTACAGATGATATTTCATATGATAAAAAAGTAGGGACCATTTCATGCGCATCAAAAGGCTTACTTAACTGTCAGTATTCTTATGATATTTTATTGATTTCCAGAAACGAAATGATAGAGAAGAAATTCGGAAGAGATTGGCTATGGGAGTTGATAGTGAGGAATATTATAGCTTAGGCCACATAGATCGTCCAGGAAAAAAACCCAGTCTACATTCAAGACTTCAAAATGGTAAGACTTACTACAGTTAACTATACATTTCATTTATTAAGAAACAAAAGTCGTCTGAAATGTCAATAGTGAAACTTTTGTCCATTATTACTTCTATGGACATAAAATAATTATAATTTTGCAACATTATTAAGAAAATAAAAGTGTTTCGGTTAGTATTTACATTCTTAAAATGGGATTATGTATTAACTAGTGTGTAGAGACATTTTTTTACAAATGTTAACATTTGTTTTAACTACTTGTCATAATGCTTGCCTTAGTGTGCTAAATGTATTTTGTGTGGTGGTGCAGGGAAAAATCTACAAATATGTTTTATGAATGAAACCGCTTCTGATAATGAATCTCAAACTTCTGACATAGAGAAAAATTTCAACTGTAATAGTAATAGTTCATCACAATCAAGTCTCTTTAGCAAGAATAATTTCAATCATCCATACCAAACAAGACCACTCTCTGTAAATATTACAAAACATGAGAAAAATACCAATACACATAGTGGTAAGTCACTAGAAACTATATAGCATGACTAGATATTGATGTAACAATTGCGAAGAGCTTATATTCCCACAATTATTAATCAAAATCATTAATTGATTGATTATGCTGATGATATAATATATCAATTACTATACTTATTTGTTATTTAACAATATTTCATGAGTATTTTTGTGATTGAAATTCTAACATTGTCTAGATTTTTATTTGAAAAATAAATTGGTGCTTTATTTTTAAAGTTATTTTATTTCATCGCATAACATCATGTTAAGGAAACAATGTTTGTTGTAATCTTGCATGTATAAGTTGTGTTTTTATTATGTTTTTTTGCTTTTTTCCTATATGCTTTAGATAACATATCAATTATTAATGTTCTTCATGCATATTACTGTCTAGCATGTTAGATAGGATTTTTCATTACATTTTATTACGCATATGATTTGTAAACTATGTTATATTGTAATTTCAAATTATATTTAGTTAATATTTATTTATTTACAGGTCCAAAATTACGTCCAACATCATTGATGCTTAAATCTAACAAATCTAGGTCTACACAATCTTTAGGACAAATTGAGATTAAAGAGTCAGATTTCTTTGCTTTACAAGCAACTCTTCAAACAGAAGCCAGAATAGCCTTAGCACAGGCAAAAGAAATGGCTCGTATACAAATGGAGGTAAGTAATATATTATCTTAAATATATCTATTAATATATATTTACTACAAATTTGCATTTAGCATATCCAAAAGAATTTAATAATATATGGTTAAAAATGTAATTTTAATTGCTTGCTTCCACTATCTTGTGTTTAAACTCAAAATGGCGGTATCATAATAACTATGAAATTAGTAATTCTGATTAAGTCATAAAACATATATAATATAATTATCATTTTTGTAACTAGTAATATACTTAGTTCTTTAAACGCACATCTGTTATATAATGGAAATATTTTTATCTATAACATTGTCTAAATTTTTTGTGAATCTTAAAAGTAACCTTTGAAATTATAATCTGGTTCAGTAACAATCATAATGAAACAAAAAAAAATAACACACACAATATTACTTTATTGTTCTCTATAAAAATATTTAAGACAATGCAATAAGTGTGTTATAATTTTGAACATTACAAAAGATTTACTGTCGTTTTATTTCGCAATGGTTGTATTTATTATTGCATACCATTTAAAGTCTTATGTATGTAAGTATGTTATGTGAAAACTATCTTAAAGCAAAGTTGCGAATATATTATGATATATAATCGATCAATATTTAAATTTAAAAATATTTGTGTTCAGTCCTAAAACAATAAAAAAAAAATAATGTGGCGCAACGTCGAATGTATACGCTTCGGTTTATAGGTTCAATTCCCACACAGTGAGAATGGATTATTTCTTTTACATATAATAACTAAGCAACGCGACGTTGAGTTCCACCACATATGCAAAGCGGCAACTCGATTAAAAAGGAGTGTCTCAACTCTAGGGCCCCAGAGTTTCAGCGGTTCCCTCCGGCTAAATAATAGAAGATCGTCGTGGCTCAGAGGCGTAGCGTCTATCTGTAAACGCGACGGTTTGTGGGTTCGATTCCTACTCGGGGAAGATGGATTTTTCTATTTCCATCTTCTTCGCTCTTTAAACAAAGCAAAGCGCGGCGTTGAGTTACGCCAATCAACACGCATTGCTTCGAAAAAGGCGGAAAGCGGAGATGGAGAAAACAGTCTTAACACTAGGTTCCTATGGTTCCTGCTGCTCCCTCTGTTTACCCTGCCATGTATGGGATACAGCGTGAAGACGTACTACTACTAAATAATAACGAACGTGTCTCCAGCGTGAGCGCAGATCCCGAGCAGTGTCGCCGGTGACGGAGATGCTGCGCCGCAGTATGGAGAAGGCGAATGCTCCCCTCGCTCCCGACCGGCGCCGCGTGTCGCGACATCTACTTACCGATATGAACATTGCTCAGCTACAGGTAATCTTTAATATGACATATATAACATAGTATATATTATATCTTGCACAATGTTGTAAAAATAATATAAGGAAATAATTAAGCCACAATTAATGCTTGGTCTAAAAGAAATAAAATTTATAAGCAATAGTATAAAATATAGGTACTAATTTAAAACAACGGATTCTATGACTAATCTTAGCGATCAAGTGGTGAACGGGATTTTTTCTTAATTTTATGAAACTCGTATGAATTTAAAGTAGTTTTATATTATTGTGATTGTGCTATATTAGTTTTATTACTTTTAGTGCCAGACAATATATTTAAATATAGGTAATATAATTATTGTATTAAAATAAGAATAAGAACTTTTTGCACATTAAAGAAAATTTAAAATCTTTAATTATACAAAAAAAAATTCTTAGTTATGGCTCTTAACCGTTTAGATGTTATAAGATAATTTAAGAAGAATAAAATATTAGGCCCTTCATAACCATAGCGGTAATACAAAAAATACACTAATAAAATTTAAAAATAAATAATTCATATAAAATCATATTTCCTTGATGTAAGATATGCAGAGACTACAAAAAAACATCGTTAACCACACTTCAAAGTCATTGTAAGTTGTAATAATACAATAAAGAAGTTCAATTTTCATTATTACAAAATAAATTTAATTAAAGACACTGTGCATTTAAATTTTTACATATTTTTTGAAGATTAGACGATAAATTCCCTGACATTTTATTTCTGCGTGACCTTGCATCAGCCTCCGCACTGCTGAATCATGCGGAACGTCTCGATTACAATACCCATTGTGCAACGCACTGTTTCGTCACATTTACGTCATTTAACTGTAAAAAATAGTATTAAGTTTCAATTTAAAATATCGTACTATAAGTTATTCTACAAAAACTCAGATTTGCAGATGATTTAATAACTAGTTTACTATCAGAATTACGTTTCTGTCTACTGTACAAAAAGAAGGTAAAGGACACCTTGTAAAAACGTCTAAAATATGAGTTATTATTTGTATACATACTTAGTTTAATTATTGTTATTATATATAATAATTATAACAATAATTATTATATTAATTATTACATATAGTTATTAACATTATTGCAAGTTAGGCACTAATGTATGCTTATAAAAACAAAAGCTGCGCGTTGTATACTTTGGTTCAGCGAGCGATAAATAAAATTCTTATTTTATTTCAAATACATTTGATTTAATATATGATATTGTACAATTATACTAGTTATATGTTAAGTTTAAGAGGGCCAGTTTTAAAATTTGATAATAAAGGCACGGATAGGAAACGTGTTCCTTTTTCACAAATAAATAACAAACTTTGGCTTCACGAGTCTCAAATAGAAATATCTAGGAGATAAAGTTCTGTTTAAAATATAACACTGATACTGATATGGTACCTGATATTTTATCTGTAACCAGTGAATATGGCCTCTTATTATTGTCTGAGATGATTAAACACAATGTGTTTTTTATCAATTATTAGGTTATAGTAAACGAGTTGCATTCACAAATTGAAGCGTTGAATGACTCATTGGTGAAGCTTTTGATGGCTCGCGACGAATTGCACATGGGACAGGATTCGATGCTCGTCGACATCGAGGATCTAACACGATATCTGTAAGTGTAACTTTTTTTAATTCTGCACTTTATACATAGTGCATATATTTTTGAATTTTTCAAAGTAAAGCATTACTTGAAACTTACCATACACTGAGGAAATGATGAGAACATGATTAAATTTCATTTTTTGGTTTAAGAAGGTAAAGTAGGTTGTATATTAAAAGCTTGTTTAAAACTGTCAGTTCATTTCTAGAATGTTGATGACTAGAATGTAAGGCGAAACTAGTGGAGTCATTTTGAATTTTATTAAGATAGAAAAAAGGCGTTGGAAAAGGAGGGGCTTAGTGTTCAGTGATTTATAGTAACAAAAAGATTGTGAAAAATTAAGAAAAATCCACAAAAATATCAGTTTACAATTGTTTATTTCATTATTATTATATAAATCAACACAAACTTTTTCAACAGTCCGTCTAGTAAGAATCGAACCTATTATCACGTGTATAAACAGATGTTTGTAAATTACGCTACAACTTTGTGTATGCGTATTATTCATCACCTATCCTTCAATTGAACAATTGAAACCAATAGAAATATTTAAAAAAACTGAATAATTCCTTTTTAATCTATTTTGTGTTAATTATAATAATATTCATAGCTATGAAGACTTAAACTGTAAAAACCACACTAGGTACGTTATATAACAATAGTTTATTAATATATATCTCATTCTATTTGTTGGCAGAGGTGTTAAGGAGCAGACAAAGAAAACCAAAGGCACTACTAAGTCCGGTGTAAGGAGGCTTACATCTTTAGTACACAAATAAGTACATTATATTGTCCTATATAACGATTCTTTACTAGAATATTGTTAACGTATCTTATTATAACGTGTTTACTTCTTTATTATGGTTACTATTTACTCTATGACTTTACGACACCAATTGTAACTTGTATCCTATATATATACTATACATTCTTAGAACAAAGATTTTAAAAATTGTATGAAAAGTGCAGCTTATTATTGTTCCCTCCGTATTTTAGATGATAATAAGCTGTAGTGTATAGCAGGTTCGATTTCCGCGTTGAGAATATTGTAATGGCAAATATTATTCATACATAATGTTCAAAAATGCTGTATCACTAAAACATACATATGAGACATATATACAAATATGTGTATGTGGATTATATATACCTAAGAGTATACATTTTTTTTTCAAGTTATTATTTTCATTATGCCTTTGTTCTGGATTGTATGGGTAAATTAATAAGATGCTATTGTTTAGACCACACAAATATAGTCTCAATTTGACGTGTGATCAATATAATAATACTGTAAGGAAAATTATTAGTTCCAGTTATAGTACAATATCTACAATATAATCACAATATTTTATATTTAGCTAAATTTACAACACTTGTTAATTTGTGCGACTCCTTCTGTGTCACGTTCTGTGCTGCAATATATTCAATATATAGATCTAACATGTGACATACATACTAAAGAAATAGCCTTACATGTATTAATTTTTTTAGCCTTTTCTTGACTATAATATGGTGTATTATTAAATTAAATATGAAGACCCCTTAAACACTAGTATCGAAGAATAAAAAAAATTATAAGAAGTAAAAAGGAATATGATATGAAGCCATAATATAATATCGTTGCCGATTAAATTTATTTTCCCTACACACAGTGCTACACTATTTAATTCCACAAATTTCTATTTCTATACCTTCTCGTGTTATACCCTCAACAAATCTAGTGCCATTTTACAACAGCACGTGACGTGGGATAGGACGCTCTATACCCGCCATTTTACACAATATACTGTTATTCAGCGCACTTAGTTATGTTTAATATATAATGTCTTTATAAGTGAAACCAATATGGCAGATATTATTTGAACTCTAGATATTATTTGAATTCTACTGCAAGATGGCGCTAGTTCACTATATATAGCTTTATTTTGGGTCACAAGTGCTGCCATCTTTATTTCACTTATTGCTATAGGTACTATTAATTATAAATATAGATATTACCTTTGACAATTATGTTTGTGTGTTAAATGATAATAGATATGAAAGTTTTGTTTACAACAAAAATGTTGGATCACTTTTTATTATTTCTTTATAGAAAATATCTGATCTCTTTTAGTGAATTTTGTCATAGAAATGGTCTTTATATATGTGTATGTATATGAAGTTACAGGCAATAGTTTGTAGTTTAATTTCATAAAGTGTTTGTTTAGTTATACAATGTTTCTTATAAAACTTCGACTTCGGCATTTCCATATGGCACGTATACGTAGGTGTATTCACGTGCCCGCTTTAGTATAGGACTAGCTATAGAATATATAGTACTTGTGATTTGCAAATTAGAGAGATATTTTTTCATGATAGTGCTCATTTAGTAGCATAGTACCAAATTCACGCCTGTAAGGCATCACACAGGGTGAGAAATGTTATGCCTGTATAAAATTTTAACTTGGGCCCCTTATGTACTGATTAAGATGAATTTTGTCTTAATATTCTTAGGTTTCAGTTACTATCCTATATGAGTGATATAGTTATATATCAATTATGTTTAAATAACTTAACTACTTTAACTTATATTCAAGAAACACACATATATATATATATATATATATATATATATATATATATATATATATATATATATATATATATATATATATATATATATATATATATATATATATATATATATATATATATATATATATATATATATATATATACATATATATATATATATACATATATATATATATATATATATATATATATATATATATATATATATATATATATATATATATATATATATATATATATATATGTGTGTGTGTATATATATGTATATATATATGTATACCCATATATGTGTGAAGGGGCCCCAAAGCTTTGGAAATTTGCCTGCAAATATAATCGAAATAAAATAATCTGCTATATATGTAGTACAAAGAGCGCAAATCGTCTATAATGGTTGTGCTGTTTTCATCCAAATATACTAATGTTAATAGATCCCAGTACAGTATCTAATAAACCTTAGATATCATAATATAAATAGAGAAATAGATAAGCACGTTTCAAAAGTTTTTAGAATTTGCAATTTAAATAAATCTACGCGTTTTCAAATATTACAGTGATATTATAGCAATTTGTTAAATCTATGTGATTAGTTTTTATTGAATATTTCGTACATCAAGTTAAAATTGTTAGTGTAATAACTCTCTACTAGGTAATTTTAATTTTATTTTATTTTTATTTTTTAGCATTTTTTTTAAATTACAGTATATTAAAGTGTTTTTTTTTTTAATTTCTCAGTTATTATAATTATGGGAACTCCTAAAGGAACGTTTACGACAAGAGATGTATTATTCTATTTATAGGTGGTTTTGGTATTTTTTTTTAATCTAATTCTTAATTTTATTATAACAATAGAACATGAAATTTGATAATAATATATGTTTTTATAATTATTTCTAGAATATTTTCCTCTTCGATTCGATCTTCACAAAATATAAATTAGTTAACCATATACATCATTTATTAAGATTTTTTTTACAACAAACACTTGTCACTAATTTTGTTACTTAGGTTTTTTGAAATGAAATCCTCTTCATATTAAAATACTTATATGTTTAGTAATTACTTTATTCATTCTATATCGAGGAAAAATGCTACAAAATCAGGCTTATCAATGTTTCTATAAAAGTTATTCTGTAAAAGTTTAAAATATGACTCTTAAATATATCAAATCTGTAAGTTTTTGTCCAATACCGTTAAAATTTCGAAATTGTCATGTAAACATTTATATTTTTACATTATTTAGTTTTTTTTTGCAAATGTAATTTAAACGAAATTAGTATTAAAAAAATTAGTTTTAAGTTTTTAAGTTCCTTAGTGATAATTGACTTTGTCTTGTTTATTTAAGTCTTTAACGGTTACCATTTGGGTTGTATTGGTTTTTTTTTACGAATTTATAGCAATGTTATTAGTATATCCATTGAACATATGAAACGCGCTCGGTCTATTTTAAATTAAAGCAGCTGTTTAATAACTAACTATCATAAAATGAAGTAGTTAAATCAGAACACGCAAAGGGCAGGCCTCTTGAAGCCTTATACTTTTTTAATCCTCCTTTTACGACATCGTTGCGAACCTTTCATTTGTTTTATTATTGTCAACAACAGTTATGTTATATTTATATTTTAATGGCTGTCGCGGTGTCTGAAACGCAGGTGTCAGTTTTTATTCTCTAAGATAATCCCCGTTGGTATTAATTAACCTTACGCGCTTCTTACCCTATTTGATATTACTTATAGCTATTTATATTCTAATTCCCTTAACATTTCAATGTACCGGTGTATAACTTATATCCGTAGATTACGTTTTATTACGGTTGTTTCTTTTTAAATTACACGTATTTGTGTAAATCTTTAATTTATGTAAACCTTGGGCTTACCCTTGTGATAATATGAAAAATTTGTATCATTATTGGGAGTGGCATGTTAACTTGATTATGAAAACAAATTATTGTATTACGTCAGCGTGTACGTTTTATCTTTAATATACAGAAATTGTCGTATCTAAAGCATTTTATTGCTCTATGTAACTGATTTTTGATTGATTACTTTGGAGCACTGATGTTTTATCTAAGTACTAAATAGTTAAAGTATCTTCTGTGTGTTTTATTTGAAAATCAGTGCTTTTGAAACAATTATTTCTATTTAAAATATTTGTTTGGTAATTGAATTTGCTTGATATACTGTTGTAATGTACGTGAAAACGCTGCTTGCTGACAAATTCTTACAGACATGTGATACGTACATATATTGACTATTCTAAATAAATAAGAAAGTGTTTACTCAATGTTTTATTTAAATCTTAAACATAACCCTTATAATTCAATACTAAGAAACTTAAAATAAATTCAAAATTCATAGTACATACTTAAAGAAAACAAAGTCCCGCTGCGTTCAATTTTTTTGTAGAACGCATGGCTTGCACGGTTCACAAGAGGGTGCGGGTTCGAGTCCCCCTGCGTTCACATTTTTATGTTTTCTGTACCTAACCAACTATTTCATTAATTATCTAAACATTTATAATTGAATAAAAATTAAAAATTTTAATATGACTTATCTTTGTTTTCTTTAATGAATCTGATATAATATTATTATTTACTTTAATGAAAAGTATATAGTTTTATTATTCTAACAATACCATTGAATATTAATATGAGGAAAATTAATACATAATTGTTTGGTCTTCAAACAAATACGTGAAGCAGTGGCGACTTGGTAGTGAAACAAAATAAATATATTTATAACAGACATACTTAGCTGTATAATGTCTTAAAACTATTTAAATGCATTAAAAAACATCACTTTACTTACAATTTCTTCTTATCATTTATTACTCACAACAAACTATTGTTCTTAAATAAAACAATTAACTGTTAACAACAAAAACTAATAATAAGAACGTGAAATGATTCCTATATCTAAAATGTAATCAAGTAAATTATCGCCTATGCCGAGTTAATTAGCCCACAATGGGCCAATTCTCACAATTTTCGAACACTTCGCAGCGATGTCAAAACCATCGTTGACCCTAAAACGGCACCCTCACCTGCGAGCCCAGGTGCGCCCGCGCAATTAAAATCATCCTCTAATAACACCTACGTACGCAACACAAGTTATTTGTTTTATTGTCTCTGTCGCACGTAAGGCCATTTGCCACTTTTCGTTCAAGATGGATCGTTTCCTATTTCGCGTGTTTTTATTTATTTTATAGACACAATTTATTGTTTCTATACATCTTTTATCTAAATTGAAATTTAAGCACGAAATGAATGGGCCTTTAGTATGCGATTAATGCGTTTGCAATTCTGTTATCTTTTATTGAATAGAGGGGTAATTGATTTACTATGAGAATTGATACGATATTTATTTATCGTGTGCTATCGATGGAAACTATCTCATGTTTTTGATATCTTTTCGGAAAATGTTTTTAGAGACCGATACTATAATTTACTTTTTGCAGAAATTTAGTATCAAAATTACCTTTTCGGAGTCCATTATATTTTTATGTGTTGCTAATTTATATTTTTACGAGTACTTCTTTATTATTAAAGGTTAATAACTATCGGTACATTAAACATAATCTTGGGTCTTGATCTGTTTGGCGGCACATGGGTATGCAAATCACCGCCGCATGCGGGCGCACGTCATCGCCACCGCAACGAACGCGCCACTCGCACTGGGTAGATGCTAACCATATGGATAAGTAAATTTAAACGTTAACATTTTATTTTATAGCACCTCTTAAGTAAT
Organism: Dione vanillae; assembly: GCA_037178615.1. Classification (NCBI taxonomy): domain Eukaryota; kingdom Metazoa; phylum Arthropoda; class Insecta; order Lepidoptera; family Nymphalidae; genus Dione; species Dione vanillae. Next base: position 1,267,985 of record JAZFAU010000023.1, read on the forward strand.
ACTTTGTAAGTATCACAGTTTTAATTCAATATGTTTAAGTATATTAAATTAAATTGTTCCGGTTCAACTACTGTATAGAATGCAAACATATAGAACAGGGAAAATAATAAACTTTATTAATATAATGTTTTTATTTATTGACTGATTAAAATTTAGTATACCATTACACAACGAGATAACTTTCCTAAGACGTTCTGGCGATTAGTATGTACAGACATACAGAAAAGAAAATTGTATTCTACTACATTTAAAAATGACCAATGACTTTTTTAAATATCGTACATGTACAGTGTGTTAGTTATATTTTCATTGCATATATTATTTGATCGAGTTCCTGAAATACGCGATTTAATATAAATAATTACTAAGGAGAGATTAACTTTTCTATCCACCAATACCCATAGAAAGTAGTAATCTGTCATAAAGTTATATTTTTTAATTACCAAGCAAAAGTCTAAAGTCCCAAGCCTCCTCAACCATCAAGCACAGAGTTCAATGTCAATGGTGAGGTCGAACCACAACATACGGGCTATATTGACGCTCTACATTATTACCTGTCTATGTACTAGATTTGTTACGTGTCATTATTCTAATAGCTCCACAATCAATTGTGAAATTATCGAATTTTTGCACACACTATCACCGTGCATAATCCGTGGAGGGATGAACAATGTATTTCATCAAACCGAAAAATGATTAACAACCGATTACGCTGACGGATGGGCAGCGCGCCTACCATGGCTTCCCTCGCCACAGTACATAGAAACTCATAAAATTGGCTACACGTTTTATAATTATTTAAAAACTAGCTGTGCAACAAAATTTAAAAATTATATATTACCTTTTTTGTAGTTGTTTAAAAAATATTCTTACGTAACAAATCGCCTTTTTATATTGTATCTATGTCAACTATTCAAAAAATATGTGAACATATCTATTTTACTGAAAATATAAATACAATAATTATTGAAAGACAATAATTATAGTTAATTTTATTATTAAAATATATTGATGTTTTACAAAATTTTGCATTTTAGAAAATATTAGGCACTGTCTATAAAGTATAGTTCTTTAGCCTATGGTTTCATCCCCGAGTGAGCAGCACGAGTGATGCGCGGACGCACGTGCCGCGACATATGGCAGCGCCATACTGTTTGTTTGCCAATCATAACGGACATATTTCATCAGATAACGGCCTGCCGCCTCCGACATATTGAATCAATCTAAAACACTTTTTAAACATTGTTAATTAAACGTCATAGAGCACCAATTCGTTATACTTCTCAACGTGACGAGCTTTAATAATAACGAGACATGCGTTGTGATGAAGTATGATGTGATGTTAATTTTTTTTATTAACTGAAAATGTTCTGAATTTTAGTCTGCCAGTACGTCATGGGTTTGTAGTTTTAGGGACTTTTAGTATGTATCATATAAAGAAAGACTAATGTTGTTTTGGCAAATAAGTTTCATAGATAATAGACATGCTGGCATCATTTTTTATCTAGTCACATTGAAGAAACTTTTTTTAATATTTCATTTTAATTGAATGTGGTAGATGATTAACATGTTTTTGTTTATTATTCGATTAAATTAAAATCTTGATTACTAATGAAGTAAATAACTTCATATTAATAAGATCTTCGTTCTCGATCTTTATACATTTTAAATAAAAGAATTCAACGAAAAAATAAATTTCGAACACTTTGCTATACTCCGTGGTCACGGGTAGACTATACGGGTAACTTCATATTTCTACACGTAGATATCAAACCAATGTTGAATATAAATAAAAAAATATTACACATCAGTGTACCATAACTGATTATCAACTCAATTTAATATCGACACTATCTTGGATTTGTATAGTAATTGTAATGGTAGCGTAATGGTAGTTTCATTTCTAGTCGGGGAGAATGAATTATTTTTGTTGTCTTTACTCTAGTAAGAAGACAACGAGTGGCATTGAGTTCCAGCACTCAACACGCAATTTTTCTAAAAGGCAAAACTCCAGCAATGGAGTGTTGTTACACTTAAATTAGTTACATATTATATTATGTGCGGGTAGCATGAACCTAAAAGAAAACATAAATCATATCAAGATTAAAAAACCTACCTGAACTTGCCTTTGTAACAATGTTTATTAATGATATTATGAAATATGTATATGATGACAATTATAATAAAAAGAGTAAAAGTAAGTTTTTAAAAAACATCTTACAAAGTATGAAGCTTTTATTTCATTACAAACAAATATGCCACACACATTAAACCTTCTTATAACGGAATCAAATTATAGTAATGTTTAAACATAAAATAAAGTTGCTATTAATTTGCATATTATTTGATGTTTTGCGTCGTGATAGATAGCCCTTCGCTTTAATTCAATGAAAGCAATCGAAGTAACCTGTAATTTAGATGGCTTGGCGCATGTGGAGCGCCATATGGCAGGAATCCATGGCAGCGAACTGAAGCGATGACTTCCAAACCTTATCAACACAAGATATAAAGTCGATGGAAAGCTTTTTAATATATTATTACACTTATATATTTTCGTTTCAATTTTCTTTTTTTTCAGCTACTCCTTTTATTTTCTATACAGGTTGACAAAAAGAATGGAATGTCGATAAAACACTTTGTTGTACGTTCTTTGCTCAAATTATACACGTTGCTTGTTGAGTAACGAAAAATTTAAGCTTGTGTCACAGTTTGTTGTCTCTCTCTATAAAACTTAGATTTACTTATTATTTTTTTTCACGCTTTATCCTACACCTGGCAGGGTAGGCGGAGAGAACTGCAAGAACCGTGGAACCTAGTATTAAGACACTCCGTTGCTTAGTTCCTGCTTTCTCCGTCCCCGCTTTCCGCCTTTTTTTGAGGCATTGCGTGTTGAGTGGCGGAACTCAACGCCGCGCTTTTTTCCGCGCTAGTTTCCAGAGTGAAGAAAATGGAAATAGAAAAATCCATCTTCCCCGAGTGGGAATCGAACCCTCAAACCGTCGCGTTTACAGGCAGACGCATATTTCGTAGAATTAATTTTTCTATTAAGGTGAGTAAAAGAAAGTATAAAGTATTTTTAGAAGAAAACTTATACGTTCCAAGCATTAGTACACGTAGGTATGTCATGGACAATTTTGCAAGATTAAACTACAACCATAAGAGGGAACATATATAAAAAAACATTGGTTATTTTAATGCCACTTTCATTTTACCTATATCTTTTGTAAGTTCTTATAAGTCTGACCAATGTGCGGACTGTTCGCTACCCTACGACACTTTATATGAACAAAAACGAATCCCATTTTTTAGGCAATCATAAGGCGTACACTAAAAAATGTCGCGGTTTTATTTTACACATGTTAGAAAGAAAGTTGTATGGCACCATAACGGCATGCGCTCGTTGATATCTTTACTATGAAGAACTTAAACTATGATTTATTTTATAAAAATCGACGTTTTTTACATTATTTATGAGATCATCAAGGATAAAGAAATATTATTAAATTAAATACTATTTTAAGAATAATATTTGGGAAACTAAACGTTAAATTGGGAAATTAAAATTTCTAACAATGTAAAAATGTATTTTATTTTATATTATCGGGGACATGAAATTGACGTAAAATTTGAGCATTTTTAGGCAGTACATTTTTTACGTTAATATATAAGTATATGTAGGTAGTAATATATGTGGGAAAGCGCACGTTTGCCATAAAAAGCTTCAGTCGGTTAGCCCGGATCCTCACAATGATGTCCACTTAATAGATTCTTAAGTGACTTCCCTTGTCTACACCACGTGTGTAATAGCAAGGTAAATTGTGTGTGAACAAAAATGATTAGATACCTTACAACATTTATAAGTTAGTTACTAATTAGATTTTAAACAGTTTTTTTAGTTATTGATTATTTTTAATTAATATGTTAGGACCGTCGTGGCGCAGAGGCGCAACGTCTGCCTGTAACGCGACGGTTACTGGGTTCGATCCCCAGTCGGAGAAGATGGATTTTTCTATTTCCATTTTCTTTGCTCTGGCATCTAAGGCAAAGCGCGGCGTTGAGTTCCGCCACTCAACACGCAATGCCTCGAAAACGGCGGAAAGTGGGGACGGAGTAAGCAGGGACTAAGTAACGGAGTGTCTTAACACTAGGTTCTTATGGTTCCTGCAGTTCCCTCTGCCTACCCTGCCATGTGCGGGATAAAGCGTGAAGCTAAAAAAAAAAAAAAAAAATGTTATTTTTGTGTTCATAATAAAATATACATTATTTTGATGTAAATGAATGTTACAATTCGACGGAGACGAAGACGAATTTTTCTATTTCATTTAATTAGGCAGAGCGCGGCGTTGAGTTCCGCCACACAACACGCAATGCCACGAAAATAACGCTTAAAGCGGGGAACGGAGAAAACAGGAACTAAGCAACGGAGTGTCTTCCCTCTGTCTACTCTGCAATATACGGTATAAAGCGTAAAGCTAAAAAATAAATATAATAAATACATTACATATGTATAGGTAATTATTATATAGGTATTCTTTATCTTTAGCGTTTTGCGTGTACACAAAGAAAATTCAATAATGATCCAATTCGTTGTCAAATTTTCGTCGACGTTTACAAGCGTGCAAAATAAACGCTTTGGTACTAGTTTTCCATATAGATTAGGAAATGTTTATTTAACGCTTAGTAATACGTTGATATCACGTCTTTGAACGTTTTATTTAGGCTCATGCTAGTTAGTAACAATTTATTTTAAAGCTTTCTTTGCTACTGATCAAAATCAAATTTGTAAATTTAATATAATTACTAATTTCATGTTACTTTTAATAAAATAATAAAAACTAATATTAAGCTGCGTATAGCTTGCAGAATAATTATCTACAGATAAATCGTCGATGTACAAATATTTAAAAAATATCAAACGGGAACGTAGACAGGACTAGTCAGTCGCAAGCTGTGCGGTGACCAGTCGACAGGACACTGATAAAGACCTTCACACATCCATTTGTGCTTAGTCCCCAACAAATTAGCCATACTCAATTACGCTATTTATAATCACTAGGTGCTTTTTAAAAAAAATTGGTAACTTAAGAAAAGTACATTTTATAACTATTACTTCAATACGTGACCCACGTATTGTTAGTCGTAGTACGTTCATGACTATCTGACAGTACAAAAAAATTATATACATAAAGTTTAAGTAGGTACTATTCTTTCATTATCAGCATAAAGTTTTAAACTCACGTAAAACTATAAGTACTATACATAAGTAAATCAGTATTTTTTATAAAGATTGTTGAATTTATCTGAGCACCTTGCCACGTTATGCCTTTTAAGGAAAAACGTTTTACGGAGAATCATCAGCATTAACCGTTGTGAGGCCGTATGCATTCTCGCATGCCCATCATAGGACGTCCCACCGGCTAGACTCACCACTTACCGGCTAACCTATTTATATGTTGCTTTGAAAACAGGAATACATGAATTAATGCAAATGTATACTATAAAAATTGTCGCAGGTGCACAAGGACGAGTTCCAACCATCGTTGGATTCGATTTAACGCGCTTGCGCTGCGAAAGTTTTATTTATAACCCCTCACCATGCCGCGTACGTATGAGCATACGTTGCAGCGATTACGATTATACCACACGCATTAAATTTGAAAAATGACTATACTTTATGCAGTATAAAATTACTTAATGTTCTTGTATAAGCCGTAGACAAAATCTACACATTAGTTGTTGTAATTTAATTGTATAAAATATTAAATAAAAATAAAATATACACCCAAATAATTTTACTTATTACTTATATTAAATAATTACACTGTATACATTCTATTATTTAATAATCAATTAAAAAATGTGTAATGAAATGTACTTTTTATAGATTTTATTACTATTTGGTTTCTAATACAATTAATAACACTACTTGCTGATAAAGTCCCAAGTGGAAAATATGTTCCTTGATATAGATATCTAGTAGATAAAGATTGCATATAGTATCACTATCATAAACTACCAGCTTACTGTCTGAAACATTATCCGTAGCCAGTGCAATGGGTACTAAGTCATCTTTTTTCAAATAATGATATCCATGATATTACCCAGAAACAACGTGTCCAATGATGACTTTTTTTAAATCTAAAAGTAAAAAAACACCCATCTTACCAGGATTGGTTTATTGTAGAATTTTTACAATTTCTAGTTACTTAATTATTGCTATTTACAAAAGGTACTCCGATGTGATGTTTTATATAAAAATAATTAACTCATCAAAAATTTTTCGGACAAAATGTTGTACAAAAAATTATTTAACAAGACAAACAAATGATATGAAATATGGCTTTGATGAGTTATGTCGGAGTCCTTTTCCGTAATTTTTATATATATTGTTTGATTTGCTGGAAGCAAATTATTGTGAATCGTAAAAACACTCTATTCCCCACATTCGGCTCAATGATCGAAGAATTACAGATTGAGAGGTAGAGCTTACAATTCCCATCCCAGTGTTATTACCAGAACGAGGAAATCTAAAAATTCTGCTCAAGCTCTTATTCAAACTGCTGTGAACTCAACTCAATAATAGGCAAATTCATATTTTTTATCACATTTTAACGTTTAATAATTTTATGTGAACTTAATATTATCAACATTAAAATAACTACGAAATTAAATAATCCAAAAAAAAAACGTTCTTAAATTCATTTTGTAGCAACAGAAGTATATGACAAAACGCGTATACACGGAAATCTTAATCGAATTACCTTATATATTAATGAAAATATTTACTTGTTACTAGGAGACTTACAATTATTCTATACCCATAGCATGTGCAGGATTCACCGAATTATCATTTGAATATTTCCGTCCTACTAACGAAATGTAAAAATTCGTAAATAAAATATCGTTGGGCAAGTGTGATTAGTACTTGCGCACCTAGGGATCCCTATCTATTTCAGATATTCTGCTATTGACAAACGTATCGTACTCACAGATTTCCAGTATATATTCTATAAATTTCCATTTCAAGCGGGGACGAAGAAAGCAGAGACTAAGCAACGGAGAGTCTTAACACTAGGTTCCCACGGTCCCTGCAGTTCCCTCTGCCTACCCTGCCTTGTGCGGGATAAAGCGTAAAGCTAAAAAAAAAAAAATTTCCATTTTATACATTTTCCCTTTATTTATATTATTTAGTTCTAGTCCAAGAAAAGTGTCCTACAGATTTTATTTACACGGCGATTTTGCTTATGTAAAAGCTTGATTTTTTCTGTACTTCAAAAGGTTATCGATTTAGATATTTGATTTTAATTTCAGATTGAAATTTGCACTTGATTTGCAGAAAAACTCTCGACATATAGACAGATATGAAAATGGTCCGAAAAAGATCGATTATTATTTCTTTTTAAAAAAATATACAATTTAATGTATAAAGAACAAATAATGGCTAATTGTAGGGACACTTATGTATATTTGGATAATAAGACACAATTAATTATTATTTTCCAAGTTTTCTCACATATTTTAAGGTCCATGACCGACTCTACTCTATTAGAATGTGAGTCGGGATTGTTTTGGTTATTAGATATCATCGTGTTATTAAGGATCTGCCTTTTAATCCAGTGTTTATCTTGACAGGATTCACCAGGCGTTCATAAGTAGAAGATGATTATAAGCCTGATATGTAGTAGGTAAGCTAGCAGATGTCTCGACCAGTTCTTAAGTATGTTATAGAAACAAAATCATAGCACATTCAGTTTGCATTACACGACCATTCAATTAAATTCACCTTTGCCTAATCATTATAATTTAAATTAAGACAATCTGTTTTTAACGGTCGCGTCAATTTTACTGATATAAATAAATGGCTGAATATAAATAAATATTTGATTCATATTGAATAACAAAATGTTCACAAATAATTTAAATACTTGATAACAATAACAAAAAATGGGTGTATAGTAAAAATTATCTTTTCTTTTTGATTTTTCTATCTATTTAAACAGCAGATTCAAATTCAGCACATTTTAATTTAATTTACGGAATCAGTTTTTCTATAGATACAAAAAATATTCATAATAATATATATAGATACATATTTTAAAATAAAGAATATAAATAATATTTTTTTCAAACAAGCTTGCTGCGGCTTTAGTGTGCATCATAATGAAGCCTAGGGCAGTTCTGAAGACAGCAGCCTGCGCGGGCGCAATGTGCGCGTGCGACCTTTCACGTAATTATTAGACGCGTGCGTAACAAGCACCGCTGATATGGATGTGCTACTTTACAGCGATATCAACTACCCCCCCCCCCCTTGTGTTACTATTTTTTGTACCTGATTTTAATCAAAATGTTATACATGGCCTTTAAGCTTTAATGTTTTTACATTTTAAACGTGCTATATAAGGCCGGTACGTAAATGGCTGAGGATCACCATAGAGGTATAGGTATAGATTATTAGGTAGAGGTATACGGTAATATAATCATAAATTTTATTACAGTACAATTGTAATAAAAATATAATAAATTACTTAACATACTTATATTTCAAAATACATAATTTATTAAACTATTTAATATTATTAAACATATATATTAAAAAAATAATAGTAATCTATTTATTATTCTCATTCGATGGGATAGATCATATTACCCTGTATTAGTGTGGATAGAAATACATATAGTGTCTCGAATTTGGGTGAAAATATGGGATCACACATAACACTAGGTACACATTATATAACCTGTTTACACGCGGACAAAAGGGTTCACCTTTTCGACCACTATTACGTTAGTAATTGATTCTAGTATCGATCATAACATTAATCTATCTGTGTAAGTTAAAGCAAACGCCACTCCACAAATATAGCAGATGTTATTTTAATGACAAAGATAATAATTTTACTGCCTTATAAACTTAACTGAACTTTACTGAGGAGTTACTATGTGCGTATGAACCATGACATTTATAGATTAACTTAGATTCAATTAAAGATAGTCTCTAAGTATTATGATTATCAATTGACGTAATCGGCTTTCCTATGAAAATAATACTTAAAATAAAAACTTAAAAGTAACTGCGTATAAGAGACTATGTAAGGATTAATGATTGCAATTTAACCAGTGTGTCCAAAGAATAACATAATAACACAGACAAGGCATATTTCGTATAGAATTTTTTTAAAAATATTACTATATCTAACATTTACTGTGTAGCGTAAACGTTTTCGAATATATTTTTATATTTATCAAGTTATCACATATTTTGAAAATGAATTAAACTTACATTATAAATCTCGTATTTTTTCTTTAACGCCTCTATTGTTTGCCTACTCTAGAGGTGCATCGACGGAGGTCGCTTCGGTAATCGGTAGCCTCTTATTATGGCCCATGCCTCTGAGATTAATGAAGTTAACGACAATTGTTCATGACATAAAAAATGGTGCCCGTCTCAGTATCCCTTTAGAAACTAAAAATAAACTATAAAGAATTTTGAAACTTGAATCCGAAATCATGAATCTTTGAAATCTTAACTAAATTGTTTTGATTTATCAGAAACTATTACATATGATAATTGTTTATATATTTAACAGTACTTTTGTCTATTAGTTTTTTTTTTTTGGTACATATTTCGGATGTCCAGTTTAATTTTAGTAATTCGAAGAACCGTTAATACGTTGCCCTACAAGCGAAAGTGAACATACGAGTGAATTATCTCGAATCTGGTCTCAGATTGGAATCAATTAAACGGCGAGACGCTCCCGGGCTGGCCTTCGCGCCACCTGCCTGTTCGGCGACCCGTTGATCGCAGACACGTCAATGGACTCGTCTGCCTTCTTCTAAAATACGTAGATGTTCTGACTGACTATATTCGTTTGGCTATAATTTTATGAGTAAAATCACAAGTTTGTTTTACACTAAGTAGGTATATATTTTATTTCTAGAACATCAGACTCTTCAGAATCTTTTTAGACTCTAGTTTATTATTGTTAAATAAGTAAATTAAAATGATATCTAATTTATTTGCATTTTATTTTAACATTATCTTTTTTTTTTCAACAAAGAAATATGAACAATACAAAGAATTAAGTAGATACGTATGTAAGTACGTAGGCTATATGTTAACCTAAGGGTTTAATTAAAATTTCAAATATTAAGAATTTAACTGAAAACTTCGAAATATCAAATTTCTTATCGTAACTAGAAAATTAATAGTAAATTATTGATAAAATAAAAAAAAACAAAGACAAAAACTATTGAATGAAGGCTGCAACCGTGACATCTAAAGAATTTAGCCTCAAAAACAATGCAACCCATAAATGGCACCGAACAATATGAAATATTTAATAAACCCTACCAATCAACTATCGATGAAGCGCATGAAATAGACTGAGAACATCATGGCTGCGACGAATTCCGAACTTCACTGCCTGAAGCGTGCTCTTGCTTTTTGCAGTGGCAGGTGCTCGAGCATATGCTATTAAATTATCAAAGTGTACCTCGTACATACCTTACGATACGTCTCAGATATCCTCCAATCCTGTAATCAACGGTGAAAAGACCAAAACATTATCCATTCTTAAATATTTACACACAAAATTGAAATAAGACATGAACACTAAGAAACCGCAAAGGTACGTCTATATTAATCACTTCAGCCCACATAATGCATAAAGAAATACGTTAAATGTAGATATTAGTCGTGAGGTGCAGTCATTACAGTCATATTGTAATTGAAGCTCACAACATAACAGTATATGGCCTCGACGATGGAAACATGTGCATATCAATATTAATACTTACGCAGGAATTATCATAATTAGGTAAGAAAGCTTTACTAGCAAGATATCGTAATGAGCAGGCGGAGTCGGCGCACAATGCTGGGTTGTGCGTGTTGCGTACGTGCGGTGTGCGCTCGCGACGAGCTTTTACGGATTCGACGTGCGACGCCCGCCATATGACTCCGGGGCGTTTGTGTAAGGTATACAGCCTTATATTTAGAGCCTCAAGAATTATACCAAAACAATAAATATTTATATTGAAAATAAATTCAAAACTTATTTTTCTTTAAAAAATAAGCTTATTCAGTATTTTATTATCTCTACGTACTGCGTAAGCACAGAGAACCCAGTTGGATTTCATGCAATCCTTAGATTATATCGTGCATTTTATAATTTTGTCTATTGAGCGGGTTGTAAGTAAATTACAACAATTATATGGATTTTCTAAGTTTCCTTCGGCTTATAAGCTCACGTAGCATCAAACAATCCAAGATTATATGATAATTTTAAATAATATAATTTGAATATTGCTTAATGTACACATTCTTAATGCAGGCCTTTTTATATCGTAATAAATTATAAAAATTGCTATTGGTGTAGGCTTAGCATACTGTGTAAATTTTGCGATAGGTAAACAGCTTATAGAATATAGATAATAAATGGTAATAAATAATTTGTTTGGCATTCACGGCGGGTGGTATTATGAATTGTGTACCTACTATCAAAGTAGGAGAAACAAAGTTTTATTTTTTATTAGTTTTATATTGATTTAAATTAAGCCAAGTTAAATTCTTGTTTTAGGTATTTTTAATAAAAGCTTTTCAATAATTATTATAATAATGGAAGTCATCTGTCACTTTATTTGACATTATTTATTTTTATTCTATTTATTCATTCACAATTTCTACCTATATCAAAACGATTAAATTCTATTATTTTACATTGTTGTTGAAATACTTGGACTTGGTAACTCATATCTCGAACTTCAAAATGTTGGGTTCAATAATTTCGGCTGTTATGTAAGGAAGGTAAGAAAATGTACGCAGAAAATATGGGAACCTAGTGCTAAGACACTTCGTCTCCTACTTTCCAGGCTTTACGTATTGAGTAGCTGCCAGAGCAAATTAAATAAAAATGAATTTATCTATCCTACCCGAGCGGGAATCAAACCCACAAATCTTCGCGATATAAAGCAGACGCCGTGATACTGCGTCACGATGGTCCTCTTTACAAATCATTAATAAACACTAAATTACTCATTCAAGAAAATAAATTTATTAAATCTGTGTTAATAACGCTTGTATTTTCCATTTAGTTTTTTACGGGGCTATATTGTTTCATTTAGTTGTGTATACTTAAAGCCCCTAATCTGGTTGAGTAAATGACGGCGTTATTTAAGCCTCGTTGTGTTTGATTGGACAGAAAAAAGAGAACAGTCATTGGCTTCTCACTTTGAATATGAAAATGTTTAGTTTTAAGCATTTGTATAAGGATATTTGTATGACCTATGTAACACAATGTCATTAACACTAATCTTTTTGTGTAAAGTACCTACGAACTTGTGCAAGAATTCTTGAATCGCTTTTTGTGATGTAGATTTCAGGTAAACATTTCCATCTTTCTCCCACTTGTAGTATTCTAAATAAATGTAAGAATTTGGGTCCTCTTGGCTCTTTATATTAATATGTCCCTATATAAAATATATTTTGTGATTTTTAGTCATGCATTAATAATTTAGTATATCATGACCACATATATAATTATATACTATGAGCTAATACGTACAGTACATACAGCGTTATTCTCGCTGGGGATTTATTACCTAACCTCAATATATAATCCCAATACATTAAGTATTTAAAATCACAAATTTGACGTTTTCCTAAGTCATTAACTAATTTAAAATTATTGTAGTTCGATTATTTACGTATTAATTAAATCCTATATTATTAGTAACTTCAAAGTTAAATTGTGGCATATAAGCTTTTATAATTTATAATACGGTAAACGCAATGGTACATGCAATTCATACTAATTTGCTGGGACATAATATGTTAAAATATATTATTATAAATAAATATAATACGAGTACAGTAACAATTGGTGTGAGGTAATAAGGAGTGTGACGACGGCACGCGGCAGCGTTTGAATAAATCCGTTAAGCGATGCGCACATGCCGCGGAATCTTGTCGACCGAGACTGAGGGTGCCGTAGTGAAGGTCTATTGTCGATATTAAATTATTAATATTTTGTATATATATTTTAAAGAGCTATATAACCATATTCAGAAAGATTATTTGGCCTATAACTGTGTATTTAGTACTACTTAGGTATTATTGTGTATCGTTAATAAGTTGGTGGTTAATAATTATTTTTATATCAGTAGCAAATCAATTATATGCCTTTACATTTGTTTAATTTTTGTAAGCCTACTAATATTATGTTATTTGTTTTTTATAAATGTTATCTTTTGCATTTGACAACAATTTTAAATGAATTCATTTTTTCTTTCTTTTTCTAGCTTCACGCTTTATCCTGCATAGGGAACTGCAAGAACCATTTGAACCTAGTGTTAAGACACTCCGTTGCTTAGTTCCTATATAGAAAAATCCATCTTCCCCGAGTGGGATTCGAACCCTCAAACCGTCGCGTTTACAGGCAGACGCTTACGCCTGTGCGCCACGCCACGACGGTCCTCATTCATTTTTTTACTTAACAAATAAGGCACAATATTACAAATATAAATTTTTATTTTTATATTATTTAAAGTAATTATTTGCCTATTGTCGATAAAAACCTGCCGCCGAAAAACCATCTTGACATCTCTACAATGAGCCACCTGCCGCCCGCACCCCCACGCTATATTTTATTCCACTTAATCGTCCTTTCCGTTATAATGCCTGCTTTTTTATCCTATACTTACCTATAGCAAATATTCTTGTTTCTATAAAATACAATGTCCAACCGCCCTATTAACTATAATAGACACTTTTAATTGAGAATCTATAAAAGGTTTCGCGAATCGTTGTCCTTATATGGCAAAGGCATTCATCATGGTCGCCGTGGTTCTCATCTGCCCAATTAATAAAAGTTGACTGTAAGGTATGGACGACAACGGCGACAGCCGCCTGCGCTGCCAGAGTACCGGTTCTGTACGCAGCTGAAAGGCATTCGTAACTATCGAATACAAATGTTTTATTTTGATTTAACTGTTTACAATCGTCCAAATCATAAATTATACATGTTTAAATATAATAACTCCTAGATTTCAGTTATACTTACATTCCAATACAATTTCCAGTAAAATACTTTTTTTGTAACATTATATTATACCTAAAAGAAAAAAGTATCACTCAGAGATAGTTTGAAAAAGTATCCTTTTTACTGTCGAATCAATACAAAAAAGTCATTCATCTCGATATCACGAAATCAATTTTTTATTTGTACCGCAATCGGAAGTAGGCTCGAAATTTGAACAAAGGTAGAAAACAAAAACAAAGAGAGAAACAGAATTGTAAAAAGCGGCGCGGGCGCGTGCCGATGCGACATGTGCGCGTGCGGGGTAACGGGCCGCCACGCGCCGTTAGCGCACCACCCGCGCCCCCTGCACCCTCGACGTGACACACCCGCGCAATATCACTTGCCACGATTACACATACACGTGTAAATATATATTACAAGTATACATGCATACGTATATATTTATTTTCCTAATCAGAATATAAAACTCCCAACCCCCCAAACACACCCCTGACGAGAACTGAAGCACTTCCCCTGAAGCCGTACAAATTCCACCGGTAACAAAACACTTCGTATCAAAGCAGATTAGCCGCCTAATTAAATTTTCCGTGATTGCTACAAGGGGTTAATAGAGTGTAAAATATCGTTAAATAATCGTATAATTTTATCACACCAGTGAAGAGTTTAGCCAATCCATACATTCTACGTATACCTAAGCCTTCTTTAATGTCTTCACGCTTTATCCTGCACATGGCAGGGTAAGCAGAGGAAACTGCAGGAACTGCTGTGTTAAGATACTCCGTTGCTTAGTTCCTGCTTTCTCCATCACCGCTTTCCGTATTGTTCGAGGCATTACGTTGCATTGAGTGGCGGAACTCAACGTTGCGCTTAGCCTAGTTTCCAAAAAGAAGAAAATAGAAATAAAAAAATCCGTCTTCCCCGAGTGGGAAACGAACCCACAAACCGTCGCGTTTACAGATAGACGGTACGCTTCCGCGCCACGACTGTCCTCATGGTCCTTCTTCTTTAAATTGGGATAAAAATTCTTGGTTGAATAAATATATAAAAATATCTCAACTAAAATAAAGTAAATAAATAATCAACGAAAATAAAACATGTTAGTAATATCATATATTAAATATACCAAAGTATATTAAATTGTACTAAATTATTTATGTAAAATATTTAAATAAGCAAAATCAGTATAAGTAAAATCTATCATAGAACCACAATAAATAATTACTATTTGCATGATGTAGTTAGTAGCATTAATTTCAAGTAACACTATAATAGACATAAAACTTTGTGAGGATTTAAGATTTTGGAAAAACGTTTCTAATTCTTCATCTAATCTAAACCCCGCCCAGATCTACATTGCAACCAATGCGAGGAGTGGGCGGGGCATGCCGCTTACTGTAACAAATCTGAGCCGCATCACGAGCTATGATTTTCCCTAATTTCTAGGACCAACTGTTATTATGAAGGTTAAGTACAATAAAGTTATCGATAGAAATCTATTTAATAATGGGAAACACTGGTAGTAAAGACTTAAGAGACAAACCACTTAAACCCAAATTTACGATAGCTAACGAGACTTTAAAAGCCTCGTTACTTCATACTGATGAAACTACTTATTTAGAAGCATTAATTCTTAAAAGTAATTTTTCAGTGTGTCTTGCACTTAGTCAATAAGGGTACAACCGGTAATTATTCGGTACTTACAAGAATGTGACGCGCGCCACCTGTCAAGTGACCGTTTCATCAAATCATTTCTTTATCACGCAGCCTCCGCACGACCTGCACTTTTTTGTTAGTTTTACAAAAAAAACCTTTATTTGTGGATGAGTTGGGTAGGTCGGGGCGCGCGAGCCTCATTTCAGTCAGGTGCCAGGCGCCGAGCACGAAGCACCGTGTGAGCCTCGATCGCACAACCTTCTGGACGCTCTCGACCGCACGTTATCTCCTTGTCGTTCCTAAATATTTCTTGAGAGATTTTAGAAAAATGCTTTCACCATTAATTGCCAGAATTTAGTTAAAGATTTGTATCTTTGATTTCGTGAATTAAAGAAGTGTTTAGTGAAGGAACTCAGTGCAGCACTAATTGGCGCCTTAGGTAAACGTTTTCACATATTATATTTATAGTAAACATAAATGTAGATAATTATTAATTTTATTTTAAAAGTTGAGTTAAGCTTTGGTAGATAAGTGTTTTTATATTTTTACTATTAACAATAATAATTGGTATTGGGTTTGTAATATTGATAAGCATAATGCTGAAAAGCAATTAAAAGAGAATATTTATAAAATTCTGTCTGGAAAAATTTATATCTTATAATCTAAAATAATATTTTATTATCAAGCATTGTTAAAATATATTTTTTTATTATAGCTTATCATATAAATAAACAGGTTTTAACGAAGTGTAAGATATTGAATCGCTTCTTTTACAGTTGAAACCAATATTTTTAACTTCGCTTTTTTACCTATAGGTACAGCCTTTCAGAAATTTGATTCACATATAAATACTACTTATAAACATATTACTTTTAAACACTTAATTTATCTACATGTCATTGTTGACATTTATAATTTAAATATTTTTATTTTTATATTTTCAAATATTTTATGTCATGTCCAAAAATCGGGATCGAAATTGTTTAAATTAAATTATCAATTCTTTGTAAATAATAAATAAATATACTCACACTACGTCCTACATATAGCAGAGGGAACATAGTGCTTAGACATTCGGTTATCAGCTACTTTCAGAAATTCTAAGGCGACAAGTGCGGCGGAACTCATTGCCTTATTTTTGTCTTGATTTCATCAATTGCCAGTTTTGATCACGATTAGATTGTGACTTCCCATTCATTGGGAGACCATTAAGTGGGAATAGCTAAGCTATTATAATGAGTAATGAGTAATGAGCTATTATACTATGGTGTATACTAGGATTTTATACTAGTATAACGCGTCCCTTTATCTTTAAACTGCGTCCCAAATACAAAATAGGGCCCGCTTTCGATCTGAGCTCGAAACATTGCTTATAAAATAACAAAACTTAACGCCGCACTGTCTATTATTATAGCGAGAAAAAGTTAATAATTTATTCCGCCGACTGTTGACCGAACACACAGCAGCACACAACTCATGAATACAGTGAGGTACTGACTGCTGTCCCACTGCGCCACAAAGGTGTAATTTATTATTGGACATTATTTGTTTATATTATTAGTATTACTGATTTGTCAATAAATGTTTATCATCCTCTAATTTGTTAGTAACTTATAAATATTATATAAATAAAAGGTAAAACTGAACTTTGATTGATTTTTTTATGTTAGCACTTGCCGCAATTCCCACTAACTGCATTTAAAATGAAAAGTATCGACTACAATTGCGCGACTAGTAATTGCCACTTACGGTCTAATGAAGTCTTACTGTATTGAAATAAGAAATTGCGACACACCACCCTCACGTAGAAGCAGAATATTTATCCAATTACTTGTAATGGCTAGAATCAATTGCATTCACCTGTTTGTAATACAAAGATACAAATCGCAATTAACCTAATACATCGCGGCTAAACGTTGCAGGAATAAATCGGGAGCTATGATATTATCTTTATGGCAAACGTTTTAATACAGGTGCTAGATCGCTATCCCCCCTGTCCTCAAAACAACGTTCACAAAATTGAGCAATTCATTTGTTACATCGCAACCAAATCATAATATTTGATTTCATAGAATTAAGTAATGAAGGAATGTGAAAGCTTTCCACTGACGTATTCGCTCCATATAGTTATACGTTATAAAAACAAATGTGTTTTAGTCTAATGAAGATTGTTTTACTCCAATATGTTGTGAATTATTAATGCGCGTACGCAGCGGGCGACGTCCACTTCCATTATTCTGATTCTTCATTTGCTTGATTGAGCTTTTAATACGATTCACCGACAACAAACACCGGTCGGATTAATCAGGGCGAGAGCTGTCAACAAATAGTCGCTAATGGCGATAGTCACGTAATGACAATGATGACAATGTTATTTTTAAAACTGATCACTCTGTATATGAGTACCGTGGAGCTATACTGACCTTAGTTGTGTCGGTTAAGTTAATGGGATATGTAGCAATTTATATATTACTATCAAATTTTAGAAACATTCATAATAATATACCTATATACTTACTTATTTATATGAATACAGCGGCTATAGTGACGTAGTTGCAAAAATGCTGACTATAATTGCGACGACTGTAGAAATTGAACGCCACTCGATGAAATAAATAAAACTGTTTTTTCCCTCTTTCGCAAGATAAAACGCGGCTTTGAGATCGTTCAAAGTTTGAATTTCCAAATGTCCTTCCATAATATTACCAAAAATTTGCATAATTATTATTTGTACTAGATATATAATTATTTTAAGACTAACATAGAAGTTTTCTATTTAGAATGTCTCGTCACGTGCTCTTATCACGTCTTGCTGAGCACTTCCAAGCAGCGTCGCCACCGGCACAGCGTTTCCCTTCTCCTGAGAGAAGTGTTTCTCCTCGATCACCAGCCTCCGCCAGTTCACCGCTACACTCTCCTGACTCTGTCACGCAACAGCGTCTTGATATGATACAACTTGGCGATATTGAAATTGCTGGAAGAGCACTTAAGCAATACGCTAGAGCAACAGGTACGTTAATAAAATGCTATGTTTGTTTTATTAATCTCTGTATAAAACAATTAGAAATCCTTTATTTTCAGATTAATTTAGATTAATATAAAACTTCTTCTAATTTTATTTGACTTCCTTCCAACAAAATTTTAAAGTAATATTTTAAAAAGTCTGTAGGTACTGTTTAGATTTAAATCTTCTGTATTTTTATTTTCTGTTAATATAACACTTAAATTAATTTGACACTAAAAAAGTAATGTAATTTTTGCATTTTTTTCTAAAATTATTTAAATGTTGTGTCTTAGAATTGGGAGCATTGATGTACTGCAGTGGACTAGGCGCGCTGTATAGCGGCGGAGTGTGGCCTCTCCTGCTACCTCCTACACCTCCTTTTGCGTCTAGTGTTGATCATGCCAGACATACACCACCCAGAGATGGTAAGAAAATGATTATTCTATTTAAAAAAATCTATTTCACTTTTAATAGAAAGAAATTTCACTCTTTCAAAAGACGATTCAACGTAAACAAAAGTAAAATGTAATTATTTTGTTTTTATATATGTTGACTGACTGATCATGTATGAAATAAACTTTTAATATACAGCAAAATTAATTATTCAAAGAGTAATAAACATGTATATGAATTGTATTATTAATGAAATAAAAAAATAAGTGATTTTAAAACGTAACGTACGTAAATTAAACACGATTTGTATTTTGGGTCGACTGATAAAACCTGTGTTCGCCTCGGCCTCCTTACATTACTTCTCCAGTGTGTTCCTCATTAGAATAGCTATCAATGTAAGTTGTCGAAAAAACCTGCAAACTGCTGATATGCCGTCGTTTACATGTCGTTTACCTCCATAGCTGAGTCTTTAAATGTTTCTACTTACCAAAGAAAAGTTACTAACTTTAAACATGTAAATACACAATACATGTAAAGAATTTTCTACACAATCAAACATTATCGGATTGAAATACTTTTTTGTTTAGTTTATTGCTTTATGCGTCTTATTAGGAAGTTAGGAAGAGAAAATGTAAGTTTGTGTCGTTTCGTTTTCGACTTTCCGCTTCGTTGCTTACAGATGTATGTTTATTCATATTAGTAGATATCATTTTGCTCAATAAATTTATTAATATTCTCGTCGTATGTGACTCATGCGTAGATGCTTAGTAAAAATTTAAAAATTAGTATCAATATTCAGTATAGAAGTAAGATAAAATAATGATTCAGCAAATGTATTAATCAAAACAAAATCACAATATTTTGACAATGATTTACATGTAATATTTCACATATATATGTAGAACTTTATTTAAAAACAAGAAATTTTATTACACTGACGTAAGTTTTGCAAACAAGTTACATTTGTGAAATACGTATTTATCATCTGCTTTACACACAATATACATATATATGATTTTGTTCGTAGATGATGAAGAAGAGTTGCCCTTGAACTTATCCACAAAAAACCGTCAAATTTGGTCACCGGGCAGTGCTTGTGAACGTGAAAAAGTGGGAATGGAGTCAGATATACAATCGCAATGGGCCCAAGAAGATACTGACAGTCCTTTAGAGTTAGTTAAAAGGTGTCGAAGCAGCCCAGATGAAGAACGTCCATCGAGCGCGGATACTCGACGCTGTCCATCAGCTCCCGCGTACCATGCCTATCCACAACCTCCTCCGCCAGCAACAGATGTTAATTTTTCTTTACTCATGAAAAATGAAAACAAAAGCGAAAAATCTTTTCAGGTAAATATTAAAATTGGTGTTTTGTCTGCTATATACAACTATACGTACATTCAAATATTTGTCATATACAAATTATTGTGACGTCATATTATCCTCGTCCTTCTATATTATGACGTCACCTAAACTTTATTCAAATGATATTATGATTAAATTTATTTATGTTAATCATAATTTAATTTGTATCATGTTCCTCACAAATCGATTTTATTACGAGATTTCAGAATTAGTAAACTCTAGGCACGCATCGGAATAACTGTACAATTTCCGCTGGGACTAGGTTTAAAATAGCAGACCGGTATCTGTTTAGTCTTTTTGTAAATCAAATAATAAAAACTGCCCTTGTCTTAATAAGCACTCTTGCGTCGAAACGAGTCGCGCGTCCCTCGCATGTAGTTTGCAGTGAGTGCTTCTCACTATTCTTGTATTTTTCATTTTGCTTCGTCGTCTTTATAAATATCCGTGTCTGCTTTAATCAAAATACCGCCTACAAGATCACGGCGAGTAATTGAACGATTCATCTTAGACAGATATTAAAGAGCTTTTTTATATACAAACTAGTTAATTTTTTTGCTTTTTATTTATAACAAAGAAAATACGAGCAGATTTAAAAATATATATAATAATATAATTTTCATATTTCATTACATTTGGTAGTATGTTAATAAATTTCTAATGAGCTAATACTTCACTTAAAATGTATATACGTTCACTGTTTACTGGTGGAGGTGAGAACGGAAAACGGCGCGTGGCTGGCGCACGCTTCCAATGTTATACTAATTGCCCACGGCTAACATAATAATGTTTTTATGAAGATATAATTGAATAATTACACATTTTTTATGGCTTGAACATTATTGTAAGAATATTTGTTAATTGTTAGATGTACTTAGAAAAGTAACTTTATGTTTGTTACTCATTGATTACTATACAAAGTATTAATGGTTTGCTAAATGCTAAATATATATACGAATATATATAATATGCCATTAGATATACACGAAACATCACAACTGGATAAATAAAATAAATAAGGAAGGTATTTAAAAGTTGATTTTAATCACACACACATTCATACAACTTTCTATTTTATTACGTGTTTTTAGCTCGATTTTTCGAACTATAGGTATTCATTGTTACTGTAAAATAGTATCAGTGTCTATTGTAAATGTTAATAACTTGTTTTTCAAATTATAATGTAGAATTTTATCGCTATGAAATGAATACGTGTACATTCCGAAATTTAATGCAATGTGTTTATAAATTGTTAAAGACCGTTTAAATTTCAGTAGCTTGGTTGGGGATGTTATGCGCTAGTTCAAACATATCGACAATATGTAATTTATATCTATAGATAAACTACTCAATTACTACTTGTGATCATAAGCAAGATAGAAAAAAAGATTTTTTATAAATAACAGTTATTTATTAGAAACAATGTACCTAAGATGATGTCTTCTATTGTTTTAACCATCGTAAAAAATCTCTTACGTACCAGTTACAGTCCGATAACCATATGTGGATAGTCAAAGCATAGCACCTGTGTTGTTTATAAGAGAGTGAATCGGTAAAAAATGGTATAAAAAAGCTAGCAGTTTTTGTAGGCGCGAGGCAGGGCGGCGGACAGCTGCCTCACCAACTGTCTCAGGCTTCCACGCGGATTTCAGCCGAATTGTCATTGAACGCATACTTAACGGCTAACCATTCGATTAATAGCCACCATTACACTGTTATTCTTTTAATCTAATCTGTCATTCAATCTAAAAGAAGAGAATAAAAAATCAATGTACTCAATATAAATATTACTATTTTTATTGTACAACAAAAAACTGATATCGTCTGATTTGAAACTAGAACAACTACTGTATGATGTATGTTTTAAAAATGGCTGTTTAAGAAGCAAGAAACCTTGTTTAAGCTATTTTAATTTATGCTTAAAAATGAGATACGGTACTACATACATTCTTCAAACAACTGATCAAATAAATCTAATGAGGGAATCTTTTGTCTATTAACTGTGAACGGAATATGAAACGACACATAAGAATATGTTTAGCAAGTATGTAAATGAAAGATTTGTGTATAGGACATTTATTCTTAGTCTAAATACTCCATAGCTATAATGCACGTTCCTAACAACGATCGATACTTGGTTCTTTAAATTTTTACTAGTATTAAATTAGTAATTAAGGAAATGCTGCTATGAAATTGGAAAGAAATCAAAGAAACGTGTAGAAAAGGGTTAAAAAAGTACTCTATTATTAGTTTATTACGGGTTGTCAGCGGCAATGATGGACACTTAATTTCATCGCACGTTTAATTGTATACGTGGCGCTTTGTACTATTTTAATTAAATATATTTATCTTTTATAAATTGTATTATACATACTTGAATATTTTGTAGAAAAAATATGTATAAAATACTACTGGTTAAATATATATAAGAATAATTTTTGTAAAGCACTTACTCATAATAATCATTTGGCAAGTCCATTCTCTCTTCTTATTTTTTATAAAAAACCTATATTAAAAAGTATTTACTACTTATAGCACTTTATAACGTAAAATATCTTTATGTGTTTTTTAATATTTGAATCACTTTACAGTGCAAGCAATGCGGAAAATGTTTCAAACGGTCCAGCACACTATCCACACACCTGCTAATTCACTCCGATACGAGGCCCTACCCATGCCAGTACTGCGGCAAACGCTTCCACCAGAAATCTGATATGAAGAAACACACATATATTCATACTGGTAAGTCAATAAAATTAAAGTACATTTATATATTTTTTTATATAAATTTTTTTATGTATTTTTTTTTTGACATCGAATTAGTAATATTACCTTTACGTAACAACAAACCTACTTATTACCGTAAATAAACTTTATCAACTAACCATTTAGGGCCAAATGTATGAATATGAATGTATGAACTCTCTGCTATTAGAATAATTGTTTAAAACTTATGGGAAATAATAGCCTAAATTTATAGTTGTTTAACTTTCTTACTTAAGTTTCACACTATCGAAGCGTTATTATGAAACTAAAGATTCATTTAGGTCAGTGGGAAATATTAGGTACCTACCGGCTTTTTATATATTCACAAGGTACTCAAATGACTATTAAAAATAAAGCATTCTATATACGTTTAAATAATTCATAAAACTAATCAGTTCTAAGTATAAAGTACTTGTGGTTTTCAATTTTTAATAATATAAAATCCAGCAAGTTCCCAGCAGCCGATAAATTTCCAATGAGCAAAAATACGAGGCATCCGTTGCTGTCATATAGGCTCGAGCTACCGTATAATTTCTATATCATTATCGTTTCTTCAACGTCGTCAAGTTATAATGTTTACGAGTTTCTTGTTAAGCTATAGATCGTTTTTCAAATGGTAAATGAAACTTGCCAAAAAGTTTATTTCCTTTGTATTTGATAGTTAAATGTATAAATAAATATCATTTATACGAGACAAGTTGAAGATCTATTTTAGTTTTATGGAAGAATAACTTAAAAAAGTTAAACAAAGAACTCCATAAAGTCATCCCAACTGTAAGCTTCCTTTTAATTAAGACCAATAATGCAAAAAGATTATCTTATTATTGATACAAAACAACAACATATAAAATAGGACATGTTTTTATAAAATTACTCCAAGAAACTTCGAAAGAATTGATCGTCTAAAAACTGCAACAGACTTATTTGTCCCAACCGAGACAACTCGTCACATATTCGCGGCTCTGAATGATTTACAGTAGCCGTAAATGGCATCCGTCCTCCCGATAAATGCCTCATCATCAATATTCCAAAATGCAGTTCGCCCTGTAATTAGCAGCGTAGCCTTCGAAGACCTTCACGTCACGGCGAACAAAAAGTCGTTGGAAATCCTGTTCCATTTATATATTATTTTCTAGTTTTTTCTTCACATTTCGCTATGTAGGTTGCTGGAACAAATAAGCCTGTATTGTTGACGACTAACTCTTTATATATGGATATTTGCACCTTTATCTATTTTTTTATTTAACTGTTTTATTTACTTATAATAAATTTTCTTTAGCATACACTAAATCAACGTGATTCATATTTATTAAATTAATTAGAAAATATCATAACTTATATAAATATATAGATATATTATAATGGGCTATGATTTTAAATAATTTTAATAATTTTTATTATACATTAGCAACAGTGCCTGTGATGTGTGATGTGACAAGTGGTTACTCGCTTATACAACCTTTAATTATAACGTTCCTACACCACCCCTTGTGAGACACGAACGTAACATAATAATGTGAATATCAATGTGCTCTATACTTCAGTTATTCATATTTTATTTGATTTAATATTGTAGAAGAAAGTTAATGTTATTTTATGTTAACAATTTTATGCTTATCTATTTATTTGTGCAAAATTGTAAAAGCTTTACAAAATAAGAAACCTAAAATTACTATTTTTTTTCCTTGTTACAGGAGAGAAACCTCACAAATGCGTGGTGTGTTTAAAAGCTTTCAGCCAAAGTTCAAATCTTATAACCCACATGCGCAAGCACACTGGCTATAAACCTTTCTCCTGCGGCCTCTGCGACAAAGCCTTTCAACGCAAAGTTGATCTTCGCCGACACAGAGAATCTCAACACGCTGAGATCGATCCGCCCGCCGTCAATCCCCAAGGGTTCAGGTACTACGGCGATGACCAAACATCATTAACACCTCTGATTTCTAAATAATTTTTATGTATTAAAAATATACAAAGTGAAAGGAAACAGATGGTACAAGTGTAGTATAAACAATTCGATGTCGCACTCGCCTTTGTCGCAAATGAAAAATCTTTTTAATCATTTAACTGAAAGTTATTGATAAATACGAGAAAATTGAAATATGGTCGAACAAATTATATTCCAGGAAGTTTAGTTTTGTAATAATATGTTTGTAGCCAAAGATATCGAGGAAATACCATTTCTTCAGGCTGTATTATTGCTAAGTGAAAGAATTACATAGACACATAGTTCATCACCACTACAGTGTTACCTAGAGTGCCTTAAAACACCGCCATTCCTTGTCTACTAGTTTAGGTTATAGTTGATAAATAAACAACATTGTAATACGAAATCCGTCCATTTTGTGATAGCTTACTGATTACACTTGTATGTATTACGACCCAATATTTAAACAGGTGATATATTCTTGTAGATACGAAACGACATAACAAATCATCGTCTGTAATTCTACAGCCTTTATTAGCTATGACACGAGAAAAAATTAAGGGGTACATACTTAATTCATTCAATTCTTATAACTACTTATTAACCCAGTATATTTATTAATATATTTGTGTCAGATCAGAATTGATTATTATCAAATATCAATGTTTGTATGATTTATATATTTTGCAAATTGATCGTAGATATTTGTGTTAAATATTTTCTTAGGTTTTCTTTAGTTCTTAATGTCATTTATGTGTTATTGTAGCAATACTTTTATGTCACCCTTCTATGATAGACTAATAAAAAATCGCTTGTGAAAAAGTTATACGTATTGCTTAAGCCCTACATAATTTTTAAATTAAGTATATTATTGTATAAAATGAGTCTAATACAAACCAAAGTAAAATGTCTTTTAGTCGTAAAACGCTATATTTATACATAAGACATTGTAATATAAGTTTTGTAACTAGGTACTACTTTATTTATTATACTTAGCATAACTAAAACGATTAGTCTAAATTTTAACAAAACAATTTTTGATATTTGGATTCTATGTATAAGATTTAATCAATGAAAACTGTCATTAAAGCTACCATTTGTTACCACTTCGTCAATTTGTTACCATTTACATAATTTTCGAATAATAATGGAATTCTTAAAAATCTTTTTTTAAGTCATTTTAACTGTTTTGATGCATTTTTAGCTGTAAGTTTTTTAGTTTTGTGTTATATTTTTTGAAAGACTGTCCGCATTCTTATTATATAAGGTCATATTAAGCTTTGTTAAATAAAACAATTTGAGTGAGACTTAAGTATGTAATGTGAAATCAAAATCAAAATGTTTTTACTTATATGTTCGGATCTAGATATTACAGCAATTCCTATGTACAATAATAAATCAACAAAATATATATTTCAACTTTGTCAACATAGTATCACAATAAGTGAAAAATAATCCGATCCAATACAAATTATATAGTAGGTATAGTACAATCACGTGTTCAGATGCGGAAAGATAATGAAGGAAACACACGTGCAATGAACGACGGCTAGAACACCAAAGAGTACAGCTATGATTGTTTATCTATACCGTAACCTTAGTATGACAGAACATTTGTGGACCATTTCGAAAGATATATTAGTAATAATTAAGTGTACTTGCAATGTAGATATGCTTAAAACACAATTCGCACGAAGCCAACGGTTAAACCGTTCGCCAACTTATTTTTTCCCTTGTGACAAACGAATAGATTAGACCCTCGCAGTTTATTTGGCGTTACAAAGTTTCGTCAAGTCATTTCTTGTAACGTTTAGGGAGTTATTTATTAAGGCCAGTTCAATATAGTTAAATATTTTATGGAAATATTCGTTTTATTTTCTCTCCTACTACAATGCTGTTTAAACTTAATATTAATATTAATGCTTCGTAATAATATATCATGTAATATGTTGTGCCTTCATCTTCTAAGTTTCGTTTACAAGGTATTATCATAATTTTAGAACGCATTTTCTAAAATTAACTTTTTTGGTAAATAAAGCTATATTGTTCATATTTGTCTTTAAAACATTTATAATTTAGTAAAAATACATAAGTGAAAAATGACATAAGATTGTAGTATCAAAAAGTATGAAAATAATAAAAAGAAAGGATATACGTACGATCTACCTAAGTAGAAGGTAAAAAATCCTGCCTTGTTATTAGAGTCCATAGCTTTCCTTCATTAGTAGGTATAAATGCTCATTATTATTAAAAAAAGCCTGTGTCTGTAGCAATTATTTCTTTTTGTTCACACAGTTAATCTTTTTATTATTTCTTCATGCTATTTTTTATATCTTTAAATACAAAATGCATATTAATCAATGTACTTATTTTTCACTTCATTTCACATAATAGTTCCATAGTTAATTATTTTTAAAAAGATTCGGCCAATATATAAGTATGTAATAGTTGCTCATTAATCACGGAAACTCGAAAACAATTTTTCTTATGGACATAACATTTGACAGAAAGATATTTTGTGGATTTAAAAAAATGTCATGATAAATAAAATTGACACTTTCAAGTTCACGGGAATGTAGTCGAAAGGGACTTTGATGCTGCTCCGATGGGAAAGCTCGTGATAGCATAAAAAGTTAGACTTTCCCATGTCTAGACTCACTCTCTCTATTAATGTGGAAAACAAGAGGGTTATAGCGAAAGGGCTGTAGTTAGGCTTAACAGTAATCAATGTACCTACATGTTATATCAATAAAAGGTGATAAATACTTCATATATCATGTTTTCCTGGCTATTGCCGAACGCAATCATTTTTAAAAGCCTTACCAAACATTGCTTTTAACTTTTTAATTGTTGTCATAACGTTTAAAAATATTTTTTTATAACCATTAATTTTAAATGTTTTTATTTAACTCTATAAATTTAAGATTATTTTTATGTAATAAAGCTTGAAACGTCAGAAGTGAGACGATATTGGTAATATTTAATGGTCCTAAAAATTTTTGAACCCTTACTAGGGTAAGGATTAATGCAATTTAATGCAAACTGAGTCTATATAAAACTGCGATATATACATAACTTTCACTTTTTGCACTAGCAACACACGAGGTATTTAAATGTGAACATTTTTTCAATTTGTCACATATATGTTTTTACTTCCACCCTCTATAGTCAAATAATTCTTATTAACACTAGCTGTTTCACCCGCATTTACAATGAAAAATGAAAATGCAGGGCAATGCTTCTAATTAAGTTACAATCAGGAAGACACAACGATATCTCCTTTTTAATTATTAATTATGTAAATAAAACAACAAAAACAAAAGGAATTTTTGTTTTAGTAATTGTAAAACTTATGAAAAATATTGTCGATATTTAGTTTTTTAATTAAACTTGGATAGTATTTATCGAAATTTTTAGAATTGGCCTTACTTATTTGATTATTAACAATAGATATATACGGCGAAAATTATTAACAATATATACGGGGACGGAGAAAGTGTCTTAACACTAGGTTCGTATGGTTCCTGTAGTTCCTTCTGCCTACCCTGCCATAAAGCGGGATAAAGCGTGAAGCTAAAAAAAATATATGGCGAAATACCAGATATTTAAAAATATTGGTAAATATATTGCAGTAAATTAAAAACATTCCCTGATACATTAAAATATGACCTTCGTATCAACTCAAATGCATAACCATTGTACATCAACATTGAACACTATTTTTCAGGATTTTAGTAGTGGTTAACTTGGCTAGCTATTTCTTTTTTTCTTCGCTATGGCAAATAGGCAAGCGCGATGTTGGCTTAAAGCATGAAGCTAAAAAAAGTGTTGTTTCGTTGCGCTTTATATATACAAAATAATTTTAATTGATTTCTGTAAGAAAATATATTCTCAAAGATGTTAACGAAAATTAAGAAAATGAGAAATATTTTATTCGAACATATTCAAATACAACATCCCTAAATCGTCGCTAAGGTTTGTACAAACGCACAGACAGACTTTTTTAATAACAGATTTTTTAATATATGTTTCACATACATGGTAATCAGCTATACAGTTATTATGTATTGATAAAAATAAGGTACCATACCATTAATAGCTTGTGAGTGCTAAATCTATAGACATATACACATATTCATTTCATTTCATGTTTTGAACTTTATTTATTTATTTAAAGCGAACTTCTATTGACCTGTAATGTATATATTAATTTCTTTTAAATACAATATTGTATTTTCCATAAGATTTTTTTTTGTTTTGAAACAAAATATACGATTTATGTTGATAATTGGTATAAAGAATTCAATTTCAAAGAATCCATTATCTCAACTCAAGCTTAACGTCATTCTACTAACTGAAGGAGTGACTACACTTCCTTCAAGCCTTAATTTCTGCATTCTACCTTTATTAGACCATTAAAGTTTCAAAAAAATTAAATAAATTAGCTATTATGCACAAAATAATTTGCAGCAAATTTACTTGTAAATGGTCCCAATATCAACTTTTATTTAAATATATTATATGTACGGACAGGGACTTGTAAAACTTTTATTATATGAATAAATAATCAAATGACCTCTACTGATAATAAGTATACTTTGTATACGCATTGTTGATAGCAGCTTAGCTTACAAAATTATCACTCATTAAACCGTTAACATATTAATAGTATAGCAATATATAATCGGGTAAATAATGCTTAAGGCTATTGAACTGATAAGATTATTAAAGCTACCAAATTTTCATTTATCTTTTATCAGTTCATTATTTTTAAGTGCTGGTGGACAGATCTACCGATTAATTCAAATTCCGACTGTTGCATGTCACGTAGACATCTTTTTTTCTTATTGACGTACAATAACAATAAACGCTGGTAATAAATACCTACCTACAATAGCAGATACGTTTAATGTTTGACTTTAAATCAATCATATGAAGCCATTTACCTAATGTTGTTATAACTAATCGCTTACATATAAGATAATTCCTACTTAACCCCATAACCCTTAAGTAGAAGGTTTATGAGGAAGTCTGCAAAACTGCACATACAGCCATACGAAGGCTTCTTTTTACTGCTAATAATATTTACTTATTGTAATAAAGGAACTTAATTTAAAAGAAATGAAAACAATTTCAATATAAGTAAAGTAAATTCTTTAATTTTAACAACCAGTTATTGATACTTGTGGTGTGATTATAAGTGACTGAATCGATATTGCAGGTACTACGCCTATAAGGGCTTGATCCCCACAAAGAGTATATTAAATACGAAATTGGTTTACATCTTCCAACAAAGACTTTAAAGAAAATGGACAACGAAGAGAAGTACTAGATTATCTTTAGAGGTATATTTAGTTAACCGCCAGTAGCTTTTACTTTTTAAGTTTTTTTTTTTTTTTTTTTTTTTTTTTTTTTAGCTTCACGCTTTATCCCGCACATGGCAGGGTAGGCAGAGGGAACTGCAGGAACCATATGAACCTAGTGTTAAGACACTCCGTTACTTAGTCCCTGCTTACTCCGTCCCCACTTTCCGCCGTTTTCGAGGCATTGCGTGTTGAGTGGCGGAACTCAACGCCGCGCTTTGCCTTAGTTGCCAGAGCGAAGAAAATGGAAATAGAAAAATCCATCTTCCCCGACTGGGGATCGAACCCAGAAACCGTCGCGTTAGCCGCGTTACAGGCAGACGTTGCGCCTCTGCGCCACGACGGTCCTCACTTTTTAAGTGTTCTGTATTTACCTTGTAAGCAAGAAACGGAACTCTTATTTTGCTTTACTATTTTGAAATTCGTATGAAATCCTTGGAACATATGAGAATTGCTAAGTCAGTTAATTTAAGTTAGCTAATATCAAAAAATAGATTGCTGTTTTATGCCGAATTTTGTATAAAATTGGTTTTGCGATTGAAGTACATAGGACTGTCACAGAAAAAAATTATTAACAATCATCTATACTTCATTCAATACAACACAATCCATACGTCCATATGCACAAAGGTTTGCAAATTTAAGTTTTTCAACTATTTTAAATTATGAAATTGGTGCCAACACAATGATTTTAATATATCACTTTACAGCTAGACTTTTGTTATAATTTATTTATTTACTTTTTAAGTAGATATATGCGAGGACCGTCGTGGCGCAGAGGCGTAAGTATCTGCTTGTAAACGCGACGGTTTGAGGATTCGATTCCCACTCGGAGAAGATGGATTTTTCTATTTCCATTTTCTTCGCTCTGGAAACTAGGCAAAGCGCGGCGATGAGTTCCGCCACTTAACACGCAATGCCTCGAATAAGGCGGAAAGCGGGGACGGAGAAAGCAGGGACTAAGCAACGGAGTGTCTTAATTAACACTTGGTTCCTGCAGTTCCCTCTGCCGACCCTGCTATATGCGGGACAAAAGCGTGAATCTATAAAAAAAAAGTATATGCAATGTAATATTATTCTTATATTTTAATTTAGGTGTGTGTGTATATATAATGGAATTTAAAAACGTAGCTCCACCCCTCTTATATTATCCCACTCACGACGATTTTGTAGTACAATAAGTGGGTTAAAACATGTGAATCCTCACAATTGCCTGCAAGTGCCTGCAGTATGAAATCGCTGACACGATTTATTACAATTAAGTGCCTACTATTATAATACATTATGTAATTATTGTTCATGTTTCTAATGTTTATTCTCATTGTGCTACAATAATATTCTAAAGGTTAAAATTATGTGTGATGTCTTGGCTTCAGCTATCAATAACGTTAATATTTGCTCAGTTATATTTTTTTATTAATACATAGGAATAGAAAGCTAAAACTGTATATATAATAAAACAGTAAAAAATCGAAAACGAATTTTAAATGAATATGAAAAGAAAAAACTAATTAGGAGTTGGAAAAAATATATATAAAAATCATTTGAAAAATCTCAAAAACAGTTATGTCATAATAATTCCTTTATCACAATAATTTAAATGAGTAACGTTGGTCCAAACCAAGCCACAAAATTAGTATTTAGTACGTAGCAACATCTAGTCTTAAATAATAACATAGTCATTTAATTGCCCGCTTGTCTCGTATTTACCTACTTGC
The DNA here is from genome assembly GCA_037178615.1 of Dione vanillae. Taxonomy (NCBI): domain Eukaryota; kingdom Metazoa; phylum Arthropoda; class Insecta; order Lepidoptera; family Nymphalidae; genus Dione; species Dione vanillae. Next base: position 1,300,204 of record JAZFAU010000023.1, read on the forward strand.
CCAATCATATTTTGAACAAACTACATTGATTTTGTGTTGGAAGGCACCTGCCTAATGTTTTGTAATATAAAATATTTTCCGCCTTTACATTACTTATATATCATTTGCATAAAAAAAATTATTGCATGACTTGTATGTCATTTGCATAAGAACTATTCACTAGTTTTGTACTAACCAATACTTGATAATTTAAGTATTTAACTTGGAACATTAATATTTCACATTGATTTTGTATTTTATATATAAATAAGTCCAACATATAAATATTGTATGTAATTTGCTTATAATCCATCCAGTGTGTTATTTAATTTATTAACATGTGTCAGAACGCGATGGTTTTAAATATTTATTTTTGTTTTTCGTAATTTAGTGCATTCAGTATCGGAATATATCTTCAAAGTAAACGCGGAAACTATTAAGTTATTTCATTAATGAAGTGTTTTTGACTATTGCTGTACATATGCCGCTTGTTGCTCACCTCTGACCTAAACAAATAAATAATTAATGTGGAATCTGGATAGAAAATCATCAGTTTCATTAAAGTGCTAATATCGTTTGATTCATTTGTATTATTAACTTTTAGAAATCAGTATAATTTCTTTTCTTTCATTGTACTAACTATACCACGTTTTTGTACTAAGTGTTTGCAATGCAATTGTTTATTTCTGTACCTCAAAACCCTTTTCCATCCTTCTAAGACCATTTTATTATCCGTTTATTTATCCAACCTTCTGTCAGTGTAATGTTGCATTAAAAAATATTATTTGAACTTTTTAAAATAAATGAAAATTTTCTTAAAAAGTAATTTATTTAAATACGTCAGAGGGCATTTAGGTGAGCGATATCTTTGCGACGCTTTAGCGATATCCAATTTCTCGCTTGGTAATTTTTGTTTTGCGATAACTCAATAGGCAATAATAATGTACACTAAATGCTCAACGTATATAACATATTTAATTGATAAGGATCATTACAGTATTGTTGAAACTATATTCGAAATTACCCACCATTTTTTCGTAATAAGTAAAAGCAAAATACGTATGTTTATTGTGAGCTATCAGTAGAACATTTTTGTTGTAACTCAACAGGTATTGGCAGAGTTTTCGAAAAAATATACCGATTGGTTTAATTTTTTCCGACACGTTGAACTAATATCGTGATGGCACGAAACCTTAACTTATTATACACTAAAACCTTCATGATCACTCTGTTGTTGAAAGCTGTAGAAAAAATCGTTTGTTTACTTATCATCGCGTGTTCATCGTAATCGGATAGACAGACTGGATCAGCGTGGGACTTTGTTTTATAGTATATTTAAATTTAAAGCATTGTTGTCCTAGACTTTTTCGGATATGCTGTCGAAGCTATCCTTGCATTATAAATCGCTCACCACTTTAAAGATATTCATATAAACGACATGCAATATCTTTTTAAACAACACGACAACGGGCAAGGACATCTCAAACTCTTCCATTTCTATTATATTTGTTATTATCACTCCACCAGTATAAATATTAGACAATATAAATACACCCTCCGTGCCCTACGCCCACTGTCAGCCGTAGGCCCGTAGGCCATAAGTAGTTCAATGAATGACACGAAGACTAAGTCTCTGCTGTCGTATTAAGACTGTGAAATCTTTCAAAATATAAAATAACATGTTATGATATGAAACTTCCATTTATATAAAGTACATTACGTATCATAGGTACTAATTTAATTATATGGAATAATGCTAATTGTTTAAAAATGTTTCATAAATATTATTTTATTTTTGGAACTCGAAAGATATAAAAATAATTACTGTGTATTTTTCTTACGAAAGACATAAGTTGCGGCGGACTTATTTAGAACTTTCAAAGAACAACAGTTTCTTCGTTCACCATATTTAGGGTTACATACTTCAAAAGGAAAAAAAATCGGTAATACTTGAAATTAATATCAAACATACAAATTGATGACTCTCTCGACTCTCGATCTTTTCTAAGACAAAAGAGATATGAATTATTTTTTGTATTTTATATGAATTTGACCTAGAGATATGAAATTTTGACAACTAAGGAAATAACCCAGAAATTGGAAATTTATAGATATCTCAGAAAAAGTCATTACAAATATAGGTACATCGCAAACTATCGTTTCATACATTAGTGGATACGACCGCAAACTCTGTTGACTTTGTTAGTTGTATTTCATTGAGCTAGACTACGAAATATGACGAAAACCGAACTTATATTACATAAAAAGTTTTTATAAAAAGAAGAAAATCTTAAAATTGATGATTAAACACAGAAATAAACTATTGCACGTTTATATTTGTACATCTTTCATACATTATATCAATTTGAAACTTTTTGCTACAAATTATTATTATTATGTTTTATGTAAGTTTTCACACGGATCCCGAACGTCTTTGAAAATATTCCAATATTAAGTAATATGAGTAGAAATTTATATAATGTAAATAATAAATATTCTTTATTGCATTAAGAAAAAATACGATAGACAGAAATACAGAAATATCATTGGCAAAGGTGGACTTATCTCTATAAGAGATTTCTTCCAGCCAACCTGTGAAAGTGGGTGAAAGCAGAATGTACGAGAAGACAGTTAAATGCAAGTTTAAGGTTTAAAAAAAAAATAATAAAAAATCTATACATAAGGCATAAAAAATATACATACATACACACACAGAAGTAAATAGACATATACTTATATAAATACATTCATATATATACATACGAAACATAGTTAAATTAAGTTTTCAGATACTTTTAAGTTTATTAAGTAAGTGTTTTTTCAATAATGACTTAAATGAAATAATTGATTGACTCTCTTCAATGGCCTTGGGCAGTTTATTCCAAAGTAGTGGAGCCTGTACGGAAAAGGACTTTAGGGAGAAATTTGATATTGCTCTTAGTAATGTCTAGCATTGGTAAAACACCAGACCTCCTCGAGCGTGTAGGAAAGGGAAAGATTTTAAAACGGGAACGTAGGTAAGGAGGGAAATTATGTTAAACAAAAGAGAAAGGATGTGCATATCACGGCGAAAACGAATAGGGAGCCAATTAAGCTGAGCACGAAAATGGGACACGTGGATAAATTTTACACAATTGTTTTGTTAATATATTATACTATATACACGATATAATAGAATAGTGGAAAATGCATTAACCTAAGCATAAATATAAAAAAAGCATATACGTTTTTCATTAAATCATAACGCAGAAAACATCTATTTATCTTTCTTATAACATGTACGATTAAAATTTTAAGCTATATATATATATAGCTTAAAACATTGCACGTTTACGTATTTACGGACGTTATCATCATATTTATTTATTTATTCTATACAGATACTATGGATACTACAGATTTTTATGCTGTATAAATATACATAATCTAGTCGCTATTGCTTATCAGCATACATACTTTGTTAAAAAGCTCACTTTTATTACTTACTATATGCTTATTAATTTGCCATAATAAAATTGCAGTAAAAATATTTTTTACTATTGAATTCATGTTAGTCTTACATTGCGTAAAAATTTAAAAATAAATTATTCTTTACTTTTATTGTTAACAGATTATGCATATGTGTATTTTCATTTACTAAAGATAAACCCATTTTTTATAAAAAATCATTAAAAGTTTTATTTTTAGTTAAGAACTTTTATTTTGCCTGTAACATTAAAACAAATCAAATCAAATAAGTAAAATTTTAAAAAAATCATTAAAAGTTTTATTTTTAGTTAAGAACTTTTATTTTGCCTGTAACATTAAAACAGGTAAAATGAGATCTTTCAATAAGTTACAGGTGCATGTTTTAGCAAATTATGATAAACTCTAATAATTTTTAAGGTATTTTAAAGTCATAAAAACAAAATATTCTAAAAAAAAACATATATTAAAGTTTAAGTGTGTGTGACACTATTATCACAGAATTAAAAACATTCTTATAACATATGACTTCTAATCATCCCAGTTCACCTTATGACAGTCATGCCATAAAAATGTGCCTTTAAGTGACTGAGGCGCTTCTAGCGCCAAATAAAGAGGAGCTTTGGCTCCACGTTCTGGGGTAAAATCACCCATTCCTTTAGACATATCTGTTTTAACAAAACCTGGATGAACACAATTAATAGATATATCTTTACCTTGTTCAATAAATTGCCTCTGTTGAACAAAAGTAAGTGCTGACATGGCTACTTTAGATACTTTATAATCACCATAATGACCTGCAAATGACATATATGACTGTTTACCATTCTTAGCGGCTTGTAAAAAGTCATCTACAAATTGCAATATCTCATCTGTTGTTAAGTCATCTTTAACCAGTACATCCAGCCAGTGCTGTTTTCTTATATTGGATAGCAAACCCCAATCACTGGTCATGTTAATAATTCGTGCATTGTTGGATAAGAGAGGGTAGAGTATTTTAGAAATTGTAAGAAGACTGTAAAAGTTTGTATCCATAAGCTTCTTAGCATCTTCATACGAGGTGACACATTTATCGAAATCTAAAACACCGGCGTTGTTTACAAGAATATCAATTCCGGAATGACGTGACGAAATAAAATTTGCAAATTCCTGTATGCTTGATTCGCTTGTTACATCTAACGTATGAAATAAAGGTTTAAGGCCTAACTTTTCTAGATTTTCCACAGCTTGCCGCCCTCTTTCTTCATTTCTAGCAGTAAGATACACTGTACCAATAAGCTTTTTACATAATCCTTTTACGATTTCCAAGCCTATTCCCTTATTACTACCTGTAACTACTGCTACTTTGGTTTCCATTTTGTACAAAAAAAAATTAAAAACAGTTTAGAATTTTCAATAAAAATAATAAGGTATAAATATATTTTATTTATTAGTGTTGGATGACATTTCTCATGTCAAAATGTAGTACTTTAGATACCCCACAGTGAATTTGACAACCAACAGACAAGCAAGAAAATAACGTGATACTGTATTAAAATATATTACCTGTAAAACTAATTTTGATTTCTTTAGTTACAATTAATAAAATTTGGAAAATTTCATAATACTACTTATATAATAAATAGTTATTGATAAATGAGATAATTATTCATGTAATAAAGAAATTAAGTAAAATTTTAGCAGCACTTCCAAGTCAAAGGACGATGTCATAAATAACACTTCATATTCAGATTTTACTAATAATTATTATTAAAGCTTTATTTTACGTGTAACATAGTATTTTGTATGTTACTTGTTTTCAGCATCTAAACAGTATTGTTGTTTTAAATTGAAATTAATTACATAGGCAATTATTTTGTTACAATGAATAACTTTTTTACACTTGAATAACTATTTAACAATTTTCTATTCATACTTTTACAAGTTTTTATTAATATATGTATAATCATCATATTATTAATAATATTTCAAAACAATTTAGGTGTATAGCTGTGGAGTAATTAGCCCTAAAAAATATAATTTCAATATGAATCATCAATTTTTCACATCCCCACACTTTGTAAAAAGTGCATACATATAATATATGGTAATAACATGAATGTTACTATCAAGGAATTATATCCTATTTACATAAAATCATGTTAACTGACGCTTAACTTAATTTGTAAAAGACAAATTAAAATCTAATGATGTTTTTAATCAATTTTCACAGCAGAGTAAATTTTTCTAATGAATGTATAAGCTGCAAAAAATCCAATAGTTCCAGTCAAAATCCAAAAAGTCAACACCATAAGACCTAAAACAAAATAATTATATGTATATTTAAAATATTTGATTAGTAAAGAAATGAAATTTTTTTTTACACATTATGTATATATTGCATGGAGTGTAAAAGTGAGGACCAGGTCATTGCATTAAAGTGTCCGCGAAAATAAAGCAATTAAGATAGCACCACAGTTGCAAGTGGACAGATTTAAAAAAATATTGCCTCCACTTTTGTTCAGCTTTGTTGTATCTACTATGTTGCAATTAACATTTTATATATTATTTTTTAATACAAATGTTATAATAATATATAATCTTTTGACCCACATTGATACATAGCAAACTTCTGTCTGTTTATACCTCCCATATTTATATTTATCTACTCTAGCGCCATTTCTTTAGATACAAGTGGACACATTCAACTATCACTTATTTATACAAGATGGTCCTTTATTTTTCTCTCCACAATGCATTATTTTATGCTTTTTAGACAAATTTTACATTTTTGTATTTACCTGTGTAACCAATATATAATAAGGTGGGTATAAATTCTGTAATTTCTAATTTGGTGAAAAAGTAATATACAGAGTAAATCAATATATATACTGCAGATCCACCAGAAATAATAAAGCTCTTCCACCACCAATGGTAGTCCTTAAAAGAAAAAATAAATTAATGAGTGATATATCTATATATTTACAATTTATTAATTCAACAAAAGGAAAAGTATTTACCTCTCCACATAGTTGGAAATACACCATTACAATAGATATCTGCGATACTGATGTAACCAATATGCAAAATACTAAAAATAAAAATCCAAAAAGATAGTAAAATTGATTTTCCCATAGTGCATTAAAAATAAAAAATAATTCTATAAAAACAGCTCCAAATGGCAATAGTCCAGCCATTAAAATACTGAAAAAAGAGAGATTGAATAGATGAAAGGAAAAATTATAATAAAATGAATATATAAAATATAAAAAGTTGAAACCTACCACACAAATGTATTCATATACCAAACTTGCTCTGGTACTTTTCTTGGAATAAAATTAGTACGGACTGGATGCTGGAATGGTTGTTTACGACATCCAAAGTAGTAGCCTAAATAGACTAATGGCAAAGAAATACAGAACCAAAGACATAGCAATGACATCATTGTAGAAAATGGAACTGCCCCACTGGAATGTTTGCCCATGATGAAGAAGTTCAAGAAAAAACAAGTTCCAAATACAATAGCTGGGTAAAAGGTAGCAGTTAAAAATGCAGCTTGCTTCCATTGTTTTCCTTTCATAGTATTATATAAGCGAGCTGAGTAATAGCCAGCTATAAGACCCATAAACACATAAAGGAATATAGCAGCTGTCATTAAAGCCCCACGACTAGCTGGTGACAGCATTCCCAACATTGCTATAACTGAAATGACAGGCATATATAAATAATTGTATAAGATAAACAATAAGTGTGTAAAAGTGTATAAAAACAATAAAAAGTAAAGCAAAAACAATTTAAGTTGATAGGAACAATCTGTATGGATTGTTCCTAAAGATGTAAATTTTAATTTATTGAATTTGTAAATTTTAACCAAAATCATGAGAGATAGGAGTTTTAACTAATCGGAATATCATTTTATATAAAACTTACAGATAGTAATGAGTGCCATTAAGAACACTTGAATACCACTCCCAATAACTGCAGCAAAAAGCATTCTTTTAGGTGGTGGTCTAAACACATCACCATGTACTAATTTCCAACCAGTTTCTTCAATCATATCTTCAATACTTTCATCAGAATTATATCTAGCAATGTCTCTTCTTAATGTCCTTATCATAATCATTGTTAAAATGCCTAAGAATAAATAACAAAATTATCATGTTAAGCACATTGAACGAATAAATGGAAAAAGGTATATGAAAAATAAAAATGTTTACCTGACAGGAAAAAAAGAACTACTATTGAATTCACGATGGAAAACCAATGTATTTGTACATCTTTCATATTTAAGTATATGTCCCACCTTGAAGCCCATTCAATTTCTGATTCACCCCATTCAACTGAATATGTAAAGAATAACTTTGTGCCTGTGTCTTCATTAACAAGTTGTGGTTTACTTTCTGTAGGAAAATGGCATGATCCATCCACAAATACCAATTCATCTTTATCTACTGAATAAGTTTCTACTTCAAATCCTACTACCCTATAAGAATCTCTAAAAAAGAACAATATATATATAAAACATGAGAGAAAGTATAGTTATTAATGTGCAACATATTTTCATTACTTTTAACATTGCACTTACTGGCTATGTTTGTGGTATTTCAGAAGTAACTTCAAATGATTATTGATATAGGCCTTCCCCTTAGACATGAACCCTAATCGATATCCTTGCTCAACAGTTCTCTCAGATGTGTCAGCATTTGTAATTCTAGTAGCTACTGGTAAATTGTCAACTAATCTAAAATTACATTAACACAATATTCAAATGTATACACAATAATGATGTTTGTCTCAGGATGTTTTCATTATAGCAAAATTTTATAAATGTTTATTTACAAGTAAACACTTACAAATGAACAAAATATTCATGTTCAATGCGACTAGCAACTTTTTCTGATTCTTCGACACTCCAGTTCATAGGACTGTTCTGTTTATGGCATAATAATTTGCATTTTATATTCTCCGCCATATGTACCTCATAAGGAGTATTGACAATACGATTACCTCGTAAGACTTCGCCTAAGTTCTCGGTTTTGTCTAAAAAGGTTCCGTTTTTTGGTATACATAATGGCAGTGAATAATACTCATAAGGAAGTTGTGTGTGTATACTAGTCATTTTAACCGCTTTAACTTCAATTCTTTGACCCTTCTTAAATTCGACTGGTGCAACGCCTGGTACATAAAATCCATAACTATAAATTATCAGATTCACTAATAATGTTAAAATCTGAAAGATAAACTGAAAATAATAATAATATTATTAAATGTAAATAATACAGTGTTAAAATAATACGGTAATGAAAGGATTTGCTTACTGAAAACATATTGGCCAGGTAGATTTTCTTAAATATCAAAATAAGAATAGCGTGTTCCTTTTGATCATTTTGTAAAAATATATTAGAGATCGATTGTTACAGATGTAGGTACATAAAACACAACATTTATGTATTAATAATAATAATAATAAAACTAAAAGTTGAAAATTGTCAATTTCCATGAAAACTGAATATTGTGTGTTGCCATATGTATTATAAATTTATAATTAAAATTTACATTAAATATTTTAATACAAGATGTATTAATATATGTTACGTTTAATTTCATTTAAATAATAAATTTGACTAGAAATATACTAGTTATTTGCAATTTAGTTAGTAAAATATACTTATTTTGTAGATAGTAGTAGTACATCGAGTAATTTAATAAGATATTTTACACAACGTAATACTTTTGTTGAATCGTCAAACTGAAATGGGACAGTAAAATAAAAAATACAATTATTATAATTTTTTATAGCCAATTTTCCAATTTCGAATGCTAATTTTGGAGGAAAAATTACATAAATGCGTGATGAAAACGTACATTTTAATTTTACCGCAATAGCAATTCGAAACTTGAGGCATTCTGTAGAAAAAAATGCTGTATAGCCAAAACTTCAACTATTTTCACAAAACCTCAAGGAAAATTATTAACGATGATTTGAAATGTGTTTGAGTGACAGAATGAAAAGTGGTACTAATTTAATGTCATAGCCGCCAACGCTATAATGATAGTACTATACCTGTTGCACCCCCTAATGAAGCTGATAAAGTTTGTCACCTTAGTTTTCGGCCGCACTTCATACATGTATACTACATGAATATTTACCCGTCACGGTCGCTGCTTGCCTTCCCTTGGGTTAAGACCAAAAATCTCACAGAACGCCGAGTCCATACATCTAACAAGAGTCAGTTCCTGTAAATATCTACACATGACATACTATATTGAATAAAAATTAGCCCTTCGCAGATGTAATGATATATGTGCTACTATAATAGAAAAATACATGCTTGGTAACCTTTTAACAGAAACGGAGTCGTTGTACAAGTTTAAAATAATCTCAAAATAAACTGCTGGGAATAGAAACATAGTCAAAAACCCACTGTAGTCTAAAATTACACATCCAGAGCTTTTCTTTTTTCCTAATTATAATTTTTTCTCTGCTTGATAAATTCTGAGAAGAATACCTGATCTTGGCTGAAATTAATATTAATGCTTGGAAGCAGTAAACTCTCCGTGGAGATCATTTATGCACTCAAAGAGCTTCATGGTGTGACACATACTCTTAGTGCGTGTATAACAACAATCTTGAACACCGTTCTTTTCTTTATATCGTGCGATAACAAAACTGTACCGCCACTGATGAAATATCGTTTTAGTGTCCAAGAGTCAATTGATTTCCACACTAAATCATAATGTTCATGCCAACGAAGTAAGTATTAATAAAACTTAATAGTAATTAATAATAACTTAATAGTAATAATAATTGTTTTAGTAAGCGGGCTTTGAATTTGAACTTAAATAATATTGCATATATTTTTATTCTATATTATTTTTTATCTGTGTTCTTTTTATGTACGTAAATAAAATCACGTTCACTTTGAATGATTAATGCCTATTTCCATTCCATCACTCATTTGGCATGGCAGTACACATTGAACGAGAACGCTTCGATTTTTAAGTTTTGTTTTATTTAGCACAGATAATGTGGCAAAGTTCATTTTGTGTTACTTAATATTATCAAAGCTTGACGAGCAGACTTTCCACATTATATGTAGTTACTTGTTTGAGAAAACTATTGTGATAAAAATTTAAAAAAAGTGTATTGAAAAGAAGCAACATGGTTCAGGTATTGCTTTAGCAATATTTTTAATGTCACATGTTTTTTTTTATTGTCAAAGAATGGTTATAGAATTATTATTCTTTACGATAGCAAAACAATTGTTATAACAAAAGTAATTTATCATTTTGATTTTAGGCTACAGACGAAATGGAACAACCTGACTTACCACAAGCTCTAAAATTATTTAAAGAAATGAATATGAATGTGCATCAGGTACTACAATTAGTCGATAACATGTTATTGCGTGTAAAAAGTGGCGAAATTTCTACCGATAAAGGTCTCAGTTTTTTGGAAATGAAATATCAAATGCTGCTTAGTTATTTAATTAATTTAACGTATATTGTTTTAAGAAAATGTTCAGGTGAAAAAATCGAATCAGACCCTTCCATTGACAGACTTATTGAAATACGAACTGTTCTAGAAAAAATACGTCCAATAGATTCTAAATTGAAATATCAAATTGATAAACTTGTAAAAACAGCAGTTGTAGGGGCTTCAGAAGATGACCCTCAATCATATCATGCAAACCCTGATAATTTAGTTAGTAAGATAGAAGACAGTGATGAAGAATCTGAAAATGGTGACACAAAAGATAAGAATGAAAAATCTAATATCTATGTACCTCCTAAATTGGCAGCTGTCCATTTTGATGACAGTATTTCTAGAAGTGAAAGTGAAAAGAAAAATAAGGAAAAAGCAAAAAAACAATTTCTTAATTCTAGTGTAATGAGAGAATTACGTGAAGAGTACTCAGAGGCACCTATAGAAATGACAACAGGAAATCATGTGAAACATTCAATATCTAAGTATGAGCAGGAAAAAACTGAATATGAAGAAAATTACCTAACACGTCTACCTGTTACAAAAGCTGAGAAAAATCGACGGAAAAAACTAACAACAGTAGGTATGCTGGCAGATGAAATAACTGGCCATAGCACAGCTCGCAAACATAAAATGAAATCAAAAAAAGGTAAAGGTTTTAAGAGACGGCGTACACATTAATTTATTGTATCATACCTTATTTCTTTTACTGAATATTTTTAACTTTTATTATAACTCACATGGAAATACATATTTTTGTTGATTACCCAGTTTAAAATTTAGGTAGGAATTAATATGCAATTAATTAAGAGTGTTTAGTTCAACACTCAAAATAGTAAAAGAAATAATTCACATACATAGTAATATTTTTGAAGTTTCTCTAACTCGTCTAGTTATGTTAACTTGAAACTAACTGTATTCATACAATACATTTTCATTTCATTTATAATATAAATGAGATAATAGTAAATTACATTCCTTCAAAAATACTTTTTTATATTATTTATTTCCTAAAATTAATTTAATTTATAGCATTTCAGAACATAATTCTTGAAATGGCTGCCAGTTTTTTTTTAATTTAGGTATTTTCTGTTCATTCAAAAAATTTTATGCAACTTAAATAGAAACAAGTAAATAGTTTCTTTTTTTTACTACTGAAAATGTTACAAGCTATGTTGTTTTTGTACTTTTTTGTTATACTACATTTAATTTTATATATAAGAAATAATTACATTGCTAAAAATAAATATTAATGTTATATTACCTCATTCATTTTGAAAGATGTACAAATTTATTGTTATTGAAATATTTTTTTCATTATAAAATTGATGGACATTTCATATTTGAGAATTTTAGTAATATTCATTTTAGGATAAAATAAAACTCACATATGTATGTATCTTATAACAAGCAAATAGGTTTAGTATGACAAGAAGTTATATATTTTTTTACTGTATTCAAAGAGAATGTAAATAAATAACCCCCATTTGTTGTATGTATTTACATGTGATTTAATTTTTAATCTGGCCCAGGTAATAGCTTTTACAAAGCTTAACAGCAAATTGGCAAACTATAGTTTGTATACATTTAAGTTAAGCTAAAAGCAAGTAATAGAACAAATAAGTGGTGAAATAGAAGAACAGAGCAGCTCACCTCCCTTCAAACAATACACTTTACAACTGTTATCAAATGAAAGATTAGAAGAGATTTTAGTATACAGGGTATTCAATTTGACTAAGCACATGCACAGTATATTTTAGCTCTTATAATCCTATTAAAATAAAAATATTATAGTTAAGATCTCATTTGTTACAATATTAAATATTTATCATCAACATGACTATAGAAAATTGTTTAATTTATAATGTGTATATAGTAATAACACAAAATATGTAAGACACCTTTTGGAACTTGTTTGCTGCTTGACTAGTAAAATCGTCCAGGGAGGTGCTACATTTCTTAATTAATGTTGTACCAAATGTTTTGTATGTTTATTGTTTTAATTTAATATTTTGTAATGCATGAACAGTGCATGTTCTAGGGAGTCATCATCAACATGTAAAGTACAATATCAAGCCAGCAAGCATTTATTTATATCAGCTTTAGATATATACATTTTTAAAGCAAGCATTCAGTGCAAATATCTATTTTAAATTTGCCTTACTATGTGTATTGTACTAAATGTTTAAGAAATATAATATCAATTATAAAAATTAACAAGTATTTTACTGTTAAGAACTTTGTTTTGTTGGGAAAACATTAGGAAATTTGATGTATTCTCAATGGAGATTGAAAATATTTTAATGCTCATTCAAAGTCGTCTAATTGTATTATATAGGTACATAATGAGAGGTAATAATGTTTTCGAAGCACACACAAAAGAGATTTTATATTTTGTTTATACTATTGTAATAGAAGATTAATTTCAAAAGCTGGGCATAAGTTAGTGTAAGTTTTTTTAATGATTTCGTTAGTTTGTCAATTTATGTTTTTCTAATTTTAGAATTGTTTTGTGTGAACTGACTTGCATGTAAAATTCTATATAATACATATATCTAATATCACAAGCTCATGTGTTATATTTGAATTTTTTGCGTCTTAATTTATGTTTTACCCAAGTATTTGCAATTATGTTTTTGTAAGTTATTTTATAATGTTATGTTTATTATTAGTTTCTAATCTCTCGTTTTTTTGGTTTGTCTTAATTCATTTTCAAAATTAGATATTAAATGAAGTTTAAGGATAACTTGTTTTATTTATTATCAGGTAAATGAACAGAAGGAAAGTCCTGTAGACATGACGCTGGGTTAAAAGATTGATAGCGAAATAGCCTCATACGTCTAATGTGACCGATGGGTGTATGTGTGTCCAAACACTGATAATCGCCTTTCGGTGGTGCCGTCCCATGGTTATGAGTTAAATCGGAACGAATCACTCGATTAAGTAGCCATGGTGGCGACGCCATAGTTAACTGAAAAATTATTAAATTTTATTATCAATTTATAAATATTATATTATGCATTTAAGGGTATTATATCTACCGGTTTAGCTACAGTAGCAAAAGGGTTCCTGTAATCGTCTTGTTGCGTGGTTAAGTAGTCCATTACCCCAAAGTCTGGAGCAAGCTGTGCCAAGTTTGCATTCTTCATTAACTTATTACGTCCAGGAGTACTGAGAGATAGGGACAAGGTAAATTATGGTATAATAACTATTATAGGACAATACTACTCCATGAAATAAAATTTTGTTATAATTATTTTAGGAACATTGGCTAACTTACTCTGTACATGGATAAGAAGTAAAGTTAACTAGGGGCTTAAATTCATATATAGGATCAGTTTTTGTAAAAATTTGTTCAAGCATAGCATTAGTTTCAGTTTGTCCAATATTTTGGTCTTGGTCACCCCAACGTAAGTAGGTACTCAAATGGTTACTGAGTCGATCGCGATAAACATAATTGTCTCTCTTCTCAATATGATTCTGATAGTCCCAGTTCTCAACTTTGACTTTTGGACCATAAGAGTTTCTCGAAAATAAGATTTGTCGTGGTTTTTTCGCCATGGGATTTTTCGTCCTCATTTTTCTGTAATTTATAAACAACTTTCTAAAAAATTATAGTATGCTTTGCGCCTGTTTTAAATAATATGTCAATTTTGATATGCAGACTTGTTAACTTATGTCACTTACAAATAATACCTTACTCCTAGTAGTTTTTATATGAGCTTTTCGCTTAAGACAATTTTGTAAGGCTCAGCGAAAGGAAGAGAGTTAAAATGCAATAATTGTGTTCTAATTTCATATAAATAGATTTGTATGTTGTACTATATGACTTATCTGTGTCCGTATCATGTTCAGATTTTCATAAGATCTTTATTGTATTAAATTTTGTACCCACGTATCAAATCGCAATTAATGAAAGACTTTATGAATAATATGCAGCGTTAGTGATTATTCTTCCCACACGACGGCAAACCTGAAAGTAGTTGTATTGAAGTAAGTAACAAGTAAATATACTTTATTTTACACTAAATTAAATTTTTCACAAAAAAAGAAAATATGACTGTATAGGCGGCCTTGTGTACATATATATCGGCCATTATAAGTATTTTTTTCCAGGAAACCTAATAGAAATGAGAAGAACGGGCATAGTGCAAATATCAACTATTTACAAATTTATTTACAAATCTACAGAAATTTGTTATAGAATATATAGAATGTACATAGACACCCATTTGGTGGCCAAGTTTAGGCTTAATTTCTTCCTATGCCACAGTTATATATAAAATCATCCCTTTATATAAGTCTGTGACACCATGATTAAGTTCAGTGTGAGTAAATTAACTTGAGGTGAAATATCGACGTTATAATTTATAATACCTACACTGATTTCTGAGTGAAGTAGGAACTCAATATAGATAGTGAAGTAACTTCCAGTTTCCTTTAGCATCAAGCCTATGTTATTACTGTAGGTACGTATAGAGTAGTTGTACCTAACTGTACAAGAGCTCACTCTTTTTGGGCATATAAAATATACATAACATAACATTGTAAAAATCTTAATTTTCACTTTTGTACTCCTATAAAAATACTCAGTCTAGTTTTTGTAATAAGTGTGGCAACGATTATAAATCCTAGGTAAAATCGACGGAAGCGACTATATGAAAATAAAACAATTTGTTTTTTTTTCTAGAATTATTGTTTATTATTTTTTCGTACCGTTTGCGTTTCTACAATACTTGGCAAAAGGATTTTTTCTTGTATACGCATGTCATCGTCTGCAATACGTATACTTTCTTCCACACATGTAATAAATATTTGATAAAATTCAAAAAACGTAATTTCTATATTTAGATCCATTATATATTCATTATCGTATATTTGGGGGAAAATCGTGGAAAATATCTTCAGAATTGTTTGAGTAGGCAAATTGCTTATGTTAAACAGTTTGAAATTCGACTTTGATTTATATATCACATCTTCCGTGAGGTCTGTAATGAAAAAATTATAAAACTTACATAAATAAATGACAAACAAACTATGAAAAATATACAGATATATGGCAAAAAAGTTTGATATATCAGATATAATAAAATTACTGAGTGACATCTCTGCCATGTTAAGTAAATAAGGAAAATAAATACCAGAAGTATAAGTTAATTCATCCCCAAATATATAGGCATTTTTCCCCATAATAGGATTTCCTTCCACAAGCGACGGCTGTGGCTGTGAGTAGTGTGGCGGTGGTCGTACTGAACACAAAAACTTACGCACAGTACATGACTCCCCGAGACTACTATATAGTTTATATAAGCTTCTCAATGGTACAAAAGTACCGTAATTTTCAACAAGCTTGCCTAAAATAAGAGAACAAAAAAGCAGTAAATATATATATATATATATATATATATATATATATATATATATATATATATATATATATATATATATATATATATATATATATATATATATATATATATATATATATATATATATATATATATATATATATATATATATATATATATATATATATATACATATATAGTATTACTAGTATTGTTAGTATTGTTAGTATTGAGGACCGTCGTGGCGCAGAGGCGCAACGTCTGCCTGTAACGCGACGGTTACTGGGTTCGATCCCCAGTCGGAGAAGATGGATTTTTCTATTTCCATTTTCTTCGCTCTGGCAAACTAGGCAAAGCGCGGCGTTGAGTTCCGCCACTCAACACGCAATGCCTCGAAAACGGCGGAAAGCGGGGACGGAGAAAGCAGGGACTAAGCAACGGAGTGTCTTAACACTAGGTTCCCACGGTCCCTGCAGTTCCCTCTGCCTACCCTGCCTTGTGCGGGATAAAGCGTGAAGCTAAAAAAAAAAAAAAAAAAAAAAAAAAAAAAAAAAAAATATATAGTATTATTTCTAGCACCAACGAGGTTTAAATGGAGTTAGGTAGAAAACCTAGTGTCAAGGGAATCCGTTACTCGGTTTTTGCCCAAGTCGTGCGAAGTTCAGTAAAGTCTGCTATAAAATTTTATAATATAGAGCTTCTCAACTGGCTCGCACGGAACGCCATAAAAAAAGAGAAGAAGAAGAATATAGAACCAAGGCGAAGGCCTTTATTACTATGTAATACTACTCTACCTTTTTTCGTAAACTTCCGTTCGCTTTGTGTGCTATATTGATAAAAATAAAATAAAAGTCTTAAATTATAGACTATCTATATATGATCTACAATAAGAAAGTTGCTATTGCTTTTATAACTACTTCGCTGCTGATGTTGATATTGATATTTTATATAATTTTACATATTTAGTTTTAACCAAATTATAGTATTTCTTAGATAAAATATTTCTTAGATTTACTATTTCTTAGGTATATTATTTCTTTAAATTTGAATACCCTTACCTTTTATACGACTTGTTCCAGGCAAAATATCTTTTTCCATAAAAACTCTAAATGCATTCGCTAGCATAGTATCAGGTTTCTCATCCGGTAATTGTCTTTTTGCATACAATTTACTAGCAACTGAGATTAAGCTATGTTGAAATTGCCAAAAGTAGATCTTATCAAATGGATTATGAGGATTTTTCGATAGCCATTCTGGATTTTCGTGAAACAGATTGTCAATTTCAACTAGAGTTAATCCTTTATCGTGTAAATTGCAGTCATAATATAATTGCCACAAATATAAACGAATAAGAATTGGAGTAAAATGTATTTCTTGTCTGTTACATACTTTAGCATATTGATAGTAAATATGTTTCAACCTGGATTCGTAGCATCTTAAAGATTTACTCAATGAACATATTTCAAAGTTAATTAAATCTTCAAAATCTAACTCTATGTTGTTGTCTTCGATTTTCTTTTGACGAATATGTAAGTGTTTATTGTTTTCTATGAAGTCACTGACAATTTTAGCTCTAATTTCAGGTTGCTTATCGATATTCTTTATAACTTTCTCAATGTGATAGAGAAGACCTACAGAGTTATCACACATATCCAATGCGAAAGGCTCAACTACTTTATTATCATTTTCTCCTTTGTCTATTGAGCTCATATTATCATTTACGAATAAGTACTTATGTTGTAAGATGCGACCACTGTTAGTTACAAATTTCCCAACGCCATGTTTTTTATTCTTCAAAAACTCTCCTTTATAAAATGAACCAAGACCAAAACCTAGATTAAGTACGCCAAATCCATTACGTTTGCCTCGGTGCCAAAAACCACGATATGCACAAATAGAAGGGCACGACATTGAAGTATTATAGCACATGTCCCAAATATAAATACCATATCCAGACATTACCCCGTTTTTCCACTCACCTCTGTAAAACTTAAGGTAAAAAAATTATAGTTACGTATCAATTCTTAATATATTTTCAGCCATTTTTTTACTATTAAATCCACTTACGTCATGATTTGGCCATATCATCAAACCTTTTCCTTCCCTAAGATAGTGATCCCATTCACCTTTATAACCGCTTGATTTACAATATTCGCGCGATCCGAAACCATGACGTACATTCTTTAAGCAAAAATAATTACATTATCTATATGGCAACCAGAATAAAAAGTAAGAGTTTTCAATAAAACCAGTACAAATATCCTCACATGATCCCATTCCCCTTCATAGCAGTTTTTAAATGAGCCATCATAATATATAACTCCTTCATCGTTTTTAGTACCATAATGCCACCCTCCACAGTACGATCGCTGTTTTCGCGAGTCGACGTATAGTCCGTTACCATGCCGAAGGTTTCCCACAAAGTCCCCCTGATACCATGTGTCATTTTTCCATTGAATGATACCCTTCCCATTTATTTCATTTTCTTTGAACGATCCCTATAAAATAGGTAAATTTTAAGTCCGAGAAATAGTAACATTATGTAACGTCAGCTTTGCTTTGGCTAAGCTTTTCTTTCTATTTTGCATTATGTATTTGCTACATTTGTTATAACTATTTCTTAACTTTGCCTATTGTAATTTATTATATTAATTAAAAAATATTAAAATAATAGTATATAGCTTTTTTAGGTCTATATTCATAAGTCAATACTTAAATAAAGCTACATTGTAATGTAAAAACATATAGGTATTATATTCATGAGGGAGTTACTAAATAAATGGTTCCATCTGCCCACTGATATCGGCCTTCTCCGTGCATACATTTCATTGAAATATTTCCTTCATATAAGTTTCCATTACGAAAACGAATTATAGCTTTTTCATCTGGAGCGGCCCACCAACATATTTGCAATAATTCATTCTGCAATGTGTGAAAAGCACTAAATTAAATTAAAAATAAGTAGGCCCTTACTGTAAATTTCAGGAAAATAATTTCAGGAAAAGGACTGCCCCATAGTGCAAGTAAGAGACTACCTCGTAGTCCAGACTTCAAAACAGCCTCTAATCATGGAGGTTGGATTGGACATACATACATGTAATACTTGGCTTGGAAACCCGTAACACGCTGTAATACATGCACAATCCCGTAAAAATATGGTATCTACAATGCTCCACAATAAGCAATAGTTATTAGTTACCTGTACCTGTGGATTATCATTTGATTCCATTTTAGATTGACTCTTCTTAGGTTTCGTTGGTTTACCTGTAACATTCCAATATTTTATAATACTGCTTGAATCTAAAATTCGCCTTGAAACAATTCACAAATATTATTTTTAAATTAGACCTATAGATTTCTTTTTCTTAATGCCGATCAGCTCACTAGTAGTTTTGGAAACGTCTAAAGGAATAGTCTCGTTTTGACGTTTCTGAATCACTTCCCAAGATTCTACGATACTTTCGAGCATTGATTCGAACATGGAAATGATAATTTCTTTTCTTACAGAACCTTTAGGCCTGTACGCGATAGAGACATCAGATTCACTGATGAAATGAGTCATCGATTGTTCTCTTACTGTACGCCCTGAGTCTAAGTCGCTTCTGGTACCGCCATTTATAATTAAAGAACTATCGCGGCGTGATACAGTTCTCTGTGAATCAACGTAGTACATATTTATTGAATAATATAATAAACTTTACTATTGTAAACGTAGCTAAGCTTGGGCTCTTGTTTACAATTGCTCCTAAAGTAGCATTAATAATAATAAAATTTTGACTAATAGTCAAAATTTTGTGAAATATAGTAATTGACATTAGTCATTATGAAAACGATGTGACATGACAACCTATTTATAAAAGTTAAGTACATTTTTATATATTATAGGAAAAGGATATATATATATATATATATATATATATATATATATATATATATATATATATATATATATATATATATATATATATATATATATATATATATATATATATATATATATATATATATATATATATATATATATATATATATATATATATATATATATAAACATCACTTTTAAAGTGCATGCAAATGAAAATACGGACTGTAAACACCAATCAGACCATTATAAGAACTATTGCAGTGATGCACTTTTATTGTATTTAATAAAACGAATATTTAACAAATAAATGTTTTATTGGAATATTTTCAAACATAAATAACAATTAACAATTTTTTACACATATTAAAATTGCTAAAAATATGTTTGTATGTTAATATTAATTCGGTTAAAGCACATCCATACACGCTACTAGTTATCAAAATGTTAAATTGAATAAGATGTTGTCGCGATTTTATACATTTTAAATAAAACGATTTAAGCGGATTTTTGGCGTATATTATCATTTTTAGCAACCCAACGTTAACATTAGTTAAACAAAGAGAAGCATCGGTTGTAAGGAAACTCTCAACGAACAATCTCAACCATATCATCAGTTTAATAAACTTAATAAATAGCTAGGGAAAATAGGTGTATTCCTAAAATAATTCGCGAGGCTATCGAAATACAAAAACATCCTAATTTCAATAGAGAAGATGGTTGGAAGCTTTCTACTGGTTGGGATCCACTTATAAAAATTTTAAAATCCAAAACACACGACACCAGAGGGCACTACTGTAATTTGATATAATACCAAATATCAGACGAATGCCATCTCAGTCCACTCGTGACGGACTATGGCAAAGTTTTTGAAACTTTGGGTTTCCAAAAAAATGATAATACACGCGAATAATCCGTTTAAATTGTTTTATTTAAAATGTGTGTAATTTTAAGATTAATCTGCATAACGTTGATAATTTTGCTATAATGGCGTAGAACGTTGCAGTTTGGCTATGTTAGAAAAAATAGTCATACATCTTTCTGTCCATATTCTATACAAAAGAACAATTTATTACTTCATAAAAAAGAAAATTAGAAGAAATATATACTTGAAAGTATAGGCCTGCTTAGAGTATCAATAGGTACGTATCTAGTAGTGGCAAAGTGTTAAGTTGTTATTAAGGTAAACCTACAGGAATCGTGATATATGTACACTTCTGCATAATTTGTAGGTAGTTTCTTAATTCAAATGATTTAACGTGCAATTTCTTTTATATTTTATGACTTTATATATAATCGACTACAATTATTTAATAAAAAATATAAAGTAAATATTTTTTTTAACAAATAAACCATGTTTACGATAAGGAATATGACGTAAATCATATTATTAAAACGTTACCTATTGTACATGTAAACATCATAGTACCTACATATACCACTAACAACGTCTACAAACTAATCTACTGTATAATTTAAATAACATTTGTAGTTTGTTTACTCCAAGTAAATTGGTCAATTATTTGTCTCACATTTTAAGCGTAATCAGTTAAAGTTGGAACGACCAGTGCTTATTTCTATCTTTGCAAGAACAATATTATATCTGGAAAATATAAAAATGTATCTACTATAGAAATCTTTTATGTAACAACATGAGAACTGTTTCGGTGTAATGTTCAAAGGTTCTACTAAAATTTTCTTTAATTTTTTTAATTCCACTAAATCAAAACATTTAAAAAAATAAGAAAATTAAATTTGTTATATATATATATATATATATATATATATATATATATATATATATATATATATATATATATATATATATATATATATATATATATATATATATATATATATATATATATATATATATATATATATATATATATATATATATATATATATATATATAACATGTTTGCAAAGAAGTAATACATATACATAATACTATTCTAAACCCTACCTTAAATCTTTGGCATAGTTAATGAGCAATTAGATTGCTGTATATCATTTAGTTTACAAAGTAAATTTATAATTATAATAAAATACTATATACTAATCGTGATTATGAGTCATGTAATTAATACTTTATTCAAATTACCATAACTATTGAAGAGCTTAAGGCAAAAGATTAAATTAACTACTATTTCAGAGTTAACTGTGCATACCTTAAATGTTATCAAAGTACCTTTTAATGCCAAAATACATTTTTTTATTTGTTCCCAGTGCATTGACTTCAATTTGGCAATATATACAGGCACTTTTAGTTATACTCATAACAAATTTAAATAATTCTATAATCTACATGAGTGTGAGTTATTATACAATTTTATCCACAATAAATAATAATTTAAAAATAAATACATATAAAAAATATATTAAATTTATATTAAATTTATCTTGTGGGAAGTGTATTGTGTTTGTAATACTGATTTGTTACAGAATCTATAATATATGACGTGCAAATTAATATTTTTATTTCATTTTGTGGATTATAATTGCTTAGATAATAAATTAATTTATATAATAACATATAACACTTTCATCAGTGACGTATTCAAAGAAGACGCTCCCTTTATTAATATATATATTCCTCCCTTAAACAGGTTGTTTTGCGAAAAACTATTCTTTCTTGCAGAGACAGTCTCAAATACTTATGAGACATAACATTGAAAGCTCAAATTTCAACTTTATGGAAAAAGCTTTAGAGTTTTCATTACATTACATTAAATACTTTTATCACACCAAGAATTTTACATAACATATCAATCACATATGCAGGACGCAAATTTACCAAGTCAGTGATCACAATGATTCCATCACATGACTTCAAAAGCATTTACCAACTGTCTCTTATTGTAGTTTTGTTATTTCTTAGGATGTCTTGGCAAGTTTTTAGGCATATTCTGGGGTTATTAAATTATCCTGATTATATTTACATATAATGTATAAGTTAAAATGTATCCATTTTCACTTTCTTTATGTAACGGGCGGATATTAATTTCACATGTTCTTAATATTTGCACCCAGCAAATTCCTATTTGTTATTAAGCTAATGATTATTGGAATAAAGAACGAAAATAAAAAACTATTAACAAAACTTAATTTTAAATGAATTACCAACCACAGACAAACTTACGGTGCATTGTCGCGCTTGGAAAGGCACGAGTCCCATATACTTGGCACACTTCTTGGGCTGATGTCGGTTTTAGTGTGTCAGACAAAACGAAGAATTCGATAAGCGTTTGCGACGTAGCTTATGGGGACATGCCGAGTCTTGCCAACAATGTAAATGCACCGCTTCACTAATCAATGACTAGCACTAGCACTGCCTCCAAGCACTAGCACTACACCCCAGCACTAGCACTACATCCAAGCACTAGCGCGCAGGTTGTCGACGATGCTGGCGCGGCGGCGGCACACGCGCATGCACGGCTCGATGGCCAGGCGGCGCCAGGGTCACGAGTCGTGCAGCAGGCGCTGGTAGTGCGGGAACACCTCGTACGGCGGCACGTGCAGGCCGAACTCGAGTGCAACTAGCACGGCGAACTCGAATTTGATCAAATCTTTCTTGTTCACTCTGAATGTTGTTTCTATACGCTGTAACATAGAATAATTAAATTCATATAAATCTGCCTATATTAAGTGATCGCTATCTGTACTTACACGGAAGTACATACTATTACTGAGAGTATTAATGAGTTTAAAATTAACCAAAGGAAATATTTAAAGAATTTTCAAATCTTTAACCCAGATAAGCCTACTGTCCTATATTTAGGACAGTAGAAATAAAAAAAAATATCAGAATACCCTCTTTATCTAAGATTATTTAGTCTTATGATTTGCAGTAAGAAACGTGTCAGCTTTATTAGAAAAAATAAAAAGACAGTTATTTTAACAGTTTTTACCTTATATTTTACCTTATAAGTGTGTAATAAAAGTGCGTTGCAGACATGGCAAATGACAGGTATGTATAAAAAGTTATATTTTACTCGTGAGTTGTTTTTTTCTGTGTTAATATCTAGTTGATAACCTTAACTTTTGTACTAAATAAATATTCTAGCAAAATAATATAAATAAATTACGGATAACTTGTTACAAATACTAGCGTACTATATATAGGACAGTAGGATAATATACATGATTTTAGTACAATAATACAACTTTTTCTTTACAGACCGTTAGCTGCACATAAAATTTTAGATGCTTCAGAAAATGTTTCTGATAATGCAGAAAATTATAGTGAACGACTGATATGTATTCTACCTCCTCCTGTTGATCCTGACTGTCTCGCTGACGAAGATTCGGGTGAAGAAGATAATGTAACTTTGAATAATTTGCCACGAAACATTCTGCTTCAACCGGCTGAAGTAATGATTCAAGGGCAGATTATGGTGAGTAATACAGAAGAAGAACCTTCTGATTCTACAGGTCGAACTAAACGTAGGCGTACCTACGCATGGAGAAAACGGGACTTGGCAAAAAATCCCGTGAATTGGCCAGATGTTCAAGGCGCTTGCCAAGATAAGCGCCCAATTGAGTGGTTTGAAAACTTCTTAGATGAAGATGTTATTTCGTTGTTGATGTCAGAGAGCAATAAATATGTTGTCAAAAAAAAATTGCCTGGAGACATAACCACTGAAGATATGAAATGTTTCATCGGCATATTGTTGGTTAGTGGTTATTCATGGCTCCTCCGTAGAAGAATGTATTGGGAAAACTCCCCTGATACAAAGAATGATTTGATCAGCTCGGCTATGACTAGGGATAGATTTGACTTTATTTTTCGCCACCTTCATGTCAATGATAATCTGGATTTGCAAGACAAATACACAAAAATACGCGATCAAAAAGATTGATCGTGGAGTGGATCACATTACCGAATTGTTATACGAGGTAAGAAATGATACATGCCTGTTGCTCACACACATGATTGATCTTGCCGAACATAATGCATGGCAGTTATATAAAATAAATCATGGAAAACTGGATCATCTTGGCTTTCGCAGAAGGGTAGCAATTGCTTTGATTGAATCAAACAGAAAAAATGCCAAAAGAGGGCCTAGCCGACCCTCCCGTCATGAACATGCTGATAGTCGTAAAGACCAAATGAATCATCTGGTTATTCCTCAATCGAAGCAAACACACTGTCGTCAATGTCACAAAAAATGTTTGACACGTTGCAAGAAATGTGATGTTGGAGTGTGTGTCAAGTGTTTTGAAACATATCATTCATAAATAGTGTTAATCTAGTAAATTACATATAACAATGGGTAATATAATTAATAGTTATCTAATAAACTACACTTTTTGATTACATTCTGTTTTGTCATAAATGGTCTTTTATTTCCTCTTATTATCCTACTGTCCTACATATAGGACGACTGTTTCCCTGAAAGCCTTACACTTAATTTTTTTTTCATAATTTTTTTTATGTTGCCTAAGATCTAATAAACTAAACAATGTAACTTTTTTCAAAATTTTCAGAAAATTTTAGTTTCAGGCTTATCTGGGTTAAATAAACTTTATAAAAATTTTAGTTTTGCCGTAGCGTAATGCCGTATTAAGGTAGGGAACTTTTCTTAATATTTCACTTATTTCAATCAAATGAAATAAGTATAAGTACTTTGTTTAGCTAAATTTACTACTGAATAACAGTTTAATTGAATTGGCTGAAACTTTAATGGTCTAAAAGAAGCAGTTTAAGCGATTAGAATATTTTTTGGGATATCCTGCTTTTTCAAGTAGTGTCAAAGCACTTCAAATTTGGCGACGTGAAAATAAATAAAAAATATTAATTCTTTGAAATATTTCTCTTTTATATTTCAGCCTAGCAGGTAAGTAGAGTTAGCATATGCCAGAGAAACCCAAATATTAAGACTAATTTAAGTAAATTCTAATGCAGAACGGAATGCTTCGTTTTTTGACCGCATTGAGAAAATGAAAATAATTTTAATGTTTTAATTACTCTCCGGGCAGAGGACTGAACCCATAAACAGCTTACTTTAATTTATTCACATTAATATACACACATTCTTACCTCAATAAGTGCTTTTAGAGTTTCACCTTTTACATCATTAAGTTTAGCCGACAATAACAAGCAAGCTCCCGCACAAAGCTTTCTGTTATCTTTATTTATGAGATTTGCGAGGATTAATTTTTCAAAGTAAACATACGCCTGGGCTACTGAGAGCAAATCTATTCCGCCACAGTCATGCTTGGCAATTTTTCTCATTTCTTTTTTAATGCTGAAAGCGGAATAAAATTTAAAACCATTTTATACTCTCAAAGATATCAATAGAAAAAATGTCTTTATTCGGAGCATAATCAAATTAATAAATAAAATAATAAGGCAAATAATAAAGACGATATACCTTCGAAGTTTACTCAATGTTAACTTTATGTGTGGAAATTTCTCTCTGAACTTGTCATTTAGTTCTTTTTTCAAATCTTGTGGTCTGACATAATCTATAATAGATGTCATATATGAAGTAAACGTTAGAAGTGTTCTGTGCTTCCCAGCAATTAGTTCAGGATCATCAAGGACATTTGGGCAATAGTGAACCTGTAACATAAACAAAAATGATTACAACATATTAAACTAGATAATTACATAACTAGCACATCAATAACACAGGTTTTATAAATATTATTTAATAAATGTATAGTATATTTAGTATACAACTCACATATTTCTGCGAAATAATTGATCCTTCATCCCAATCAAAAGTTTTAGTTTCAATAGATGAGTGTGGCGGAGATGATGCAATTGTTGACCGTTGAGATGATTCATAGGAAAAGCACCTAGACCATGTTATTATAAGATTAAGATCATAAATATATAACAATATTTTTCCATGCAATTAACACCTTACTGAAGCTGTACTGAAATAGCATGCAATAACTCCAATACAATACCTCACATGAATACCTTCATGCTTTTAATTAGTGTGATATTATTATCATTACTAAATATAAAATACTATATTAATAGCATGGGTTAGTGAAAGCTGTTTATAAAAGCTTTTCAAATTTAATTTAGGATGTCCTCAAACATTATAACTAAAAATATTCTTACAAAGTATTTCAGTAGACTATGCTAGGGCATCAATTGTGCAAATGAACAATGGTTCATTTTAATTTATTTCTAAAATTTTTTTGTATTCCATAAAACATTATTATACAAATCAATAATAGAATTAAAATTGGATTATAAAACACAACTACAAAATCAAGTTTTAATAAAAAAATTTTTAATATATTAAATATATTTAATATATATATATATATATATATATATATATATATATATATATATATATATATATATATATATATATATATATATATATATATATATATATATATATATATATATATATATATATATATATATATATATATATATATATATATATATATATATATATATATATATATATATATATATATATATATATATATATATATATATATATATATATATATATATATATATATATATATATATATATATATATATATATATATATATATATATATATATATATATATATATATATATATATATATGTAATATTTGAAATAAACTATGGCTAAATTTATGTGGGTGAACATGTTTAGCATTAGTATTACTAATTAGCTTAGCATTACAAAGTATTTTTTATTTATTTTACCATTTTTTGTCCTTGTGTCTCGTCAATAACTTAGTCCTGAAATTTAAATGTTAGTGATGCCATGAGAGATGGTATGTAGTAATCAATTATGGAAAAGCTTTATATGAAATTCAATGAACTAAATCATTGTAAATCTGTATTTTAATCAAAGTGACATGTAGATATTATTAAAGTATGGTAACATGAGTGCTTTGCATATCATATATGTCAATTTTGAAGAGAAAAAACAACAGAGCACAAATAAAATATGAATGTGAACCAAATAACACATGCACAATTATAATGGTTTTTAATGAAAACATCAAAAAAAATTATGAACTAATGAAATTCATATGATACCTTGCAATAACATGGGGATGACGATTTATAATTTTCCAAGTGGCTTTATCAGTAAAATCTCCCTCATACATTTTTTTGTATTGTTCTCTGGTACAAATTCTTGATGGTACAAGGAGCTTGGAATATGATATGTCTTGTCCATTCTCTTCTCTCTCCAAGCCTAGTAGGTCAAATGGATCAATACCATTGTCAGTAATAGAAGACAATGGCCTAGGGCCTGAAGTATTACGTCTGCGAA
Organism: Dione vanillae; assembly: GCA_037178615.1. NCBI lineage: Eukaryota > Metazoa > Arthropoda > Insecta > Lepidoptera > Nymphalidae > Dione > Dione vanillae. The sequence goes on from JAZFAU010000023.1 coordinate 1,328,579, forward strand.
CTCCTTCTTTCCTTAAATCAGCTCTGTAAACAAATTTTTATAACAACAGTAAATATTTACTAAATGTTACAAAATATGTATCATTAAACCAATTTTACTTACCGGACAGCTTTTATTGTTTTCGAATATGGTATAGTACTAAATAAAACACATGGTACACCTTGTGCAGGGGCAAATACTAGTCTTTCATCTTTAAAGGATACACCTTTTGCTGACTTTACAAATCTTAATTCTTTATTATAAGCAGGATTTTCTGGAATGCATATACTGCTAGTCCTAAAGCGCCCTGGATAAAGAAAAGATAAATTATATAGTACATTACTTATACACAATATTTATTAAATTAGTTACACTTTTTATCATTACCAAAGTTTAAGCTTTCTGAACTACTTTTATCATCTTGTGTAACACCAGTTATTTTCCTCGCTCTTATTGATGAATGTCTTTCCTTAAATAAATCTGTATTACCAGAGGAGCATCTGCAAAAGAATAATAGAATTTAATATTTTGTTCATAATATTACTTATTATATTTTGTTATATATTAATATTCACCTCTCCCGAATGGCTATGTTAGAGTTTCCTTTAACTGGAGTTATAGCGGCGTGTTCAGAATCTGAACTTAAAGAATGATTGTCTCCACCACTTTTGTGAATTGGGCTAGTAGTGCGATAACGAATACTGTTGCGAAACATGTCCTTGTGATTGTTATTTTGAATATCTTTAGCTTTTGAATCAGAATCACATTTTTCTGACTTGGATTTTTTATCGATTATCTGGCACAACTCAGTATCCTTAAATGATCCATCTAAAGAAATGTTAGACAAGAAAGTTACAGCTGCAAGTCGTCTACGAGCTTTCTCGTATTTATTACGATTGTATGACATGATAACCATATAAATAAATAAATTGTCACAATATTGATTTATTACACAATCAGCTGCAGTGCAGTCAACACTAATAAGTGCACTAGTGAGAGTGACAAGTGTCAACTGTAATAGACTGACAGTTTGATAGCAGCACGATTATATCATTGAAAATTTATATACATTTCACAATAAATACAAAGTATTATATTAAAAATAACATTTTATAATAAATACACTAAAAAAGATGTAGCTTTTGAATATCAATACAACTTTAGACTTGCCTTTTTTGAATAATAATTCAATCCGGCTTAGTCCGGTTATTTTTACATTAGTCTGTATCAAGTGAAAACAAAATGTAAATAAAACGAAGGAACGTCAATGTCGAAGTCAGCAAATGACAACTGAAGTTACGCCTGTACCTACCTACTTGCTGTTAGTGTTATTCTAACATAAATATTGTTTAAGTACAAAGCGTTTTAAACGCCTTTATATTTTAAAAAGTTATTGCTGAGGCATGTATGGAGTCTAATACACCTAATTCATCGAACTCTTCTAGAGCGACGAGATTTATGATGGAAGGAGTAGGAGCAAGAGTAATAAGAGGACCTGATTGGAAATGGGGTAAACAGGTACATTTTATGTTTTATAAAAACTTAGACATCCTTTTGTACTATAACAACTGCTGTTATGATATATTTGTCTATATATTACAGGATGGTGGAGAGGGTCATGTTGGAACAGTGAGAAATTTTGAATCCCCAGAAGAAGTGGTTGTTGTATGGGATAATGGAACTGCAGCAAACTACAGATGCTCAGGAGCATATGATTTGCGAATTCTTGATAGTGCCCCAACAGGAGTAAAACATGAGGGAACTATGTGTGACACTTGTCGCCAACAGCCAATATTTGGTAAGTTTTTTAAGTGTAGTATTTGCTTATTTCATACATTCATACACTATGATAAAAATTATTTATTACTACTCATCTTATAAAGGAATTCGCTGGAAATGTGCTGAGTGCAGTAATTATGATTTGTGCTCTGTTTGTTATCATGGAGACAAACATAACTTGCGTCATAGATTTTATCGTATAAGTGCACCAGGAGCTCAACGTTGTCTTGTTGAACCAAGAAGGAAAAGTAAGAAGCAGGCTGTAAGAGGTATATTTCCAGGAGCAAGAGTGGTGAGAGGGGTATGTTTAAAATTATTATTTTGAACTTGTAGCATAAACATTAAATTTGAAAAACAATGTATTCCTACTTGATATTAGTATTAAGATATACATAGGTTTTTAGTTTTGTATTCTAATATTATTATTAAAAGCTTGTTTGCCAAAGATCTATACATATTTATAATAATGAATATGTATTAAATTATTATACATTAAATGTTTCTTATTGTAGGTTGATTGGCAATGGGAAGATCAAGATGGTGGAAATGGAAGAAGAGGAAAAGTTAACGAAATCCAAGATTGGTCAGCAGCAAGCCCTCGATCAGCTGCTTATGTTGTATGGGATAATGGTGCCAAAAACCTCTATAGAGTAGGATTTGAAGGCATGGCTGACTTAAAGGTAGGAGATGGATTTTATTACAAGTATATTTAATAAATAAATATTTACATATTTCATGCACCTGAATAGATAATTAATTCTATAATATAATAATCTCATTATTTGTAATGTTTTAAAAAGTGAAATGGAAAACTAATTTCGAAAGTATTAATTCCCCACATTCTGGTGCATAGTGATACATAATGGTGATTGTTGATTGATTTTCCACTTGGAATATTAATTCTATGCGGTCTTTCTAAATCTCATATATAGTATATTTGGTAAAGGTACCAAATGTATAAAGGCATACTGCACAATTTTTAAGACATTACATGGCATTACATGATTTCTCTTGTCACTAAAGTGTAAAAAGTAACATATTTTTTACTGCCTAAGTAGAAATCAATCTCAAGACTGCCATATGTTTATGCTTATGCAGATTTCATTTCTTAATATGTAATATTCAAATTGGGCTGAAAGTAGACTAGTGGTGTCTTTACTTTTTTTGTGGTGTGTTCTATAGGGTACACAGAAAGAATATATTCTCTTTGTGTACCCTACAGAACTCTGAAAAAAGAAACTTGATATTTGTTTTTTAGGATTTAGCAGGTAAAAAATTATATTTCCCTTTTTATAACTAATAATATTTTTGATAATTTCCAGGTGGTAAACGATGTTAAGGGGCAAAATGTGTACAAGGAACACTTACCACTTTTAGGAGAGATGGGACCAGGTCGTACAGGACCTCATGGTTTACAAGTTGGAGATCATGTAAGCTTATTAAGCAATTTTTATGAAATGTTTACAGTCTTGTTGGTACATTTACTGTTTCAGTTCACCATACATGCAATGTTTTAAATTGAAGCAGAGTGCTTAATGAAGTGTCTCAGATGAACATGATGATAGTTAATCTCTTAATAATAATATTGGAAATATTAGTTGACTGAATTATTCTAAGAAACTTATACTTAAACTTATACTCATTAATATTTAAAGAAAAATAATAATTTTGTGTTAGATAGATATATTTATTGAAGAAAAGTTTTAGGCTATATAACTTTGTTAATTTTTTTGATGTTACTCGATTTATCTGTGAGCAGTTATTTCACACACTTAGAAAATAGAATGTGACTGCAATTCTTAGTTAGACCTAAAAATACATGTAAATAATAGTTTCTGCATCTATAATTGTCACATATTATTCTGTTTTGAATGGAATACAAAGTGAGAAAATATATTCTTCATTGTACTCTTTTTAATTCATTTGTAAAAAGTTCATATTTAGTTCTAAAATAGCACAATAAATGGCAATATTGTTAAAGGAGCAATCTTTGGTGTAATAGAGAACAAATTAAATTGAAGATGAGATTAACCTTTAATAATAGAATGACGTAAGAAATTAATAATCCCTCATATTGCAGGTGAATGTCGATTTGGACTTGGAAATAGTACAATCGTTGCAACATGGGCACGGTGGGTGGACGGACGGCATGTTCGAGTGTCTCAGCACAACGGGCGCCGTTGTCGGCATCGACGAGGACCACGATATAGTGGTCACTTACCCCAGTGGTAACCGGTGGACGTTCAACCCTGCTGTGCTAACCAAGGTGGTTACTAGTTATTTTATTCATCCCATAGATAATACATAAAAGTGCGACTTTGCTTTGACCGGAAAAATATAATAATTAAACTACTCAAGTTTAATTATTATATTTTTCAGGTCTGGTTAAACGTTGAGATCCAGGACACATCATTGTATTTTAACAGGATAACCAAATCTCCTTAAAGAGAGAAATATTCTTATTTCTTATGTCTTCACGCTTAGAAACCTAGTGTTGAGACATTTCGTTGCTTAGTCCCTGCTTTCTCTGTCGCCGCTTTCCGCCTTGTTCGAGACATTGCGTATTGAGTGGCGGAACTTAACGCCGCGCTTTGCCTAGTTTCCAGAGGGAAGGAAATAGAATAATCTATCTTCCCTGAGTGGGAATCGAACCCAAAAACGATGCTACGACTCTGCGCCATGACGGTCCTAAATTATCGTAAATTAAGCTTTTATTTATGTTACTTTTACATACAGTACGTACAAACGCAAAATCTTACTGCCTACCCATGCGAAAACCTAAATACTGTCTGTCATACATATTTTTTTAGTTAATATATAAAATATTAACCTGCGTGTAAATCAGTTGGCAAGGAGAACCTAATGTAAAACTCAATTCTCTGCTGTTCGCCTAATTTTGAGACATTGTGCATTAAGTATAAAGACAACTCTTAGTATGTGTATTGGTTCGCTTAATTTTAAGACATTTACTGTACTTAATGAAATAAATATGATACCCAGGCGTGCAATAGTACAGTAGCGGCGTCCACCGCCACGCCGAACCACGGCGGCGCGTTCGCGGTGGGCGACCTCGTGCAGGTGTGCTCCGACCAGGAGCGCGTGAAGACGCTGCAGCGCGGCCACGGGGAGTGGGCGGAGGCGATGGCTCCTGTGAGATTTTATCTTACGATATTTGTTTATTTTTTTTACCTTCACGCTTTATCCCGCACAAGGTAGGGTAGGCAGTATCTGCAGGAACCATAGGAACCTAGTGTTAATACACTCCTTTGCATAGTCCCTTCTTTCTCAGTCACTGATGTTTGTTTTATTTTATTAGTAACTGATTTTCAACATTTAAGAATATTATTTACCTATTTGCATACTTTTAGGGTTTCGTTCCTCAAAAAAACCGAAACCCTTATAAGATTCCTTTATTGCCAGTCTATCTGCGTATCAGGGTCTATCTATCTGCCTGTCAAGATCATTTTATCCAAAGTCATCACATATTGAAGCACAGAAAAAATCAAATTTATCAACACAATCAAAAGACTAACTAAACTGTTAGAAAAGAAAGAATATAAAGTACATCCAAAGGCAAAAAATTAAAAAAATATATATAAGTTAACCCAAAAAAATAGTCATTATAAACTTATACTGCACTTGATTTCATAAAATAAGTGTACACGAACGCAAACATAAGTTTGTCAAATCTTATTTATATTCTTATTCATTGGTGTAGACCAATAAAATTAGATGGAAAATTAAAACTTATAGTGTATATAAATCTTAAATTTTATAATTTATAAGCTTAACGCAGGAACATACTTATATTCTTATTAACATTACTAACTTATATTTTTAGTTAATTTCATACTAAACGAGTAGATACTCAAACACCGATCAAATTTAAGTATGTCAATTTTTACAAGTAGTGTTTTCCTCAGAGAAATACCTATAGTCTCGAAATAGGCATAAAAGAAATAGGTATATGGTACCTACCCGCCATGTGCGAGTACTACTCGCATTTGACCGATTTTTTTGGATTTAGAGTCAATTAATAAGTGACCTATAAGTATTTGTTAACAGTATTTACATTTGGGACAAAACTTACAAGATTCAAAATGAATAGACTTCCTTTTGTTTAGTTTTTTATTTACAATGTTTCATTATTTTTTTTGTGTCACATTTCGCTTTTTGTTTGTAAACTTTACGCTTTATATAAAACTAAAACTTGAAATCCTTATAAGATGACTTTGTTCTCCTAATATCAGTTTCTCTATACGTCTATCAATATATGTTTTCAAAGTCATATGAAAGTAGTGTAGATCTGATAGAAAAAGATCATTTATCATCATCACCAGCCTGTCCTTATCCACTGATGGACATAGACCTCTCCTTTGGTATGCCACTGAGATCAGTCCTCGGCGCTTACTACTACTTCCGAATCAGTGGACTTCCTGCACTACGCTTGCTGAGGCGTGGTCTGCAATCCAAAACGCATGTTCCGAAACAGTTATCATTTCTGCGACAAATCTGATTAGTTCACTGCCACTTCAGCTTACTAATTCTTTGGATTATGTCCATAGCATTGGTTCTCTCTTAGATTATCATTTAGAAATATGAAAAGTATAACACTATGTTTCCTTTTCATAGCAAGCCAAACTACTTTTAACTGATATAAATAGCTGACTACGGTCTGAGGTTAACTATGTGGTATCGGTGACAAAAAGACTTGACTTGTCTGTAAGAACAAAGTTGCCTATACGCTACCCAACTGAGCTGCATCCTTCTGCGAACCTCCAACTCTAAGTTTCTTAGTCAACCTAACTGCACAGTTAGGCTATGGTAGAAATATTCCTGGACAAATATTTTTTCAAAAGAAACTTCCTTAATGTAGTCGATTCCGGTATGACATGTTGGATGAACATTGGCTTGATTTTGTTCTTATTTATACGAATCCGGATAACCAATGCGAGCAGAAGATTTAGATAAAATGCTCTTCATATAATGTAGGTCATATTTCATCCACAATAACGATGACGTCTACCAACCTCAAGTGTGAGAAGTACTTCCTATCTATGTTGATATACCGAACTTGCTAGTTCAGCGTTCGAGAAATATCCTCTAAAGCATTAGTGAACAGAAAAAATAATTACAATATTACATCTCAAATTCATACAAAATAAGTGCATTTAAGTTCAGCTTGAAAATCAGCTACTGCCGCATTCGGCTAAATTAATCTTTGGCATTGTATCCGATATTTGCAAACGTTAACTCGTACAAATCGGATATAATATGTCCACGATAGCAGCAATTTCGTTATAGGGTCACGTAACGTCGTGAACCGAGTCTAAAATTGTAGTAACTTTAAAATATGAAGTTAATTTAAACAGCTCTAACAACTGTCGTTAAAAACACCTATTAATATTTTTATTTATTTATTATAAAATTTTTTTAAATATTAAATGCCGTAATGATATGATACTAAATCATAACGTTTTTCTTTATAATCTAATGGTGAACTAGTTACGTTTGTAACAGACGCTTGGCAAAATCGGTCGCGTGCAACAAATCTATCACGATAACGATCTGAAAGTGGAAGTCTGCAACACTTCATGGACTTACAATCCGAATGCGGTCACTAAAGTCGCGTCGTTCGATGGCAGCATTCCAGGAAATTCATCAGGTATATTGGAATTTTGCCTTGACATATATCGATAGGAGCTTTATACCTTATTTATGCTGCATGCTGAATAGTTATATTTGCTGATGAAACTTTATAAGAAATTGTAGATATTTCATTTTTCATTTTAAATAATATTTTCGAATTGAGATGTAACTTATCAAATCTCAACTTAGAATGTTCTTTTTGTTGTGTTCGCAGGTGACCGTCTGTCCGTGCTGCTGAAGAAGCTGTTCGAGTCGCACGTGACGGGCGACGCCAACGAGGAGCTGGTGAAGGCGGCCGCCAACGGCGACGCCGCGCGCTGCGCCGACATCCTGTCCCGCGACGGCGCGCAGGCCGACGTCAACGGCGTGTACGGCGGACACACCGCGCTGCAGGTACTGCGCGGTACAAAGGAAAACAGCTGCAAAGTTCGCTATATATTATCATAGGAACATTCCTCGATTTTTATTTTCTAATTTCCTTTTTCTTATATATTATATTTTTACATCGGATATTCCAGATCCTTAATTTCTATATATCAAAATGGCAATAACAAATGTACTACACGCTGAACATTTTTTGCTCAGTCGCCACTTATTTCACTTGTGTAGTTCAGCTCGACCAGATGTAGACAGTTTAATCTGTTCTATCTGCCCAGGCGGCCGCTCAGAACGGGCACGTGGAGGTGATCCGCGCGCTGGTGGAGGCGGGCGCGGAGGCGGACGCGGAGGACCGCGACGGCGACCGCGCGGCGCACCACGCGGCCTTCGGCGACGAGTCGGCGGCGTTGCGCGCGCTGGCCGCCGCCGGCGCCGACCTCAACGCGCGCAACCGCCGCCGCCAGACGCCGCTGCACATCGCCGTCAACAAGGGCCACCTGGCCGTCGTGCGCACGCTGCTGCAGCTCGCCGTGCACCCCAGCTTGCAGGTCAGTGCTCCGCCCCCGGTCCCTTGTGGACAGATTTTAAAATAATACAATTTAACCGAATTCATTGCGTATATTGACATTTTTTAGAAACCCAAAGTTTCAAACACTTCCCCCTTTGTGTGGAAACCAAATTGGACAAAAGCAGTTTTTTTGTTGTGCAGCTACGACAGCCTCGTTTCATAGTTAATATTTAGACCGTCTTGTTTTGATTTACCTGGAAGTTTGGAGACGGATGCAAATTTAAAGATAATATTTATCAAGATATCAGGTGATGATGAAAATGAGACGACGCTGGATAATTTTAGTTAGTTCTTCAATCGAATCACTCACTTATTAGAAGTGGGTTGGTTGTTCGGTAACTTGGCCACTACTAAAAAACGATATTCATTAAATCAAATTAAATTTTAAATTTTACAAGTAGATAAACGTATAAATATCATCAGTCTTAAAACTATATTAAAGCTATTTATTATAAACACATAAGTTTAAGTTGTTCATAAATAATTTAATACAAATATTCAAATATAAAATACCTATTGGTTAGCACAGGCGTTGTGTCCAGTCTCTCAACAAGTACAATATCTCATGTTCCGATTGAAAACGGAAACCTGAGTCCTTTGACATTTTCTATTACCTTTTAGAAAACATATAATAAATTGGACGTAGCGGGATAAGTGACGACGTAGTAATAAAATATGTGTTCAACTTATTTATATTTTAGTCATATGTCTGTAGAATTTCATAAAATAACCACTGAAGCAAAATTATCATTTTAAGGGTTCCGTACTTCAAAAGGAAAAAAATGGAACCCTTATGGGATCACTTTGTTTTCCGTTTGTCCGTTGGTCATGACAAATTAAGCTGTCGAACTGTGTTCGAGAAATCAGGTCTACTACTTCTTGAAGCAGAAAAACATCAATTAGGATAGGATAGGATTTTGGGCGTACACGCATTTTTTTGCATTTTGTTTGAAAATCCTACACTATCCTCCGGTTACTTAGCGTTAACATGGAACTATGAAATTTGGCCACAATATAGAACTTATAGTACAACCAACAGGAAAAATTGACACTTTTGATGACAAGTGACTCGACGACATCATATCAATGCTCATATTAGTATGAGCTATAATCAGCTGTTATATGAATCGGCCATCTTTGGACGTTAAAACACTCTTATAGTAGGGTTCTCGGTTCTATAACTTTATGATAGGTTTATAGAACTGATGGGCACTGAAATGCTGTTATGAATAACGTTTTTTGACAACTGTACTATATCGAGTCTTTAAGCGCGCTATAACTTTTTATGATTAAGGCCGTTATAGTGTAAGTAATTCATTTCGCACAAAACGAGTGCTTACGATCGCAAAATTTGAATTTGTATACTCTTCTTAATTGAACTTCACTAAACTTAATAAATGAAATTTAACGAGTGATGACAGATCACAGTACATGTAAACACGAATTTATGAAAATTAACAATTTATAATACAATACATAGGTACTTATATTTGTTGTTCACTTCATACAAAAATAGTGGATACGACCACAATATTTAACATTGTAAATTTGGATAGTTATTTTTTTCCGCGGAAAACCAACAATGAAAATACCTCAAAATAGGCACGGAACCCTTGGTGTACCACTTGCTTTTGACCGATATTATTCTTTAATATCTAAGCTCTTTTTATGCAATTTACGCTTATAAGGATGTTTTTATACCTTTATATCTTTTTTGCTGTATTTAATATTATTATTACATACTTTAGCTTTTAATTTATTTTAATTGTACTCTTGTCATAAAATTATTATTTAATTGTGCTTCGATTGTTTTTTGTGTTTGGTATATTTTTAACAAATTATTTGTAATGGCGTATTCAAAATTTTATATGCACAAACTTAAATAATTGCTGACTTTTGTTTTTTGTCTGTTATTTAGTGACCAAACTTGACCATTTCCCTCAATAAATATTTTATACGCTGATATAAAGTATTAATATATAAACAGAACAATCGTATTAAATGAAATTATATATCAAATTTTAATACGTATGCAGTAAAAATACTTGATATATTTTTCTTTCAATATTGAAACTTAGAATGTACCTATAACTAACTCCAACTAAAATGTAAGATATGAAAATTTGACGGGGTGAGTTTATTTTGCTAGTCATCCAAGACTATTTTCGTGACATAGCAATTTATCACGAGGAAGTTTGTATGCATGGTGTTACGGAACTGAATCATTTATTGCACCAGAATGCAATTATTCTACCGAATATTTAATTTTACGACGAAACTATTTTAGGTATTGATAATCTCGTTGGTCGATTTTCAAATTAACGTAATTATACAAAGCTTAATTACATTAGCAGATTCACACTTAAGCTCTTAGAGATTTCCACATTTTAAAAATACGTAGGGCGCCAACGTGGGACTGCATACGAACCTAGTATTAAGACACTCCGTTACTTAGTCCCTGCTTTCTCCGTCCCTTCTTTCCGCCCTTTTGAGGCATTGTGTGTTGAGTGGCAGAACTCAACACCTTGCTTTGCCTAGTTTCCAGGGTGAAGAAAATGGAAATAAAAAATCCATCTTCCCGAGTGGGAATCGAACCCAAAATCGTCGCGTTTACAGGTCGACACTATGAATCTGCGCCACGACGTTCCTTCCTTTTCTTACTATAACAAAAAACGGCAGTGTCCGAGTTATTTGTTCTACTATTCTTGCCTATTCTGTAAAGCTGGATAGAAGGGAAATCTGTATAAGTGATATCTGTATAGTGATGATATATAAATGTTAAGTAAAATACATAAAGATGGAAAGGACAGAAGTTCTTGAAAAATAAATACAAGATCATTATATTCTCGCATGAGTCACTTTACACTATATTTATATATTTGATAATGCCATATTAAAATTCCTCGCTCACATATTCTTATATTATTATTAAATTTATGAATAATACCATTTAATCTTGTAAGGGGTGATTCTCTTTTACGTTAACCACATACTTGCTATCATTGTTCTTGATTTTAATTAAGCGCTGAAATAAATTCACATAGAAATTACATATACAAGTCGGTACGTAGATACAAATAAACGTATGTGCATGTTAATTTACAATAAAGGTTAGAATGTTATATTGTGTACCCATGTTTCATTACGTTAAAGATTCTTCATGTTTTATTAAGACTCAGAGGCAAATCTAAAGCACAATTTATGAGTAATAAAACGTTGCATAGTAAATATATAATATTTAATAAACACGCTAAATATACTAAAATATTATTAATATTTGAAGTAATAAACCGTCGTGGCGCAGAGGTGCAACGTCTGCCTGTAACGCGACGGTTTCTGGGTTCGGTTCCCAGTCGGGGAAGATGGATTTTTCTATTTCCATTTTCTTCGCTTTGGTAAACAAAGCAAAGCGCGAGGTTGAGTTCCGCCACTTAACTCGCAATGCCTCGAAAAAGACGGAAAGCGAGGACGGAGAAAGCAGGGACTAAGCAACGGAGTGTCTTAACACTAGGTTCCCACGGTTCTTGCGGTTCCCTCCGCCTATCCTGCCATGTACGGGATAAAGCGTGAAGCTCCAAAAAATAATAAATTGAAATTTTGTTTCTCTTTATTAAAAGGTCTTACTACGCCGTATTATTATGAACTAACGACTTTTTAATGGATACTATATGGATAATTATAAAAAATAATATTTTTATTTTGATTTTATCGATGAAGTCAGCTACCACCTTTCTTCACTAAAGGTATCAGAAGAATATGATAATGGAAATATTGTTGAGCCCTTATAAACGAAATGATAATTGTTACAATAATATTCAATGAGTCAATAGAATTCCAAACCAGAACAATTAATTCAACCACACTTAAAAGCTGTTCTTATGTAACGATGTGACACAGGTCGCAAACTCAGAGCATTATCTTCAGCAAAATACTGCTATATTGTCCCAAAAATAGAGACAGATTTAACTAAAATAACATGAAATTACCTACGTCAAGGAAAAGATAAAATTAATTATGAGTTTCAGTAGTATATTTAGTATTTTTTGTGCCAAATTATACTGACTAACCATTTTAGGTCTAATGTCAGTTGTACTTTTAATATGGACGAGTAGAGTTTCAGTATGTAATGAGCGTAGACGGCGCTCTCAGACATGCGGTCGCCATAATTGCCAAACTTTACGTCGACCCAGGCCCCTCCTATCCAACTTATCGCTTACCACTATTTTCAAAGCAACACATACGCGTTGCGTTGTCACATTTAATTTAGGAAATGCTTCATTATACATATTTTAGCAAATATACACTTATATTCTTTGTAAGAGAAATTTTACCTTTGTTCATGGCGCTTCTCTCGAAATATTTGGAAGTTTAACGCTTAGAGATATTGAATTCTATGCAGTCAGCTCATCTCAGAAATCTGTGTTTAATGAAATAACTATCTGGGAGTTTATACCATATTGAAGAGCAATTGGGCGTGAAGCTATTTAAATTTGAATAGGGTATTGTGAAGGCGCATCACTTTGATTCAGTGACAGTGCTGGCGCCTCGTCCGTAATAAAGTTAGAGAACCGCCGCTTGTGGACTCAACCGCCCACAGTCGCCTTAGGCGACATCGATGTACTGCTGTATTCTAGACTTAATACTTTCTTGAATTAAATTTTATTACTGTCAATTATACATTATAATGTTACACGCTTAGCATTTGACATTTTAATCTAACTTATATCAATATTTTTTTATAGATAATCTAATATAGAACAAGATATTAGTATAATATTTAAGTAAAAAAATAATAATAATAGAATTGTTCGCCATTGTTATAATATAACGGAGCGATAGTCTGTCAGAAGTCAGCAAAGACGTTTGTTACGTAAATATCGGCTGGGCGTGTTGCGAATTGGGCAGAATACACGATGAGGGGTGGCATGTCCCGTTTCTGCTGCATAAGTAGAAGTATTCAGTTTATGTTTAGTAGCTATATAACAAGGACACAAGGATATTTACTGTCAGTAGTTGACTGTTTTTGACGTATTTTGTACAGGTTATAAATTGAAGATATCTGTCATCATATAAATAGTTATCATGAACTGAATATTCTCAATAATGATTTCATTACTATGATAAATTATTTTCATTATTTACTTAACGTGCTTTTTTGAAATGTACTGCTTCCCATTAAAAATCAATTGAAATAAAAACTAAAAGATAACACCACGACCGTATATTCACAGCTTTTCCATTTCTGGTTATGTGCCGATTTATATTCTGCGCCCACTCGCCGCCTGAGAAATCTCATGTTGGAGGTGCTCTTTCAATTTGAATCGGAACACTCGGATCGGAGAATAATGTATTTCGATATCGACCCTCCGCTCAGAACGAATCCTCCTGTTTATCGCCGTTCTCATTTATTCGGGCGTCGTCGCGCCTTTATTTTTTTAACACAAACTCTGTGTTGTCCTGTTTATCCGCCGCGCTGTAATATTAGCAGGGCCTTTGTTTTGAGACAATCAGATTGTGACGCTCATAGATAATTGAATTTTCACATCAACACACTATTGCATTTCCCGTCCCTTCAGGTTATTTTTAGGAGGGCCTTTTATATTTCATATTTAGCTTATATTTTAATCTTTAACTGTAACCATTGAATTGAACTAAATTGTAATACGAATATTACTTAATATATTGTAACCAATTACAGTGAAAAACAAATTGTGCTATTAGCGTTTCTAAAAATTATGTTTTCGATTGTAAAGGTAGAAACAAACAATATTTATTAGATTTTTTTTATGTTATACATTATTAATAATTACTGTAAGATATTTTTTGTTTTACATTTGTATATATGTAAAGTGTATGAAATTAATTATTATAACGAGAAAATCTACTTTCAATAATAGTTGAATATAGACATCGCGATATTTATAGCGAAACGTGTCTAGGAAACTTTGTACCTACAAAACCGGTATGTAGTCTAAGTTTCTCTAAGCGATCCTTTGAAAGCAACAAAAAGAACATTTCCTCGATAGCTACTTTTCCCCGACAATTTAAAATTGCTTTGAATTTTGTTGTGTACCATAAGAATAATGCTGTAGTGCTATTACATTTAAACAAGTATACAAGAGTTGTCTTATAAAATATGAACAATAAAATTTAGGATAGTATATAATGAAATAAAAGAATTGTATACACGTTTTGTCAATTTAGTTTTTGTTATGGCTTCCTAAAAAAGCTAGGTTTATTTGGTTAACCAAGGCCCAGTTTGAATGGCTCATCCGTATTCGAGTCGCGAGGCATCCATTCTGCGGCCCTTAACCCGCGCCCAGTTTCTCCTATTTGAAGACTGTTTACGTCATTTTGCTTGATAATCTGCTATTGTATCGTTGGGTTGCGCATCCCAGTGTGAATTATGCGAGTTATCTATTGGGAACGTGCGTGGAGTACGGGTATGAAATGAATAAATAATTCTATATTGTTACATAAGTTCGTGCCGAATTTTTATGTTATACGAAAATTTAAGATTTGTAACTTCTCATGAAGCACGAGAATATTTTACCTAAAATGCAACTTCTGACATAGTAAGATTTGGAGTGACTGACTGATGATTATCACGGCTAAGCTAAACTGAATTATTTAGCTAGGCGGGCAATTTCATAAACTTATAAAATCCTTAAATATTGAAATCATTGTGTCGCTATAGAATAGCGCACGGCTATCGTTGTAATCTGTAAGTTCATTTTCTACTTAACTCTCACTCTTAAAACTCTCCCTGCTTCGAAAAGACAAAATGTAGCGCTTAATTACCACTCAACACGCAATGCCTTGAATTGGGGTGGTAATCAGATAGGGAGTGCCTTTATACTAGGCTTTCATTGCCTACCTGATACAACTTTCTATTTTAAAGGCTAATAAGCAAGTTATGTAAGTAGCATCAAAAAGTCCACGCAAACATAATTGCGGGAATCAGCTATATAAGTTACGGATAAGTCTTCTCTATGCATATTCCCAAATTAAAATGGTATGTTCGTATACAAATCTTATTTAATATTTTTCATTTTCATGTTTTCGAAGTCATAGGTAAAGGATATATAACGGATATATAAAAGAAAAGAAAATGAAATTTATATTATTAAATAATTAAATGTACAATAATTTTTCTAAGCTGATGACAAATAACAATAATAATCAGTATTTTTATGTGAAATGACATAGCGTATTTTTCATAAAATATATATAAATTGTCTGACAAAGCTTTAAGCGACTGCGGATTGCTGACATTGCATTACAAGAGGAGCGTGACCGTCTCCGCATTAGTCGGTGCCGTTTTAGATTTGTTCCTTGCCACGACTCAAGCGTCTTATTGAAATCTAATTTTCGCTAATCCTGCAGCCAACTCTAGGCGGAAGCTCCTCCACTCCAGAGTTAAGCTACTAATGTCTGTATTGTTTTAATTCGATAAAGTTTACTTTGTTGGCCTTTGAAGAACTAATTTCACATATATTTTAAATAAATAATTTACTAAAGCTTGATTATGGATATGGATATACAATAATTATTCATTGACTTTGTGTTATTTACATATCACTTATAATTTAGGATTAATTTATTGTTAAGAGACCCCATCCAATATTTCGTTTCCGCCTTTTTCTAGAAAAAAAAAATCAATGCAGCGTTTTCTTAAATAATATTTTTCAAATTAATTTCATATAATATATTTTAGATATATTATTTGCATTAAGACGATGTCGTTAGGCGTAATAACTTTCAAGGTATACCTCGATGACACATATTTCGTGGTCGAGAAGACGAAGTCCACAGGTGAAAAATTTGAGCTCCTCCGTTATACTGTGGTGTGAGCTGTTTTATCTCGGCTTAACGTTACGAGGATTTGTGGCTCGCTAAGTAAGGTTTTATGTCTCTGAAATGCCTGCAAGTTTGCTCCCCAGATAAAAATGTATCTTGCACTTAAAAGTTACGAGTATTATTTTGTTAAATAATGAAACATTAAAATGTAAATTTCTTATGTTATGTTTTAACTTTGTACTTTGTTTGTAGGTATAGTTACGTTTCCCTGAAGGGTGAGCACATTTAAGGTAGCAAATGTACAAGAATAATTGTTACGCTGAATGTTGTGCCGGCAAACGTGCACCGGGTGCAACTGAACTAGATTTCCTGAAGTCTTAACGGCACCGGAATCGAAAGTCGTAAATAACGCTCAATGCATGCTTGCTTCCTTTCTTCTGCATTGGAGAATAAACTTCTACTGTTTTGGTTGCATAATATAATAAAAGTTGGCTCTTACGACTATCACACATTATTTGAAATTTATGGTTTATTCATGACCTTGAACCATTTTAAATAAAACTAATGTAATGAACGTGTAATTAAACATTAACATGTTCTAAAATTTCATTCTGAAAGATTTGCTAGAAATTTATGTAAAATTGTATGTAAAATTGGTTGAGCGTCACGGCAATAAAATTAATTGTGAAATTGCGTCAATAGATTCAGTCCGTAGACTTAAAACTTGTAGGTAATAAATTATCAAAGTGCAGAACGTATAATGCAATGGGGAATAGGAAACAAGGCATACCTTAATAAAATGGAAGGTGTTGTGTCAAGGAATGGAATTTGGGAAGCACGCCTCTCGGGGTTGTATGTCGACATCGGTTAGAGGGATCGCAGGCGGCAAACCGCTTCCAGCTATCGTACGCACGGAATGTAGAGCTACAAGTACATTCGCATCGTCTACATAATTCATGCTCAACATTATTACTGTTGATACATTATGAAGTAAATACCATATTTAAATAATTACTAAACAAAAATATAAAATCTATTTCCACTACCTAATTTTTTCGACCATATAGGTAGGATTGTATAGACAAGTATCTTTACGTTTGATATAACAAACACATATTTTTCCAAAATTATATAAATGTTATAGTTCCTAAAAATTAACAATTTTCTAACTTACACAATCATAATTGTGATACGGTAAAGTTAATCTGGTAAGCCAAATAAAACGAAAAATATTGGAATACCTGTACTATTTTCAGGAGTTTTATCCATAAACGGGTACACACAGTTTCCGTTAGTTACTGTACTTAAGGCCACCTGCGTCGTATACGGCCCGCCTAGTGTAAATTTATGTATGCTTTCAACGCTTTTACCGTGTGCCACCTGACCTAGGCGAGCATTTTGCCGGACAAATGTCTCCCTGTCCCTATTTATATTGGGTACTTATTCTAACTCCGAACTGACTTGTGTGTTGGAGCAATCGTTACGTTATTCGGACGAGTTTATTTTCTTTGCCCAAAATTTATGTGCACAAAACGTTTGGATTTGTTTCATCAGTATTTATTGTTTCCCGTAATGACACCTTTTAGCATATTATTATATTATATCTATATAAAATTGTATAATTTATAGACTATTAAAATAATGATTAAACAAAGGTATAAATGTAGAAAATCATTAATATAGATTGATGGGATGGATGGGACTCTGTTCCCAGTTACCGCACTTTCGAGACATTACACATTAAGTGGCGGAGCTTGACTAAATAAAAAAATTCTATAATTTATGTATTAAAAATGAAATTAATAAATAAAAATATTAATTGATTTGTATGTGTATTTTTATACTTAAACTTTAATCATATAGGTATGTAATTTGATGCATATCCAAATTTATTCTAAACCCAAGAATAAATAATATGGCCTCGTTACTCTCAAATGTTACCACTTCATGGTATAGGGTTCGTACTGACCTAAGCCTAACTGGGTTGAACGTTATTACATGCTGCTCTAGATATTAAAAATAAAGTTTGGTTATATTATTATGTTGTTTTTAAAAAAACGTATCTTGTTTCAATAATATTGAACCTTTGGCATTTTTTGTAAAAGTTTATAAATAATTTTAAAATATTTTTTTGTGACATAAATAATTAATATTGAAATATACTTTTTAGTATACAACAAATCAACCCCAGAACTTATTATACTTAGGCTACAATATCTCTTTATGGAGTTCCGTTGCCAAATAGCAAAAAATGGAACTTATAGATTCGTCATTTCTTTTTGTCTGTCTCTGTGTATGTCATGGTCCCTTTCTTCAAAACTTTAAGAACTGTATTGTTAGAACTTGGTAAGTAGATGTATTCTCTGAACCGCATTAAGACTTTACACAAAAACAGAAAAAATATAACAAATTTTGGCTTTTTTATCGATACTTCTTTTAAAATGATTTTGAATACTTTGCTCTAAAGACTTGTGATTTCTAAAAAAAAGAATAATAAAATTAAAAAATATACAATATAATGATCTACTCCAAATTGGTTTCTACGAAATCTAGTGAGTAGTTTTTTTAAATACTTCATAAATCGTAAACCACCATTTACATTTCATTCAAGAAAAAAATCTTTATTTTTATGATTTTTAAAGTGTTCACACTGAGGATAGAAATGAATAATTTTATAAACATAAGCCATTATTTTCTAATAATAAATGTATAATAGGTGCCTAAGTAAATGATAATATAATTATTGCGGGACGTTGTTGCTCGGGAGCAACAACAATGCTAACGTTACTTTTTGGACACATCAACGAAGATTTTTTAAGAGTCAATTATATACTGATATTCAAAATGAACCCACCCACGATGATACAGGACATTATTACCACCTTGCCCAACTACGCGAAGACAAAAACACCCTGGAATATATATTAGTCTACTCAGCTAATATATATTCCGGTGTGCCTGTATAGGCTCGTATATAATTAAATTTAAGTTATTTATTATTTTGGTACTAGGTAATTAAAAGAATACACTATTATTAAAACTGTATTTGTAACGAAATACAAAGCTGTGCTACATGCTGCTACGGAAACCTTGCTGGGCGAGTCCGACTTGCACTTGACAAATTTTATTTTTGCTATTGAAGCAAGATTTCATCGAAAGTAAGATATGTAACTTTACTATGATTAAACAGTGAAAATGTATTTGTACATAAATTATTTTTACATAACAATTATGTAGAACAATGTAAAATCTAATAGAATATGAATTTACGATTTTAAAATTTTTGTCTGTCTGTTTGTACACACACACACACGTTGTATTGTATGAGCAAGATCCTTAGTAAAAGTTTAAACTTTTACTAAGGATCTTGCTCATGCATTTATTTTAGGAAGAAATTATATTTTCGCTCTCGTAGACGTAGCGCGGCGTTGGATGAATATATAAAATAGAATTAAGAGGTCTTGAAAACCTCCTAAAAACTTTAAGAACACCTATATGAGTAAAAAGTGTAAATATCAGCTTCATTTATTGAAAATATTATTTCTGTTCTGTTCTATTCTACGGTAATGGCGTTCCGAGCGTGCCAATTGAGCACAATTCACTTCGCCAATGTCACGTTGTTTGGACAATACACGAAGGAGAATTTACGGTGATAAGAGAATATAAGTTTTATACAATAATAGAATGCATGTAAAAAAGAGATCCAATAAAAAATCCTTCACCTAAAACAAATTTAACATGTTTAGAGTATATACACATAATACATTGGGTTAGTACTAAATAATAATATTTTACACGCGTGTTAGTTTATAATGAAATTATTTGTTTAGAAAACAAAAATGATCAGTTTGATGGATATTTTGACACATGAAAGTCAAAAACTTGTTATACGTAGCAGCAAAATATTAAATGTGAAGGTGGAAACAGATTTTACTAAATTTCGACAGTGAATTGTAACGAATTGAATCATAAAGTCCACGTTAACGAAGCTATGGGCATCTACCAGTGTTATATAATTCTTTTATTTAAACATGTACATTTTACATTTTTTCTCTATTTAAATTGATTTTCATTTAATTTTATTAATATATATAAACATGTTAAATTAACACGCGAAGGCATGTAAATAAAATAGCGATTATGGATGCAAAGCGAGCACTATAAAATGAAATACCTGAAATGTGACCACAAAGCCGCTATCATGTATGTAATATGTCCTGTAGTATTTATGTTTATTGAATATTAAAATATATTGCCTGCATAATTCGACGTCTACTTTAGCCGAGAACCACAAATATTCAACTCATCGGCAAACATTTATTACAGTTAGGAGCTTGAACTCGGAACTTGATAAATTTACAGAGCAAGAAGTTATAAGTATTCTCTGTAAGTATGGCCGGCGTGAATGGCGTCAGCCGGGCTCCATCGGGGCTCGAGAACATCGTCCGAGACGCCACAAAAACTTTAGCCCCGCTTTATTATTACTACTATGCTAATTAAAATAGCTCCGAATAGATTACGGACAGCTTCTGGCAGCGAGCGCTTAATGCTCTGGTTTTACGACGTCACGCTTTATGCCCTATCATTAGCGCTTCTCCCGACTGAACGATTTTTTATGATACACATTTTTCTTTTCGTTTATTAAGCTTGTAAAACATTTTTCTTAATTGTTTGTGTTCTAAAATTGACATTATTTCTACAAAAAATCTAATTGTTAAATCACAACTTATAATACTTTAATTAACGTTTTTTCCCATCTTTTCTACGGCCGATACTTAAAGTAACGATATTGTATCGACCTAGTCCATAGTCATCGTCGATATACCGGGGCGCTCGGGAGCTCACAGGCGCCATTACATAAAGAATGCGCTGTGCTCAAACATCACATAACAAGTCCATTACGGAACCGGCAGATAAAAATGACAGGCCAAATAAGTAATTTTCACGGGTATCAAACAGGCATCAATTCAGTCAGTTAAAATATTTTAATTTTCTTTAAGTCAATTTTATTTTTTTAATAGTGTTTGTCTTTGATTATCGGCGATTAGCTTCACAACTATAAATATATTTTGATGATAACTTTTTCGTATAGTATGTATAGTCATGTTTAATTTGGTCCCTTTTGGTCCCTTTTATATTGTTGTTATACCTAATATATTTACATTAATATCCAATCGAGAATATTAACACATTTTAGCAGTGGACGAGAATAAACTTAAATATTTTTAAAATAAAATATTTTTCTTCACAACAAATCTATAGGTGCACATATTTTTCTTATAGATTCAATTATTATTTATTATTATTTATAAAAATATATTTAAAAAAATAACCTTATAATGGGCATTTAAAGAAAGTCAATCAAGCTAGACTAAAAGCACAACTATAACAATGTTGGGTACCGAATGATCTGATAACGACCACCGAACTCGTATATCTCTGGGAGCTATTCTAGCTACTTAATTTACTGCCACAGTAACGCCACATGCACGCTCCATATCCACCGTGTTATTGCCAACTTGAAAACAAGAATGCCACAGACATTTTACTTCATATCTCTCGAATATAACGTTAACTTACCTTATATTTTGAACATATATTTTTTTAAGAAATTATATAAAAGTTTAAACAAATAAAAGTTGTTTAGTGAAAATCATTTATTGCGATTACCGCAAAATTATAATCTATAAGTAAATTTAATATTGATTAATAATTATTTCTTATTTATGATACTTATTTTTTATATACGTATATCGTGTATTGGCTGTCAATTTGATGCCCATTCCAGGAAATAATTTATTTTAATTTTTCCACTCTGACTAAACAATTTTCAATTCACCTCCACTTACTAATAAAGATAACAATGAATCTTCATAAATATTCTAATTACTTATTTGTTTTATAAAGTTGCTGGTAAAATTACAAGGTATTTCGTTTCTGTTTTCTTGTTTTAAAGCTATATTTATAAATAGAATAATAGATTTCAAGATTAGTTGCTTTTCCATTTAGACCTAAAAATTATAAAAATCTTTTGTAAAATACGAGAATGTGGTTTTAACTTTCAGACTTAATTACTTCCAAGAGCGAATATAACTTGGTAATATAAGCAATTAGAAACTTATTTGACGCTGCCGGTCCGCCTGTTCCGCCTGAGGGGCAGAAATCGTGAGCGGGATGAGCCATTACTTGCTTTCGCAGAACTTTTCCTTTTAAAAGTCGTTCTTACTCTTTTGAAACTTATTATATTAGATAATTTGGACAGAATTATGAATATGGTGGACACCACTTCAATTATTTTAGCTATTTAAGAAAAAATTGCAAAAAAAAGCGATTACTTTTTTATCCCATTGACAATAATATTTAAATTAAAATTAGAATATTATTGCCAATAAGGTAAAAAAATCGTTTTTTTTTTTCAAGTAAATTAACCTTTTTTTGGCGAAATAGTTTTTTTTTTGTCAATAGGGTAATAAAATGAACAGGATTCTATTTGTAAAAGAAATTTACTTCTATTTTTTATAAAATATGTATAAACTATAAAATATGCTATAAATATAAGATATTGCTAACTGATATATGTAGCTTTTACCTTAGGAAGCAATGCATTCCACTATATATAAATGCTCTTTGTGTAAAAACTAATTTCGTATGATTAAATTTTTGTTGTCTATGTCATTTTATAGCTTAAAATGTAATCAAATTATTATAGAATGATAGTTATTACTTTAACAAACTAACTATGCGACATTAAATGTCCGACACTTTAAACAATTCTTGTCATAAAACTTGGCCTATATACTTAGTCTGGCCATAAATACTGTTATTATTCAAAAAAAGAAAATATTACGTTTGAATTTGGAATCTGTCATTTTTATATGATTGCTTGATGTGTTTTCTTATTTTCGCGCCATTATATTGTTAAATATTTTGTTATATTAAAATGGAGTGGGGTGATAAAGAGAACCGAATCGCTGTGATTGCCTTACATAAAGTAGGTATGGAGAAAAGTGCAATTTTTAAAACCCTCCACCCGCTTGGTATTAGTCAAATGCTTGTTTACCGGGCTATTGATAGGTACAATGATACCTCCTCTGTTTGTGACAGAAAAAGATCTGGCCGTCCACGTACCGTTCGTGTGAAAAAGGTGATTAAAGCAGTTAGGGAAAGAATTCGAAGAAATCCTGTCCGTAAGCAAAAGATTTTATCTCGGGAGATGAAGATAGCTCCTAGAACCATGTCGCGTATATTAAAAGATGACTTAGGACTTGCAGCCTATAAGAGACGTACTGGTCACTTCTTAACTGATAATTTAAAGAAGAATAGGGTGGTAAAATCCAAACAACTACTTAAGCGGTACGCAAAGGGAGGTCACAAAAAAATTTTGTTTACGGATGAGAAAATTTTTACAATTGAGCAGTATTTTAATAAACAAAATGACCGTATTTATGCTGGAAGCTCTAAAGAAGCTTCGCAATTAGTAAACAGAGTACAACGTGGGCATTATCCCACTTCAGTGATGGTTTGGTGGGGTGTTAGCTATGAAGGGGTGACTGAGCCATATTTTTGTGAAAAAGGTATTAAAACGTCGGCACAAGTTTATCAAAATACCATTCTTGAGACGGTAGTTAAGTCTTTAACTAACACCATGTTCAATAACAAAGAATGGCGCTTTCAACAAGACTCGGCACCGGGTCATAGAGCTCGATCCACCCAATCTTGGTTGAAAACTAACGTTCCGGACTTTATCAGCACTGAAAACTGGCCGTCGTCAAGTCCTGACCTAAATCCATTGGATTATGATTTATGGTCAGTTTTAGAGAGTAAGGCTTGCTCTAAACGCCATGATAATTTGGAGTCCCTAAAACGATCCATTCGGTTGGCAGTGAAGAATTTTCCTCTAGAAAGAGTTCGTGCTGCTATTGATAACTGGCCTCAACGTTTAAAAGACTGTATTGCAGCCAATGGGGACCACTTCGAATAAACATTGTATATTTTTATTAGTTATATATTGATGTATTAAACTAACTCACTATGAAAGGAATAAATGTTAAGTATAAAAAAAAAATCGTGCTTTTCTTTATAACAATATTTATGGCAAGACTAAGTATGTAAAGTCAGTTGGAATTATAATAATATAGTACTATCGAATGCGTCTCGTGATGAAGTTCGAAGGTGTTAAATTAAACACTGCGAAGCCTATTAGCAAAACCATAGAGATGAGAATCATTTGTCTTAACTTTAGTTCATTTCTCCTGGTGATAAAGACCTGACGACGAAACTGGAAGTCGACTTTGTTAGCTATCTTTACAATTCGTGTTTTAAGTTGTAGTTGTGTAATGTGATGCCAAGAAGTTTCAATGAAGTGAAGTGAATATGAACTATTTAAATTGCGGAAATTTTAAACAAAATAACATCGAGAATGTCAATAACGAAACTTTTAAAGACAATCTGATAATGAACATCGTTTTCTTTTTATTTTTCATATATATCTAAAATGCTTCAGCTTTGGTAGCGATATTGATGTGTGAGTAAATGTAGTAAATGAGTAAATGAGTAATTTTTGTTAAACATTTCTATAATCTCCTTGTAAATAATTTGAAACCGCGCGTGTAGAAAAATTTCATTTCGTGGATAAATCATACAAGTACTGGGTCTATTGCGTTGCAAAAAAAGGAGCTCAAGCTTTATATAAAGTGATAATACTTCTAAATAGTTGATCCTAGTGAGTGAGTGAATGAGTGATCATCAAAGAGATTTTGATGTTGCGATATTGACTATCGTTATCTAGGAAAATCCTACATTCCACCAATAAGGTTTAGCTATTCCAAGTACCTACCTGCAGATATACCGGGAGATATCAATGCCTGTGTCCCATGTCACTAAACTTATTTAATCTTGGAAAGTCATTTGTAACACAGGTAAAAGAAATTTGGAGATTAATCATTAATAAGGATGTTTATTCTTCAAATTGTACGAAATTTTATAGCGAACGTGATACAGAACTCTCTTGTTTAATCATTCACTTAAGGTAATCATTCGTTTGATACTTGTTAGCTTATTGCATGCACTTCATATTCATTATTCTGAATAAAAGTGATAACGACTTATATTTTTATATTCCATCGAAGATCCATCGAGAAAAAAATTTACCTGTTACTATGAGTAATCAGTCCAGTATTCTTTATATTTATTACATATTTCTTTATGTGTTGCTCGTACAAATTGTGTCTGTTCTGTGCAAATACTTGAAAACTGATCGACATTTATTATTTGTTAGGGCTACCAAAATCTAAAGCTGATTAGGTTATTACATCAAAAACGGCTGCTGAAAATGTCAAGTAGATGATCAACTTGCTTCTCATAAAGTTTTAGTTTGATAAACATTTTATTTGTGGTTAGTGTTGTTTCCTTTTTAATATTTATATAACACTTTACTTTTTCTTTACGAATGTTCTTAGAGGAGAAAAGATTTTTTTATTCCATCAAAATTATCGCAATTAAGTGTAAGAAAAACTATTAGAACGAGACGTAAAATAACAGCAGTTCTTAGACCTAGTCTATGTTTTATTATACACATAATATTAAATAAACAGTAATACGAAACACTCAGTAATGTAATTGTAAAATATAACTTTATTTGCGAGTGACAAAGGCTGAATCTTATTGACTAAAAAGTCCCTAGTTATTTAGATAATATAAATCTAAAACGTCAATTAAAATTAAATGCTTTAATTTTCTAAATGAAAATGTTAAAAGATATAAAAGTTTACTTATATTATATTTGTATTTTTATCAGTATTTACGTAATTATTAATATTATATATGTTTATCATGAGTTGTAGTCCACAGCTTTGTTTGGGTTAGCTATAAACGATATGAGAGTTAAACATATTACTACTTACTTAAACATCCTTGCTCAGTGTACTTTTAAATACCCCAAGAAGGACTATGATTGATCTGTACATGTCAAATATCATGTCTTGTTATATGTGCCGTTCCTTGACTTCAAAAACTTTTATATAAACCTATAAGACAAGCTATAGCCTGTGAATTAAACATTTTCAAATTCTCCTTGTGCTTCCGTTTATTCATGGAATCTGCATGCAAAATTTTGCCTCTTATGTCCAGTAGTTTCGACTGTGGGTTCTATATCTTTCACTCTGTTATAGCCAGATATAACTTCAAATCATAAAGCAAATTATTAAACTAATACATTTTATTTAAACAAACTGTTAGCAATCTAACAGAATAATATCAGTATTAAAATCCCAATAATTCAACGAACATTAACACATTTAAGACGTCGCTGAAAAAGAACTTTATTAGTCGCGTTATTAAGTGTTTCACCAAAATTTTCAAAAGAAAAATTAAAAATGTAATTTAAAAAAAATATTCAAACAACTACGACAACGTAATCTTGGAACGAAGAGATCTATTCAGTGCTTCGATGTAGATACTTGTATAACCAATTATGCAAAGCGTCTTTCGCGTAGCGGTGCGCTGTTCGCGGGCGATGTGCTCGTGGTGCGCAATAGGGTGGCCGCTGTCGCACTCTTTCCTCACTCGTAGCGAAATAACGACCTCAATTTGCATAACATTGCTTCACCCCTTATTCCCCACCAGCGGCTTTGGCTGGCTGTGTCCCACCGGACTCGGCACCTTTTTTGTTCATAAAATCTGTCCAGTATGAACTGTCTATTAAAATTCATAAATGATAACAGTAACATAAAAATAAAATGAAAATAAATCTCTTAAGCCCATGTTAGCGTCATTCATGTTGTTGGTATAATGATTTTTTTAGGATTATCTCTTGATTTAGTATATCATTCTACGTTTTATAAAGTACCTAAAAGCTTAAATGGGAATTTAATGTTGGCAACAGAATGCCCTGCATCATTCACAGCTTACAGAGTCGCCATGATTAGTTGTTTTGGCCGCATTTGTTACTTCTTCCAACTTTCAGTTTTAATTGAATCAAAGTTTTCGGCTTTTTGCGGCGAGTGTGCCAGCCACGCACGCGCTCCAACTCCAATAAACTTCCTTTATTAAATTATCAGAAGTACAGAAACGTTCTCCTTTTGAATATGGTGCAAATTGAAAACGTTATGACTTGCAATATATCTTATAATATTTATATTTCTACAACGACAATATCATGAGTTGTTATATAATTGAAAATAAATGTGTTTCGCGTAACGTACAAAGTTTTGTATTAATTCAAAATGACTACATGTTAATTGAAATAATTTAAATTACGTAATCACTTGACTATGTAATTATATATACATACCTCTATTGTTTAGATAACTTTGTCATACACATATGTATATGTTTGCCATATTTTTTTTTTAAAAATGAGTTTTCCCGTCACAAATGTAGAGAAAGGCATGTTCTGTGTAAATATACATAAGCACGGTTGGTGCTGATTCGATTCGTAGTCGAGGAAATGAGTTATTTCTAATTCCGCGTCCCGCTATCAAGGAAAACGGCGGCGTTGCATATCGTAGTATCAAGCGACATGATATGTTAAGGATAGACATATTACCTCTTATAAACACGAACTGCTACCAGAATAGTATTAACGGTCACGCACTGGACTGCTTATTTTGTGTACCGAATTCTTATTATTAAGTAACATTTTATTACCAGTTGCGCTCTGTAACTATTTTGACGTAAACTTGTAGAATAGACAAATTCCACAGTTCTTTTTTTATTGTTTTATTATTTGACCTGCGTAGCAATTAAGAAAAAAATTCTGGATTCCTTATAGTTTAACTAGTATGTTCATCAATACTGATAAAAAAAGAACATTCAATATATATGGATAAAATTATAATATTTATATATACTCTATTTGTTGGTCGTAATTCGTGTTCAGGTGTTCTACACTTAAGTACTTATACGTGTTATGTTAGTGCAAAATCGTGCTCACATACAGCCTTAAAAAATGTAGCTAAAATGACGTGATATCAAATATAGCACTTACAAAGTCTCTAGTTGCGGATATTGGAGATTTACCTAAGTGTGACGAGGTCTATACAAGAGTTTCCTTGCTGAAGCTTTCTATTCTATCCAAGTGCCACACAATGCTCCGGTTTAGTTATAGTTTCCGCTTTCATCACTCCCTTCCGTTAATATAATTTGTAGGGTTAAAGTTTTGTTATTAAATTTCTCTAGCTTGATATATACATACATACATATTATTGCAATAATAAAATATTAAAATGATGTACGTAAGTATTCTAGCCCAATTATTTTTCATTTATAACAATTAAATTTTACCTAATATTACTTATTGTTATTTTTATAGTGATAGAAAGATATCTAAAATCTTAATTATATGATCTTAGTGATAACGTAATTCGTTTCTCTCACGTACTTACTTATACTCTCTCGATTCACAAAAAATAAACGTTATCCTCGAAGGTACGCTAACATTGGTCTCATAAAAAGCGTAAAAAGCTACAGCGATAGACTTAACACGGGGGTAAAAGCAGCCGGCAGGTACCCTGGCACGATGACAGTGCTACAGCTCCCTACGGACCCCTTCCGCGATCCTCGTAAATTGCGAATATTAGATTATAAGTACGGACTGTGGCGAGCAGCAAAGGGACTATCAGCCGTTCACCGAACTCGTTCCTTGCCTTTCATGACTTAGTGATCTGAATCTGCTTTTTACCTATTCCCTTTTGCATCGTTTTTAATTTTGAATAGTCAATGATTTCCTTAGGTATTTCTAAAATAAGATAAAAAATAAGTATGTTCGTAGTGCTCGTCAATTTGTCACGATTGTTAAATATATATATATATATATATATATATATATATATATATATATATATATATATATATATATGTATATGTATATGTATATGTATATGTATATGTATATGTATATGTATATGTATATGTATATGTATATGTATATGTATATGTATATGTATATGTATATGTATATGTATATGTATATGTATATGTATATGTATATGTATATGTATATGTATATGTATATGTATATGTATATGTATATGTATATGTATATGTATATGTATATGTATATGTATATGTATATGTATATGTATATGTATATGTATATGTATATGTATATGTATATGTATATGTATATGTATATGTATATGTATATGTATATGTATATGTATATGTATATGTATATGTATATGTATATGTATATGTATATGTATATGTATATGTATATGTATATGTATATGTATATGTATATGTATATGTATATGTATATGTATATGTATATGTATATGTATATGTATATGTATATGTATATGTATATGTATATGTATATGTATATGTATATGTATATGTATATGTATATGTATATGTATATGTATATGTATATGTATATGTATATGTATATGTATATGTATATGTATATGTATATGTATATGTATATGTATATGTATATGTATATGTATATGTATATGTATATGTATATGTATATGTATATGTATATGTATATGTATATGTATATGTATATGTATATGTATATGTATATGTATATGTATATGTATATGTATATGTATATGTATATGTATATGTATATGTATATGTATATGTATATGTATATGTATATGTATATGTATATGTATATGTATATGTATATGTATATGTATATGTATATGTATATGTATATGTATATGTATATGTATATGTATATGTATATGTATATGTATATGTATATGTATATGTATATGTATATGTATATGTATATGTATATGTATATGTATATGTATATGTATATGTATATGTATATGTATATGTATATGTATATGTATATGTATATGTATATGTATATGTATATGTATATGTATATGTATATGTATATGTATATGTATATGTATATGTATATGTATATGTATATGTATATGTATATGTATATGTATATGTATATGTATATGTATATGTATATGTATATGTATATGTATATGTATATGTATATGTATATGTATATGTATATGTATATGTATATGTATATGTATATGTATATGTATATATATATATATATATATATATATATATATATATATATATATATATATATATATATATATATATATATATATATATATATATATATATATGTATATATATATATATATATATATATATATATATATATATATATATATATATATATATATATATATATATATATATATATATATATATATATATATATATATATATATAAGGGCCGTCGTGGCGCAGTGGCGGAACTTCTGCCCGTAACGCGAGAGTTTCCGGGTTCGATTCCCAGTCGGGGAAGATGGATTTTTCTATTTCCATTTTCTTCGCTCTGGCAACTAGGCAAAGCGCGGCATTAAGTTCTGCTACTCAACACACAATGCCTCGAAAAAGGCGGAAAGCAGGGACGGAGAAAGCAGGGACTAAGAAACGGAATGTCTTAACACTAGATTTCTATGGTTCCTGCAGTTCCTTCTGCCTACCCTGCCAAGATTTAAATATCAGCAGTTACTTCTCTGTCTATAACTGTTATATTTGCCTCAGTCATTTTTAATAAGATGTGGTTCGCTATCTTCGTTACACTGATCATGATAATAACAACAGTTGCGAGGATGCTGTGAGCACGGTTGCGACGGTGTCAGTTTGCCTATTCTGTTCTCTTACGGCTTCATTAGGCAAGCGAAGCGTCGTGTGTTCGAGTCAAATATCCTTCCACTTCTATACTCCTTATGTATTTACTAATTCTGTGTGCCTCGTTTTGTTAAATATTTTAAGTAATCGACGTGGTTATACTGCCAAAAAAATAATAAAACATAATTTAAATGTCTAAAACTTTGAGTAACTATTAAATATAGTTATAAAATTATTAGAAAGTTACATTACAATAGTACGAGACATTTTTTAGAAAATGCTATATTAGTGTTACTTGTATCAATGAATGCTCGTAACAAATTCCTACATTTTACTTTTCTAGTGTCAAATAATTAAATAGTATTATATTTTCCAATACTTTAATTATGGTAATGATCATTAGTTTTTATCTTACGTTTTTTTTTATTTGTTAATATTAAACTAAAATCTATGATTATTTTGCAAGAGTAGCACTGCAATTAAGCATACAAAAATTTTGTTAGTTTCGTACCTCAAAGTAAGTAAAAAGAATTTATATTATATACTTACATATATACTTATAATCATCTTTATCTTGTCTATCTTAACTAATTTTCTAAAGAGTGTGTCGTGGTAGCAATGCGAACTTACTTTAATTTACCAATAAATGCGAACTTACAATAAGTACACATTAATGTAAAAGAATTAAAATTTTGTAACTTATTAAACGATCAAAAATACACAAATTTAAATTCATATAAAATTAGTGATTTATGTGTATCTTGTTTACAATTACAATTTATTATTGAAACTTCTTTATTAGACTTGATTAAATATTAAATAATTTTGAAATGTGTGTAAACACAATCTTATATATAAATTATTTTCTACGTAATTATACTTTTGTTGCGACGCGTCGCCGGTGTTGGTAATGCATTACCAGTGGTTCTGCCGCCCCGACGCTCGCGCTGCGGTGCGACGCCTGCTCCGCGGCCTCGGCCTTTGTGAACCACCCCGTATAATTACTCTGGGACTATGGGAAATAGCTCACCGGGCGCTAGAACACTTTTACATTATTATACTAAATTAATGAAGGCGTAAACTCGAATCGTTCAAGAAATATATAGCCTTTAAAAACGTAAAATTTCAACATCAATTTTCCTTAATATTAATAATATTTGTATATTAGATACTATTGTAAATGTTTTCTTATTTTCTTTAGAAGAAGAACCGTAGCTTAAGAAGAAAAAAGCTTCCAGTTCTGCCACATAACACGTAATGACTGAATTAATACAATCAGGAGCGGAGTTTTAACACTAGTTTGATTCCGCCTAACCTGCTAAATACAGTGCGAACCTAAGATAAAAAGATACCATTATACTAAATTAATAAGGAAGTTATTTACACAAAATATAAAACTTTATATAGATATTCAGAGCAAGTTTGAACGGAGTTCAACTGAAATCTTATCTGATGCGATAAGTTTTGGCAAGACAAATTATAGGTAACAAATAACGGCAAACTTTATGATATGCCAGGTTATCAGAGGTAGAGTACGGTCTATTTAATATATTGAACATACTTATGAGATATATGTGTTTACCTTAATTTCTGAAATAATATTTGCTTGTTGCTATCTTTTTAATATGAATATTTCTTTTAAAGGTTGTCGTGGACTAGTAGGCTATTAGTTCAGTTTGATTGTTGGTAGTTGATTAGGTGTCCGTTCAGAGGATTTGTTACGTTATTATTTTTTTTATTTTCTTACTCTGGTAGATCAAGAACGGCAGTAAGGCAGTATGGCACTCAAATAATAATACATCCAACATTGGGTGGAAAATGGTTAATTAGGAAATTGGGTGGAAAATTGCTAGGGACTGAGGTTGGAAGTAGCTGTAACTGCTTTTCCATTTGTGTTTAATATACTTGATATAACTTAAAACTTACATTATACTCGATAAACAGATACTTTCAAAAGTGCAAAATAAATAAAAAAAATTGGTCAGGTGCGAATATTAATATTTAATGCGAATATTAATATTTAATATTAATTCTTATATTGAAAGTTTCATATCTACTTTATGTTCATAGATATTCCATTGAGGAAAAAGTAGCAGGAAAAGTAATAAGTAGTGATTATACAAATTAGAAAAAACTTTTATTTGTGGTATGCCTATCCACAAATTTTGTATGAAAAAAAAAACTGTAAATATAAATTTGCAATGTGTTTTTTTTTCAATTTTTGGTTTTATGTTTGCATAAATTAAGTATTCATTTATTTTTTTTATAGAAAATCTTACTTTTTGTCATATTTAATAAGTTTAGGTGAATAAAGTACAAAAAATAGTAGTCATGCTTTTTGTCTGAAAGGATCTGTACAGTATCTACATATATCTGAAACGTATTAGTTTGTAAGGTTTTTTGTGGGTATAACGGAACGAACTACATATATATTAATTCCTTTCTTAGTTTATAAGAATTCACTTATTGACTTGCTTCATTTCTCCACTTTCCGTAAATGCTTTCCGCATTTACGGAATAAGTTTTAAGTCTGCGGCGGTATTCATGCAAAATGCAAAAACTATGGCATAAATCCCCATAACATTCGATTATGTTGGCTTAGAAGTTTAACTTTTGCGGCGCCTCTTAAGTTTGACGGCTTGGATATTTGATATGTATTTCAGCTCGATTCCATCACGTGTTATCAGAATTTTTTTATTTTGACAGGTGTACAGACAGACAAGTATTTTCTTGTAAGGTGCGGAATCCTAAAAAGTGTCTGTGCTTGGAATATATTTTAAAATTCTTTTTATATATGTCGACCTGGGAAAAGTTCCACTTAGTTTCGTCCGCTAGACGTTATATCATTCTGTATCTCAGTAGAAAATGCGCGAGTAGTTGCGAAATCCAGAGACGCTTTTAAGACGTTTTCATAATAAATGTCTATAAACTATATGCTTGGGCTATTTCAAGTAAATTTAAAGAA
Source organism: Dione vanillae (assembly GCA_037178615.1). NCBI lineage: Eukaryota > Metazoa > Arthropoda > Insecta > Lepidoptera > Nymphalidae > Dione > Dione vanillae. The sequence goes on from JAZFAU010000023.1 coordinate 1,362,325, forward strand.
AGATTTTTTTATAGCAGTACATACTGCTGAAATAAATTTATAACAAGTGTTAACTCATTAATTCAATTTTCATTTTTTATATAGCAACCAACTTTTTTGTTTTAATATTCTAAGTACTTGATTTAAATACAGAGAAAATAAAGCTTGATAAATTGCGTTTTTACTCTATCAATAAGTATGGAACAAGACTCTGTGAGCTTAGAGATAAAACGTATGTTCATTTTATTTTAACATTTGTCAGCGTTCGTTTTGTGCCCACTAACATAAATTGAATGTGGAGGGAAACCTCGCAGGTGAATGTAAAATAGCCGGCTTTTCAAAGATAATACCACCACAATTTTACGACACCATTATGGGATTTATTGGCCGTGTCACATTTAGCAAAAATATTTTCATAAAAATTTCCACGAAACGTTTTTCCCTGTCAGGTAACTTAACACTTTATATGTTGCTGAATTATAATGTTAAAAGGCATCTAGTTACTAAGTCTTATATGAAAAATATATATAATAATCAGGCACGTTATAGATAAACTACACTTCGATTAGTTTGACGAACTCTGGCATTGTCTACATGCAAATTTAACACCTTAAATGGCTAGGAACCCTCTTAGGTACTATATTGGTAGTTTACGTACAAATGTACAACTGTACAACCGCCTAGTGCCAATAACTGTTGTCTCGTACACTAATGGCTGAAACAGGCGTTCAATTAAACGTGCCAATTCGGTCGGAGATAACACTGTTAAACGCTACGCATCGGATACTGGCGGACGGCAGGCTCATTTCATTCTAACCAACTTGTTCAAATAGAAGTCCACGTACATATATAACATTCTTATTGACGCTAATATATTGTTTTGTTAAATACTTTTGAAAGCACGTAAACGTGAACGTAACTGAATTTGAACCCGTGCCTGATCGTACTAGTAAAAAGAGCGAGTTCAAATTCAGGAACGTTCAATGTTTTGTACGTTTTCTACAAATATTTTCTGTTCTTCGTTTTAAACGGTTCAATACTTTAACATATAATATGTAACTTTTACTAACACATTGTTTAATAATTACGTAAGTTACGTTTGTGTTTTTTATATAAGCTTAATTTCGATTCCTTATGAAGATGTTGTAACGCAGAAAGACCGTTACGAGTTATTTTTAAAACTTGTAGTTTCGATTCAGTCAAAATTTTATAATTTAATGACTGACTATATTGCGGGGACGGAGAAAACAGAGACTAAGCAACGGAGTGTCTGCCCTGCTTACCCTGCAATATGCGGGATAAAAGCGTGAAGTTAAAAAAAATCTATATTACTTGCCCGGACTTAAAGATTTTTATGTTACATGATTAACTAATGTAAATCGTGCAGCGCTGTTTTACTACATAAATATTATTGTCATGGCCCACGACCTGTCGATAAATTAATGGAAGGGACGACGTCACCTGAAATTTTATGTTCCCTTTCTTGGCACTATCTGCTTGGTACTATAATTTGATTACTGTGTTAAATTTCTTGTCATTTCAAAAAATTTAAACTTAACATTGTTAGATTGTTAGATCAGAAAATGCTCTTTTATATTTAGTAGTAACTAGTAAAATAGCAACTTTCATTGAGAATATAAATTTAAAAATATAATAATACACGAATGAAATATAATATTAGTTACTTTTTGATTGTCAAAAAAAATATAATTTTTATTATAGTAACTTTATGATGGGAATACATTTAAACCAAGAAAAAGTATCAATTCTATGCTCAAAATATATAATATAATCTATGATTTTACATTATCTTCCACTTCCATTCGTCGTCAGCCAATCGCTGTCCACTGCTGGACATAGGCCTCCCCAAGTTTGCGCCAAACATCCCGGTCCTCCGCAACCCTCATCCAGCCTGCTCCGGCAACCCTGCGTATGTCGTCGGTCCAGCGGGCCGGAGGGCGTCCTACACTACATTTGCCAAGACGCGGTCTCCACTCCAGGACTCATCTGCTCCAGCGGCCATCGGTTCTGCGGCAGACGTGGCCAGCCCATTGCCACTTCAGCTTGCTAATTTTGCGAGCTATGTCGGATTACTCGGGTACTTTCGTTCTCTCACGGATAACCTCATTTCTGATTTTATCCTTGAGAGAGACCCCGAGCATAGCTCGCTCCATAGCACGCTGAGCGACTTTAAATCTGTGGACCAGCCCCTTTGTCAGTGTCCACGTCTCGGCAGCGTATGTCATCACCAGTAGGACGCATTGCTCGAAGACCTTGGTCTTCAGGCTTTGCGGAATTGTCGACGTAAGGACTCGACGGAGCTTGCCAAATGCCGCCCAACCCAACTAAATCCTCCTATCCGCTTCCTTCTCAAAGTTGTGTCGGCCAAGTTGTATTGTCTGGCCTAGGTAGATGTAGTCCTGTACAACTTCGAGAAGAACGCCGTCGACCCGTACTGGTCTCGGCATGACATTTCTGTTGAACATAACTTTTGTTTTGTCCAAGTTCATACCAAGACCTACACGTCGGGAGGACTCATTTAGGTCGTGTCTCTGTGATCAACAGGTTTAACACCGGCAGTGATCACCGACTCGTACGAGGGACTCTGAATATATCCTTCCGGGCCGAGCGGTTGCGCCTGCTGAGATCTACTCTCCGACCTACGCAGCCCCAAGTAGACCGTGTGTCCAAGCAGTTTCAATTGGAACTGCAAAATCGATTCGACTCGCTGGAAACCACTGGCGTTGTGGACAGGATAACCGAAAACGTGGTGAAGACGGTGTGTAAACTGGGCCGTAGGTATTTTCCGTCGACGAGTACCACTAAGCAGTCCAAACTTTCTCCCGAAACCATGGAACTGATGAGGCAGAGACGTGAAATGCCATCTGCTCAAGCAGCTTCTCCGAAACAACGGGACCTCTCTAAGCGGATACAGAAACTCATACGCAGGGACCTCCGTTGCTCAAACACAAGGGCTATTACAACCCTCATTGAGCAAAATAGGGGGTCCAAAGTTTTCCAAAGACCGCTAGGGAGAAGCCACCTTGCAAAGCTTAAAACAGCGGATGGCACAATAGTCACGTCAAAACCCCAGATCCAGAATGAGGTTGAGAAGTTTTATGATCTGCTCTACTCATCGCGCACACGTAAGCCTATGGCTCAGGTCGCTGAAGATCCGCGTGCACCACCGACGCGCCACTACTCGGGAGACATCCCGGACGTTGACGTAAGCGAGATTAGTGCGGCTCTTAATCAGCTCAGAAATGGGAAGGCCCCGGGTGATGACGGCATTACAACTGAGCTCCTAAAGGCTGGCGGACTACCGGTTCAAAAAGCCTTAGCGGAGCTCTTTAATGCCGTCATCCACCGAGGCATTACGCCAGAAGCGTGGTCCAGGGGTGTGGTCGTCTTGTTCTTCAAGAAGGGTGACAAGACCCTACTAAAGAACTACAGGCCGATTACGCTTCTGAGCCATGTTTACAAACTGTTCTCAAGGGTCGTTACGAACCGTCTCGCCGTTAAACTCGACGAATACCAACCTCCGGAACAAGCCGGGTTAGCCGAAAAGGCTATAGCACCATAGACCACATACATACTGTTCGGCAAATTATACAGAAGACTGAGGAGTATAATCAGCCGCTGTGTATGGCATTTGTGGACTATGAGAAAGCCTTCGACTCCATCGAGACCTGGGCTGTTTTGGAGTCTCTACAGAGATGTCAAATCGACTGGCGATATATTGAAGTGATGAGATGTCTCTACAACGCTGCGACGATGACGGTCCAAATCCAAGATCAGCGAACAAGACCTATTCGGCTTCATCGTGGAGTGAGACAGGGGGACGTGATATCCCCGAAACTGTTCACCAACGCGATGGAGGATGTCTTTAAAACCCTGGATTGGATTGAACGAGGCGTCAACGTCAACGTCAATGGAGAGTATATCTCTCATCTTCGTTTTGCCGACGATATAGTCATCTTTGCAGAGACGCTGGAAGAGCTGAACCGAATGGTGAACGACCACTTCCATTAGGTGGGGTAAAATTAAGCTTCTCAAACTATTTGAAATTATTAGCTCATTATTTACTTACAGGCCGATCTGATAAAAGCGTATAAAAATATCAATACATTAATTTATGAGAGTCTAAAAATTATATTGCACATAACATTTATTTTTGTTCAATTTGTGGATGGAGGGAAATATTGATATGAATGTATGCTACTTTGACCCGGGATTCGATTCGTGCCACATTATAGGCACCTGCGCGCCTCGTACGGCGATTGTTAGAAAAAGTCCCTATATTTTCCTTGCTGTAATCTCAGTGGCACGCTTGCCTTTTTGTAATATTCACGTAATAAATATTTTTTGGTTCGAAAATACACTTGTGTTTATTGGCAGATTGTAATTTAAAGATATTTTTTTTTCTCTTATAGAATAAACCTATCTTTGTTCGTAATGTATGACCCATGTTTATATGTAGTCAAGTAACTAATGCCCTTTATAATATAGCATTTCATATTCTCATTGACATTTATAGAACTTGATAAACCTATTACATAAATATCAAGAGATACAATGTTCATAAAATGTCAACATATTAATTAGTGCAATATAATTAAGTGTTAATTTCGTTACAAATACCAATTTTTGAATACAACGTTCAAAATATCTTTTAAAACTGCATAATTCGTTATTGTTCAACCTTTTCTGTATACATTTAAATATTGATGCTTAATTAGACACTAATCGTATTTATCTATTATTATAATTAAATATTTCATATCTGTTAATTAATATTATAATAATTATAATATTCTATTTACCCTACAAGGCATAAACTAATAATATGCATAATATGTCTTTAAATAAATTTAAAAAAGATTGTTATAAGTATATTCCAATTTTTCACATCATCTCGTAACTTAAACGCGTTTCTCATAATAAGAATTTATATTTCGCTTCCATTTCAACACAGTTAAATTTTATATATTTCCATAACCATATATACTCATTAACTTTTGTATTATTTGAATTATTTTGATGTTACTTTTTATCCATAATGGTGAAATAAAATATAAAAATATGTAATTTATTAAAAAATTCTTAAGATGAGAAAGGATCATATGATTAGTTGAGAACTGCATGGAATATCGGGATAAAGTCTATATAATATATCATATTAGCCTAAACTAAGTATGTAACTAAGAGTATACTAAAATACAGTAATTTATGTCAAGTACATTTTGATAGATTTGCACATAAATAGACAGAAAAAATCTTCTGACTGGTTTATTGGCTTTTCGATACACTGATTGACCGATTTATTTTCTATTTAATGTATATTATTACAAACACTCTATACTATCATTTCACAATGTCTTTACCATACAAATCTTACTTATTTCTTTCATCGCATATTATTTTATAACAATAAATGACTACGGATAAAAATGAAAAAAAAAAAAATGTTTAAACTACAGATAGAATAGGGCAAATTCAAGTGTGAACTACAGAGCTGGGCGTTGTTCGACGCTAAATCTTGCCAAGTACATTAACGTTTTCCAATATCTAAAGCAAAGCGCTCGCCGCGACCGCACTCCTAGAATAACAAAGAACTGCGTGGTTGAGATATTGGGCTTCTAATGGACTACAGTATTTATGAAACGACCTACTTTATCACATAACGTTCTTCTGTCCTTATTTGCTAGGAAACTCCAGATAAACGTTTAATAACGTATTTAATAACGTCTCTTTGATTTAGTGTGAGCATCTATTACGAGGGAAATCCCGCAAATCCTCTGTGTTAATCACAATTAATAGGTTAATCTGAAGCCAAAATTAATATTATCTTAAATGAAAGATTGTAATGTATAAATGTAAATATATATTGTTTTTAGCGAGACATATTTTAATAAACTAAGCTGCATAAAATACGCAGCAACCAAACAATCACATTAGCAATACTTTATTTGATTATTATTACAACAATATACATTAATTTAATTTGTTCGAAATACGTTACGACCGGTGTAGTGTAGTGGAGATTTAATTCCATACAATCAATCAAGGCCCTGATGAGGGTGCAGCAGCCAATGTGGATCTCGCACTACTTAACTGGTTCAACCAATCCATAATTGCCACTGATATAGATTGGCAAATTAATTTACTCTAGTAGCGATAAATGCGAAACACCTAGATTGAAGGATTCTCCTGTTTTGTGAATACAACATGAGGCATTTGTATTGTAGCATCTTAGTTTATACCTACTAATATTACAAAGAGGAAAGATTAAAGTATTGTATAAACTCAAAAACTAACAAACTACTTAACTACAAAATTTGAAATGAAAAGACCAAAATCTCCAAGAAGTAACATTGGCTTCTTTTATTGTTAAAATACTGGGATATAGGGGTATAATGTACCCTATATATATCTAAAAATTATTTTTAAAATTAATGTCCATTTGTGCGAAGCTGGATTATGTTATTTGCAGGTAAAACTTGATGTTAAAAACATGTTCTCTATTTTCGTAAGAAGAAGAAAAATAAATCAAAGGAGAATAGACACTTTTTCCGAAAATATATCTAAAAATGTAATTTTCTAAAAGACAATTTAAAACAAACTCTAGTACTGATATCGATAAGGATTGTTTAATTCGTTCACTTAATGAATAAGTTACTGGATCACAGATACTGAATCTCAATCTCAACGTTTATATTTGGCAGCTTTCCATTATGACAAAATGAATTTATTTTGTCGTTGATAGCCGAATACGTATTTTCATGCAGTAAAATTGATATAAATTATACACTTCTTTACATTATATTACATTCTTTTTACTTGTCATCAGTGTCTTGACATCTATTGGGTATTAGAACCGAGAGATATACGCATTTTACATTTAGGGTTATTGTAAGGGTATTATACACTTGAATAAGGAATAATATATATTCATATTAACAAAAACACTTATCAATATGTATACGATTTACTTTTATATATTTTTTTTAGCTTCACTTCTTTATCCCGCACATGGCAGGGTAGGCAGAGGGAACTGCAGGGACGGTGGAAATCTAGTGTTAAGATAGACACTTCGTTGCTTAGTCCCTACTTTCCCCGTCTCCGCCTTCCGCCTTTTTCGAGGCATTGCGTGTTGAGTGGCGGAACTCAACGCCGCGCTTTGCCTAGTTTACCAAAGCGAAGAAAATGTATATAGAAAAATCTATCTTCTCCGACTAGGGATCGAACCCAGAAACCGTCGCGTTACAGGCAGACGTTGCGCCTCTGCGCCACGACGGTCCTTTTATATATTTTAAGTATATTCAGAATAAAATTAATTCCAGCTATTTTCTTTGCTATGGAATATTTTTGAATGAGTAACGTTATAATGTGGCGTTATCGTAAGTAAATAAATAAATTATAATAATAATCATGAAATAAAATATATATATATAATATTTATTAAATAATAATTTACCTTTTACATTGTTAAGCTTTTAATTTTTCTTTCTTTAGGTTTCGAACTTCAGTAACTGTCAATTATGTGTCATACGACTATAGAATCTATAACGTTAAATCTCATCGTTATAGTATATAATAAATATGAATATAATAATGTTCTTAAATATGTATATACTCGGGTTCGTACGATATTTGGTGTGTAATGTACGTTATAAATTGGTAATTTCGACTTAGATGTAAATATATGTTATCTACGAGCGTCGCAGGGTGGGCTGTAGTAGCCTCCATCATAAGTCAGCGCATACTGCAATGGCGCGCCGCTCCCTGACGCCGCGCTCTATGGCCCGTGAATAATCCCCCCGTAATACTAGACGTAATGGTTCGGAATTAAGCAATTAGTTGTTTTCTTTCTGCCTCGTCAATAATTAACCTACGCGCTAAACTGGCTACTATTATTTATGTGAAAACGTAATGTCATGTTTTCATATATCGGGAATGGTTTAGTACACCATGAAATTAATACTTTTCTATTTATGTTAAACATGGTTAATAAAGGTAATCGTAACGCATTGAGCACATTGAGCGTGACACTATAGTTGTGGGTTAGGTTACATATAGGTATAAGTTCTCTATGTGGAAATTCTCAATTTCTCCTTCTGCGTTAAAGTATAAAATCACTGTAAAAATGTAAAACTTATTTGAAATAATTGATATAACCTTATTAATTTTCACTGTCACTCTACTTACCCTTCTTACTTTTTATTTCTTTCTCAAATAGTTGCAAAACTTCACGTATACACATTATAAATTAAAAACTTACTACTCTTTACAGATTTCGTTCTAAATTTACTCGTGTAATTTCAACTTTCACATATTAAAAAAGTCGTTAAAGGATGATTAAAAGGTCTAAAATTTTTAAATTAAACGTAAATTTAATTTGTAGACATTCGCGATATAGTACACCACGGCTGCTGCAATATTCGTAAAGTACATGTTCCATACTAGTGTCTCGAAGGAGAAGGGTGCAGCTTATATGCACCTGCGGATATTGCCACGTAAATCAAATTTCTTCTCATCGCCTTGCTTCTGATATTTATCGTGGACTATTGCATTATTTTATAACTGAAATAATTTACGAAAGCTGCTTCACTACAACATAGCCAAATACTAGATTAGATATATTATTAGTAATTAAATAATTAGCTTTAACAAGGTCGTGCTCGTGCAGCTATAGCATGAATAACAGGCAGTAACGGCCATCTATATGCCAATAGGATTAATATTTAATGCTGCTATTCTGTGCGGAATTACTCTGACGCTGCGGTTGAGCTTCCCCTGAATTACTGCCTACTGACGTTAGCTGCTGTTGGCGTCACACGTTCTGTCATTTGTAAAAGTAGAAATATTATGCGCCATAAAATGTTATTTAACACACCCTATGACAGTAGTGCCTCTGATATAGTATTTAATTTATTTATATTTAACAAACTTCGTTATATAATTATATTAATGATATCTGTTTAATTATATTTAATCCTACGTTCAGTAGTGGCCAAGAAGATAACTACTTAACACGCCGAACAATAGGTATTGAAATTGATTCAATCCCATGCTGACACTGATTCCAAAATAACCTATTCTAAACGGTGAATATGAATATAAACATTAATTATTTTGTCAATTGTTCTTTAACTTTCATTTAATTCAAAAATCATTGTAGTCTTAATTTTAACTTAGTGCATTTAGGTATAGTTTTATCAAGGGGTAGTCTATAATTCATACGTATAATGGTCATATTTGTTGGTTGGTTGTCACATTATCTTTCTGTTATTTTAATAACAATTTACATGATTTATGTTTATGTACAACGTTTTATTTGTAATTTCTGTATATCTTATTTGTAGTGTTTTCATTTGGCTGTAAATATTTCTTTTGTCATATAATAGACGATATATGTATCTTCTATGAAACAAATTTTAATATGAATTATACAAAAAATAAACAACCTAAAAGATTATTGTGGTACTGTAGTAGAAAAATCATTCATCTTACAGTATCTTGCAAATTAATTGTGGAATGACAGAGCACAATGCTCGTCTCTTAATGCACGCTCACAAAGCGAAACGGCTTGGGCGGCATCGTAGTGGCACGTAGCGGTGGTGATTATGATAATGACGCGGTAGCCGCGCTTTTTGCGCCTTCCTGCAACACTACAAATCTCGACACCATTTGAGATTTTGCTTGGTCCTGTGCTACGAGTCGCATCGTAGCCGAGCTCCTTACTCGCCTTATACCGCTTATTTTAACCACTGAGACGCTTATAAATTATGCAAGTCTCCATAATCCACGCCCTAAATGCCTTCTCCGGCACCTTAATTATTCATTTGAGCGGTTTGATGTTTTAGAAAAGTGTACCGATATTTGATAGGACGATGTTTTCAAATTGGGGGATATATTTGTAATTTTTTTCACACAGTTAACTTAAGCATATTGGGCAATATTTAGATTGTGTGTCGATTTATATAAAATTTTAAATATTAAGTAAAAATAAACTATTTTTTATTTTAATTTGTCTTTTGACAAATACAAAGAATGATTATTCAATTTAATTGAATATGAATAAGTCAAGTCAATTTTATTACTAAATATGAAGAGAATATTTGTTTACTTTATTAACTAATATAATTTTAAGCTGTGGAAAAGTACAATAAAGAATATCCTTTTCATTATTGTACAAAATATACAAACGAACCAAGCTTTAGTTACTTATTATCAATTTATTTGTCTTAAATATCAGACCCAAAAATATTATAAATAAATATATTTCGAGAATATTCTATGTTTCATTCTTTTTAGGACTCTGAAGGTGACACTCCCTTACACGATGCAATTTCTAAGAAGCGCGACGACATATTGACTTTGTTGTTGGACCACGGAGCTGACATGACGCTAACAAACAACAATGGATTTAATGCTCTTCACCAAGCTGCGCTGCGAGGCAATCCAAGGTATTTTTTACAATTATTTCATTTTAAATTGAAAAATAGATTTTTACCTGTGCCAAAGGTAAAGAAAAATGCACGCATATTTTATATATCCCTAACTCCCAAAAGACTCTTATTTTGTATTTTGAAGTAAACATAACGTCGCTTGTTGTCCGTCATTATCCCTAGGAAAATGGGTAGTTATGAGCGAGACTGCCGTACAATAAACTGCTACGCGCCTAATACCGCGGCCGACAAGCGTCTCGTGTGGCGTCTTTATTACTCCCGACCACATACAGATATATATTATATATTATTTCAAAGTAGGCACATGTCTTTGCAATTATAGTACCTTAAGAATACAAAAATAATAAAAAATTTATGTACATATAGCACTTTACTTCGGTTGTATACGTGCATATTACCTACGTTTATAAATCACATATGTATATAATTTCATCAGATTTATGTAAAAGAAATACTAATTATCCTATTACTTAAGCTCTAACTTACATTGTAACTGCTTAAAGTTGACTGGCGCAAAATAGCACAAAACATGCGATAGTGAAAAAAAATTGGATAGTGGCATTTGGCCAAAAATAGGATAGTAAGGGTTGTGTATTAGTATTATAAAAATGCTAATAAAATTTCTTATACACATCATACTTAATTATATCAGATAAAATTAAACGTATTTTACGAATCAGTGATCAAAATTTACGTAGAATAATGAATCTCCGTTAGAGAGTCGTGCGTAAAACGGTTTATTTGCAAAGGGTCCAGCAGACTTAGATCAGCGATGGTCAGAGAAATTATTCAAGTCACGTGATGAGTCCTAGGGAAATAATACGAAATGCGTCTACGTGACCAGTTCATTATATGACGTAGCGGTGCGCGATCATTTTTGAAGCTGCTTCGATTAAGTAAGCAGTTGTGATTTAATATTATGTTTTATTGGTATTATATAATAACAATCATCATTAGCCAGTATTTTCTAAGAAGCATCATTATTTATTTTAGCGAGCTGAACTAGTTGTTTGATAGTATCGTTTTCTATTTCTATTTTCTAACGACATGTTGATCGACAATAAATTAAAGAGATTAAGAAGCAAAGTTCGTACCTTAATCTCTTTCTGAACAAAAGCGAGCACTAAGACTTAGATCGCTAAAAAGTTTTTTTAAGATTGTTGTTTAATGGTAATCGAATAGAAGATTGTCGTAAAACGTTCCTGATTTTATCGCAAAATGAGAAGTCGCGAGCGACTTTTCCCATTCGACAAAAACGTTCGTTTCCCCTAGAGATGTAAAATCGTTTTATTTTATTACTTCCGCTAGTATATCGTTATATCAGAAGTATCCATCCTCTTCGGTTCGTGGAATTCTTAATAAAAAACAGAAAGAAATTTAATTCAGCAACTTTGAATATTTATTATCGAGAATTGAAACTTTTTTAGTTTCCCCGTTTCACTTTATATTTATTAGATACTGTAATCACTCCTACTGGATTTAAGTTTTGTATCCCACACGATTGTACAAAGAATACGGAAATTAGGATATTGAATTACAAACTTCAGATCAAATTAATTAAGCGATCGCATGAAATCGAATCGAAATTCGTATATTACACAGAGGCATGCGAAGCGAGCGAGGCGCTGTGTCATTACGTCTGATTAGAAACAGTTATCTCGTGCGGTTATCGTTACAGCCGCCCTAACGAGCCCTTGTAAAACTTCTACTGTAATTTCGTCATATATAACGACGTTTGATAAGGTTCCGGTCGATCATTTGCGAAAATTATGTATTCATTCTTAACTGCAGTAAAATGATATTGTTGAATTGATATGAGAAATTTGCGTAATAATCTCTACAGTATTACAATATATTATATAAATACTCTTTATTAGTTGTAGTTATTTATTACAGATAACTTAATTTTGATTTTGGATCGTATGTTAAATATTTACTTTTGAGAACAAGTCGAATCCACAAGCATTTTACGTTATTGTTTTATTCGGAAATATTTGGTGGATTGTCTTGATTAATTCGTCGTAGAATCCGGCGATCTCGGGTGGTACGAGCAGCTGTGTCTAGTGCGGTTCAGTTCGATAAGACGGTATTCGCGCCCAGCATTAATCGTGAGCTTAAATATTTTAACGCGTCGTAACATTGATTTATTCGGAGCGTAATCTCAGCTCGCGGCTTGTTTGTTCTTCGGCTTCAAACGTATAGGTAAGATTAAGGAGCGCACTGTCTTCCAAAAGCCCACCCAAATAATTTACTTTGCCTTTATTGTCCTTTTATTTATAGGATATGTATGAGTCTAACTAACTTTCGTCTTGACATTCTTTTCATATTGCTACTTACGTACATACGCATATCAAACTTATATGTTATATAAATACGTATTCATACATATTGTCGATAGTTTAATTTCTCTTTGTACGTATATAGAATATAGAATAAGCACAACGCTCAGATAAGATTTATACGGTCATTGTACCGCGTTAATTGCAGCGAATGGAGCAAAGTGCGATGGTATCGTACTATCCGAACGAGAATTGTAATCCCCACTGCTCCAGTATAGTCAATATGATACGAGTTACAATACGATGCTACTAAATATATTCTGCATTATTTTTTGAAACTTGTAATTAGTATTCTTATTTATTCGGTTTTCAGTAGGAATGTAAAGCAACGTATATAGCAGTCATTTTTCATTTTATATTTTTTATAGTATATATTACCTCGTTATAAAACAGTAATATAAAACATTACAAAGTAAATGCTATAATAATAAATGACCTGTATGTTTTGAAAATTAACTCTAGTTACGCTATATCTGAAGGAGCTTTAACTAAAATAAGTATGGCAGATTTATTATATTCAACCCACCGCATCTCTTGGAAAAGCGGAGCTGAGTCAAACTAGAAAGGATGGCGCGGATGCGGTGGAACGATGTTGGACGGGGACGAGCTAGGGTGGTCGCGGGCGGCTCTGTTATTGTGCGACGTTTGATTTACGCACGTACCGCTATCACCCTTTTGTTTGGTCAAATACTGAACATTGTACCAGTTCCTCTCTTTAATGTTGAATGTGTTTTCACCCTTAACTTTAAAACAAAATCATTTTATTAAACTTTTCGAATATAATTATATTTTATTCTGAATTAAAAGACGTTTGTTTTTCAATGTATTGAGTATCTGTTGTTTTGCTGTCATGTAATCGGCGACTACTAAACGCTCCATCGTTACCCGCAATTAGCGGTCCGACACACGCGGATAATCCACGTTCACACACCGCCTCGCCGCCACCAAACGCCCGCCCGCCCGCGCTCTCCCCAATGTACTGCGGAATCAGCGAATAAATTCATTTGTACGCAAATTGTATCGGCGCTTGCAATTAAAACTTTGTTAGCGCATGAGCTAAGATAAATAACACTAATACATTCTGCTTATTGTGGAAAGTTGTCGTGTATAGAGAATATATTAATGTTGTTCCTAATTTGTTGGACAGTAGTGTTAGTTTAGCATGGTCGACCTCTCAACTTTCAACTTTATGTCCTTTAACCTACGTTAAACATTTTATACCTTTTCTCTAGTAAAAACTTATAAAATTTATATCATCTGCGAAACTATTTAAATCTTTTTACATTTTTCTGATTTATAGGAATATTTAATTTATTGTGAATTAAAAAAAGAATGTGAGCTACAATTCAATATTTTTAATCTTCTATTGACCACAACGACGCTTTGATAGAGAATCTCGCCATTAATGCAATCTAATTCAGTCCGACTCTGCGGTTTCAGACGAAGGCTAAGTTAGAAATTGATTCCAATAGTTTGCAGAAGCGAGTAAGTTCAGCAATTTTGTCGAGGTCATACGACGGTGCATTTGATAATTCTAAGCGTATCATATCTATTGCTTTCAAGCATTTTTAATATTTATAAGTTTAAATATGTACAAATTTATCTACGCATATATGTAAATACAGTTGTACATATTTAGTAATTAAAATGGTATAGACTTTTAGGAATCGTATAGTAAGCAATTTTAATGGTTAAAACATATTTTATTTTGTGGTAAAAAGACAATTTTCATTTGTAATGAGCCTTCAAGAAATTCTCTCGTAGTCTGCAGATGTCCGTATTCTTAAAGTGGATTAAATGGGGTCGTAAGTTATCATCAACAGCCATAAAATACACGCAGTGTTGAGTTAGACTACGATTTACGAATCGAGAATATCGTATTTTACTAACTTTGGAAACAGGATATAAATTAAAGCACTCCTCTAAGTGCATTTCTCTAATCAAAACTTACCATTCTCTGTATTTCACTGTTTGTTATATCATGTTTATTTAAAATAATGTCATTTTTATTAAGTATTACGGTATAGTTATTACGAAAGTTTATATAAAAATATGTTTCATTTTTAGACAACAATTACATAAACACAAAAAGCCATATTGTTGTAATTTATTTTTCATAAATATTAATAAAATAAGTATAATTGTTAATATTTGTAAATATGAAAATTGTAAATGAATGTTGTCTTTTATGAATACGTGTAAGGAAATATACTACTTTAGATGTCACTATACTTAGAAATCAAGCAATAGTTTATAAAGTTTCTGAATTTCTATTAAACGCTTCGTAAGGTTATTAAACTACGTTCAATTATATCGTGTTCAAAGAGAATAGTGGAAAACTTTTTATCTAATTCGTTTCGTTTTTCTGAACAGAGAAGATTTTCTTCAGTAGATACAGAGGTTCATTAGTGTAAGTTCGGTTCATTGTGCGCGGATGCGGGTGTCGCTATATACTCGTAGTTACGAGCACGCCCGCGCCGCGCCGCGCCTCACAAACTAAGCGCGTAGCCGGTTTGTCTGGGCGTTCCGTTTCTTTGTGTGCTTTGCCATTGTTCTATTCGCTAATGTTGTTAGTGCACTTTTTCAGCGACTACGCTAATTTAATACCTCCTCTCTTTCCTTTTGCAAAGAGACTCGGTCTTCCGTTTTCCGCGAGTGCCGCTCCCTTTACGTTTAAGACGTCCGCATCGGGAGACTGCATTTAAATTAGACACTTAATCACTCGAGTTGGTCCCGTGTTCTTTATAGCTGTTGTCTTCATTCATTAAGTACTTTAATATCCTTATAAATATATTTTACTTTAAATTGATTTAATTCATTTTATAACATTTTTTTATATTAGATATGTTACAAAAATAGTGGTCAATGATAAAATAAAAATTAGAATTGAAGATTAATGTTGACATAAGAAGTAAGAACTTGAAATAACAACACTTGTAATACTTGCTTTGGAAAGCGACAGTGTTCTCATTCCATCGTATTTGTTCAATAACATCGAAGCGTACTGCGCTGAAGTATCTTAAAATAAGACACTTTTGATATATTGCTCACCACAAATGGAATGTAGAAAAGTATGGACCTATGGGAATATAGAGACGTCGGTCGCGCCTAGACCGCTAACACCCACTCAAATTGTGTAAATATGAGTAGGGTAATAAACTCCCGACGAGTGCTATGCTCGGATTTGCCTGTTAGAATGTTGTACGTGCATCTCCCCATTTGCCCACACCGCTCTCCTTAGCCTTGCGCATATACCAAACTTCGTCGTAGTCTGCTCTAGGCACCTTTCAAGACGTTAGTTATTTCTTTGAAGTATTTGAATAATTTAATATGCAGATTTTTTAATTTTTAATTTAGTATTCTTATATAATACTTTGATAGTATATTAAGCAGAGTTCGTCCATACCTTCATTTAAAACTATGTGGAATGGTAAAGTACAAAAAAGAAAGGTTAAATCGAACTTTTAGTAATTTAAACTCCTCAAATTTAGGGCAAAAAAAGATATTTAATTTATTTTTGAATAATATTTAATATAAGAATTAAAACAACAACTTTTGTATAGTACTTGGTATTATTTGTTTTGTTTTTTTTTTTTTACTTTGTTCATATATAATAAATGGTAAAACTAGGCAAAAGCGCGGCGTTGAGACCCGCCACTCAACACGCAATGCCTCGAAAAAGGCGGAAAGCGGGGACGGAAAAAGCAGGGACTAAACAACGGAGTATCTTAACAATAGGCTCCCACGGTTCCTGCGGTTCCCTCTGCCTACCCTGCCATGTGCGGGATAAAGTGTGAAGCTACAAAAAATATAATAAATCTGAAATAAATATATAATAAATATTAAAAGTTGAATACCACCTATAACTTTAGTAACGGGCTTTTTCGATTGACTTATAGACGTGAAATATACCTAAAAAAATTTCTACAAAAATTTAAAATAAACCAAATTTGGCACAGACAAATAATAAAAACAACAACAACAATAGATAAAAAATATTTATTATTAAATAATTATTTTTACAACTATTACCTTATTAGTGTATCATTAAGTTATATACTCAGATAATTTTATATAAAAGCTGTATAAAAATTAAATACTAAATTTTATCCGCAGCGTTTGTCGCATAGTCACAGGTTGTACGTGTTTGCCTATTAATTTCTATGCTAAGCTTAGTGGATCAGTGTCGACGCGGCCGCTCCGTATGTACCCTATGACGCATAGCGCGGCTCCGCAAAAGCTCGCTTAATGAAATATTCGAGTCGCGAGTGAAACGGACATCGCCATTCATCACAGATGACGCTCTTACTGTGCGACTCCCATGTTGGTTGTTTATCGTTTTTAAAATATATTCCCATATATTTTTATCTATTTTACTGAATATAAAAACGAAATATAGATAAATTTAGTTTGCAACTTTCAGTCCCCTTGTTAAAATGCAAAAGAGCTGCAGAAATAAAGCAAAATAAAAATTAACCGCCGTGGCGCAGAGGCGCAACGTCTGCCTGTAACGCGACGGTTTCGATCCCCAGTCGGGGAAGATGGATTTTTCTTTTTCCATTTTCTTCGCTCTTGCAAACTAGGCAAAGCGCGGCGTTGAGTTCCGCCACTCAACACGCAATGCCTCGAAAAAGCCGGAAAGCGGGGACGGAGAAAGCAGGGACTAAGCAACGGAGTGTCTTAACACTAGGTTCCCTGCCTTGTGCGTGAAGCTGAAAAAAATTAAAATTAAATAAGGTAAATAGTAATAAAAGAAAGAAATATAAATAATATGCATTAATACAAATAAATATGTAACATTTATTATATACTTTATAAATACATGCCTAATCATTATTAAAGGCGTAAGTCTTTGTTAGTGTTTCTTATAAAATTGATATTTTTATAATGATATAAATTCAAATGTACGATATGTGAAGAAATGGCTAATACTTCAATACTGAGAAAAAAAATCTCTCAACAATGTTTTTCGAGATATTGCCTATCACTCACAGCTCGCATCAGTTAGACGTAGACATATGTACAAGTGTATCTTCTTTCATGCACGCCATTTGTCTTGATTGGTGCGAAGATTACTTCTCTAACAATTTTTATTATCACATTTGTCTTACGCTGTTGTTCTTGTTAATGTTTTTTTTAGATGTATGCAGCATATAAATTTAAATAAAACCATTATTACAGTAATTACTAATGTATCCATGTAGAGTCAAGTATAACACAATTTAGTTTTTACGTTACAATTGAAACTTAGTATATTAAATAAGAAATGTACTAAGGTAACGGGTCACGTAAATAACATAACTTTATTGCTAACGTCATTACATCCGACGTGAAAATAGTAACTGAGCAACGTGACCGCAATATCAACAATCAATTGTTTTATATTTTATCGCTAGCTATCTTGATATGTCTTACAGAAACACTGATTCGACTCAAATACCACACGTACCAATCGCGCGCTATATAATATAATAATACAAAATAGAAATGAAACAATAAGTGTTTTATACAACAAATTTAGAAATTAAATTTTTATTATCTTTAAACAAATTATCAGTTAAATGTGTAAGTCGCAGATTACACAAAAAATATTAAAAAAATAAACGCACAGAACCTTTGACCACCGTCGGTCGTTGGTTCTACTCATATATTTATTAATCTAATAACAATATTTTCTTAAAAGTAACGAATAAATACCATTTTGTAATTATTAAATTGAAGTTTGGCAAGCTAATTGACTTGAGCAAAAGAAAGTAATAGCAATATTATAAACAAATTATTTAAACAGAAAATACAACAAGGTTTATCAATAAAATAAGATAAACCGTTTTTATAATTAATTAATTATTTCTTATAAAAACCATCAACCACTTACAAAGTTAACTCCAACGCGATCGGTCGTCAAGCGAGTCCTCCGACACAAATGACGCCTTTATAATTACTATCACCCTTCCATCGGTGGAAGTCAATCACACAACTATTTTCACGTAAAAAAATCATTCATTCAATCATTTAATTTTTCACTAAAGTTACTTTTATTTTTTAATTTTTAAACAATTAAAGAATCAATAAATTATTTACGAGAAACTTGGGTATAATCACTTTGCTAATAATATAACAATATATTTAGTTAAACGAATTGATTCTGAAATCTAAATAAACAGTACACATATTCTCATACTTAAAGAAACAGACTTTGCTTAAAAAATCTCAATATAATAAATTAAATATAAGTAGTTTTCAACAAATAAATATAAATATTGAACAACTAAAAATGTTGGTAATCTTGTCACATTTCCAATGGTATTATGGTCATTATAGGTAATAATGCTAGTCTAAGATATTCTGCGATGAGCAGATTTTGCGTTACCTGCCTAGTAAAAGAGAAGTTACAAAGAAAATCACAACATAGCTTTTGACGTTCAAAAAAGAGCATGACTTAGACATTATTTTATTATCAGTCAAGATGACAGTAGTATTTTTCGTGGCTAGCGGCCGACACTGAGGCGCCAGCTCAGTGTCGTTTATCATTATTCACTTTGCCATGGTATCGTAGCCCTTATTTATGTATGAATACATCCTTAAAAAATGTCAAATCATGCCTTTCTTATAGTAGAGCGTTATGAAAGAAAATATATCAATTAAAAGAACGTTTATGTAGTTTATTAGCGATAAGTTATTTTTGTGATATGTAAGTATCTTTTTATTTGCGAGTACTCTTTTTCTTTTAAGATCCCACTTTCTTATCTTAGACTTTAGATTATGTATGTAGATAATTTGAAATAGCTGACTAATCGTGGCTGATATTACATTTAAATATTCACTTTATATTTACTGCTTAACCCGCAAGTAATTTCTCTGCACCTTTTCATCGACCAACCAACCTGTAGCGAACTTGTTAAAATGAAGAAAATAGCACCATAATGCCATGCCATGTATTCTAACCATAATTTTAGAACCTTAATCCAAATTTCATTCTTACATTTAAAGTTGAAAATGAAAATATATAACAATTTAAAAGTATTTATTACATGGTTGATTTTTATGCAATACTAGCTCAGAGCTGGCACTACAGAAAACTCGCGTCAGCAGCATGTGAACCTTTACGTCGTTCTCCTTTTACTTCACGTTTATTATCAAGTGATTGCCTCCCTGCGTGATCCGACTTACCAACTATCTTTTTGAAGCGAAAGACCGGTGCTTTTCAAGATTAGTAGACTTTATATCTTTTTTATAGTATGTTCTATGATTACAAGACAGACCCTGTGTACATGAAAACTTATATATACTTCTTTACGCTGTAAAACTAAACAATCATTAATAGTGTTTCTACTAGTAATTGGTAACAAACAAAAAGATGATGCTACGTGACTGCTGTATAACCGCTAATATGAATTAAAACGATGTTGAAGAATTATTAATTCTTCGTTAGAAAATAAGTTACATATAAATCTCTAATTTCTTCCCAATACAATTAATATCCGGTTCAACCTCTATAAGACTAGCTAATTTAATATCATAATATTTGTATTATTTTGTTATGCTGATTTTGTAACCTACTTTTATTTTAATTTAAAATTGATACCTGTGCCTAATTTCTTAAAAAAACAAATTATAAAAGAATTATAGAAAAGTATATATAAATGTCGATTGAACATAGTTCAGCGTATCATTATGGAACTTGTCGACACTTTGACAGTTAGTAGAGACACGTCTGAAGTATCTGCGTGCGCGGCCTAATCGCTCATTGTAGCGATATTGGCTTTACAACGTGTTGTCAACTACGAGAAAAATTACTACTCCGCTCTCGTCTCGTGTTAGCACCGCGGTCCCCTCTATGTTGACAAGGAGGTCATACATATACTACTGTTTACTTTGTATTTATATTGATAATAATCTTATGTCTTACAACATAAGGTATCTTAGCTTTAATGCCCTGTTTGTTCCAGATTTAGACAGACTTTATTACGTTTACTCTCTTTACTTACTTTAGTCTTAAATTAGAATGAGTTAGTAGATTTTCCGTGTACTTTGGAACGTATCCCAGATTTTTTTTATTATATATATGTATAGTATTGGACGCAATTAGGATTAAGTTGAAAAACTATTTTTTTTAGTTCCACGCTTTATCCCGCACTGCAGGAACCATACGAACCTAGTGTTAAGACGCTTCGTTGCTTAGTCCCTGCTTTTCGCCTTCATTCCGCCTTTGCATTCCGCCTTTTTCGAGGCATTACGTATTGAGTGGCGGAACTCAACGCCGCGCTTTGTCTAGTTGCCAGAGCGAAAAAAATGGAAATAGAAAAATCCATCTTCCTCGAGTGGGAATCGAACCTAGAAACTGTCACGTTTACAGGCAGACGCTTACGCCTCTGCGCCACGACGGTCCTCAAAAAAAATAAAATACTAAATATTCATAGTTCTAAATATTGTAATTAAAGATGCACCATAGGTAGGCATATATAATGGTAAGCCATACCATAAGTAGACATATATAGAGGCTTTATCAATGCTTCTCTTCGTATTTTTTGACGTGACAACGTCTTAAATTAGGTTGCGGCTCGGAGTCACTTATGAAAAAGTAACGTAACGATGTGTCAACTGTCACCGAACTATGATCGGTCCGCCGCGTGTATCACTTGACACATGTACAATGTTTTAGTAAACAAAATATATTTTCTATAGTTAAAATTTGTGCAATTTATATTATAATTATTATTCATATCAATAAATATTCTACCGAGAAAAAGACGTTGTCACGTAAAATTTTCGCCCGTAAAACCCACTTTACAGGCAACCATTTTTTTTAACAATTATTACAATTTTAATTGTGAGAAAAGCCAGAGCAAAATGTTATATAAATTAAATTTGCAGGCTCATAGATTATGTTATAATGTTGAAAATATATGCCTTCCGTTAAAAACACTTTTGCTTGTTAATGTATTACTTTTACGCTTTCAATTATAAGCACTATTATTAACTAGATTCAAACCAATGTTATCATTGGTTTGATTCTTACCTCTTGTATCCAGCATCCGTTTGAGCATTCTTACAATAATGCAATATTTACAATATTTTTTTATATAATTAGTGATTGATATTTTAAAACGTTCACACAGTAGATAAATTCAATTATATCAACTATTTTAGCAATCATTGCAGTGCAGTGTTTTATTTTTAGTGCTTCATCTAAACATAAAAAAGTCTTTGTCGTTATACTTATGTGTTAACATGTTTTTCATATGTTGATATTTACGGAATTGTACGTATTTGTAGAAATACAAAGTATTCACAAAAAGTACGCCGAATCTTGCTAGCTTCTGGCCAAGTCTCCCGGCCCAATTACACAGTTCGTTACCCACCTTAGAAAGAAAATGAAAGATAATAATGATGGTTTGCCGCAAAATACGTAAAACTCTACTTTTTCACCGAAATGTAATTATTTGTTGTATTATTAAATTTTTGCCATGGCTAACTACAAAATGAGAAACCGTTTTGGCAATTTTCTATACATTAATTTTGCTTAAGATTCGCGAAAGACGTTTACATAAATGATTACAATATCTTGTATATTAATATAGTGACCTAACATTAACACCGATTTAGCACTTCGATAATTAATATCATCAAATAATTTATAAAATATATTTTTATTCTTTATATTCATATGCCAGTGAAATATAATATTGAAACATCATTTAAATAGAGACATTCTCGTCTATACATTTCGATGAGATTTTTGATTCACGATACCCAAGCGACGATTAATGTCCCCCTGTGCCGGTGTATTCAGAAACAGGCACACCTGCTGAATTTACGACGCTCGTAAATTCATTGTTATTCACTCCAATAGTTCTGATGCAGAATTCTCTTTATTGTCACCTTCGCTTAAGAAATGTAGGGATTTACAGTTATAAGAGAAGTAATGTTTAAAAATGATTAGATTTTATTTATAATATAAACTATATAACGTTGGTATTTTTATCAAAAAAATTAGCAGTTAGTTTTTTTTTTATATTTAATTTACAAATGTTTATTTAATGATTTTAGTATGTCGTTAGAAATTAATTAAAGAAAACACTTGTAACATTGAAACTTTTAAATAAAAATCTCTGCATTATTATGGAACTACTTTATTGGAGAGATGTTGACTGTTTTACAAAATGATTATTTTACTCTTACCATATAAAAACAAAAAATAATAATAATACAATAAAAATACATATACTAATTTTAACTCAGCTTTAATGCTATTTACAAAGAGTAAGACTAAATAAATCAATGTATTGATGTATATGAAATATTTTTTATTAAAATCCATAAATTGAATAGCTTAACGCATTGGTGCTCAAAGTAAACTATATATATCATATATCATGGTATCAATATTGCGAATTCCATAATCTGTATTGTCTGGCATATGTAAAGAGAATGGATTTAATATTAGATCCAAGTTCGAACATCGATACAAACGTTTATTGAATGCAAGAGTCATGACGGCACCTCTATATCTGTAGAAGTGCACTTTGGTGGATAATTGTACTAGTAGATTGTCGTGGTCGAGTGTTCGGCATGGTCTACGTGGCACAAGATTGCGGAGGCGCTGTTTGCTCTTTGGCGGAGCCCATAACGGGCTTACGGTTCAGCGAGCCGTGCGTCGGCCTCGCGGCCTCTCGGGTCACGTCGCCGGCCAAATTGAAATATCCCCGCTGCCTTCCACTCCTTGCACAGCACCACATTGCCACCGCCTCCCCACTTCATATAGATACAAGACTGTGCTAGGCGTCTAATTTTTTATTCTTTTATATCTGTATAATCTTTATATAAAGTTAAGAGCAAAATAAAGTTTTGATTTAAAATATCGCTTAGGCTTTATATATATTATTTTCTTTTACGCACACGCAGAGTATGCACAGATTTAACGAATGTAATTGTTAATTTACTAAAAAAACATAGTTATTAAGATTGGCCATAATTTGCTTAAACATTTATTGTTAAATATCTGAAATAATCATGTCTAGATTTAAAACTTATATTTAACAGATTTCGTTTCTTTATCCGTTATGTCGTTATGCTGTTGGAAAGTGATTTTTTATACATCATTTGTATAAGATTTTTTGCGCAAAGCTATTGACTATTCTCTTAATTTCTTTATATTAGTATTATTATATTTAAGTTTAAACGTGAGATGGTCTATTATAAAGTAATTCGTAGTTAGTTACGATAAGGTATATGAGTGGCCAAACTAAATTCGCACACACTCACTCGCTTACTCTTTAAGATAAATTGAATATCTTAAAATAAATACATGAGTTTTACAAAAGCTAACTTTATCTACAAAAAGAAGTACGAGACTTAAGAAATGTATGTAAAATATATTAATTGAAGCAAAAATTACTGTATTTAGGCTGTTAGAGCCTATTGAATCTAATCAAAATTAAATACAGGCATTTCTTTGCTTGATTTTAAATAAGTACAAAGGTACTATTATCAAATATATGTACGCCACAGATATCGGTCAGAGAGAAAAAAATCGGTCAAATGCGAGTAATACTCGCGCACCGTGAGTTCTGTAGCAGGTTTTATGTTCAGGGCTGTTAATATTCCATCGCGAAACATTATGCTTATAAAAATTGACAAACTTTAATTTGCGGCTGTATCACTAATTTTGTATGAAATTAACTACAAATATAAATTTGTAGTGGTTTCTTTCTGTGTTCAAGTTATTAAAAATAAATTGGAACAGTTTTATATATACTGTCTCGTCAAACTTCGAAAGTAACCTAGGCTAATGAACTACGACTCTTAGAAGTAAATTGAATGCGTTGATTTTATATAAATTCGGTAGTATAAGTATGTAATGTTTTTTATGGTCTTTTCTGACATATATCTATAATTTTTTGGATATTGCGTTTTGTTTGTACTATAACTTGTAACTTACTAACAATTTTTTTTAACTATAGTCAACGTAAAGTATCCCGTAGGTTTTGATTACGAGGCGATTACCATACAAAATGTCAAAAAGCTATTCTGATGGGACAAAATAATTTGGAAATGAAAAATTATATTTGTAATACAACTCCCCCTTTGCGAAGTCGCTAAGGAGTCGCTAGTACTAGTATTTAGTAAAAAAATTAAATATCGTCTTTTGATATAGAAAAAATAATATTATTTTAAATATCATATTAAAATAACCATTTCATTATTAATAGATCAAAAATATTATAATAAATATAATGTATCGAGATGGTTTCGAACAATTCAATTTCCGTGCGCAGACAGCGGCTAAATTTACGTGCGCAGATTTACATGCCAACGAAATAATTTGCAAATGGTGCTCGAACGTTTCGTCTACATATATTTCATGATTTATTTCGTGAATTCTGCAGTTTCATATCTAGAAGTATTGCATGCATGCCTAGTGGTATGTTTATTTATTAATTTTCAAGTCAAAAGAACATTATTATTATTTTTTTATAGCTTCACGCTTTATCCCGCACATGGCAGGGTAGGCAGAGGGAACTGCAGGAACCATACGAACCTAATGTTAAGACACTCCGTTGCTAAAGTCCCTGCTTACTCCGTCCTCGCTTTCCGCCTTTTTGAGGCATTGCGTTTTGAGCGGCGGAACTCAACGCCGCGCTTTACCTAGTTTGCCAGAGCGAAGAAAATGGAAATAGAAAAATCCATCTTCCCCGACTGGGAATCGAACCCAGAAACCGTCGCGTTACAGGCAGACGTGGCGCCTCTGCGCCACGACGATGTGAAAGAGGTTTCACATTATGATTTTTTTATAAATAAAAAATATGTATATAACCTGATGTATTGTACAACAGATATATTATTAATATTTTACTATTCTTGCTTAGCTATTTTTAAAAGTAAGTCAATTTCATAAAGCAGACTCGAATTATAGTGGAAGTTGTCGTTGACCGTGTAATTTACTTTACATGCGCAAAGCAACTACAGGACGACTTAAAATAAGTTTGCAAAGAAATTTTCGTTAGAGAATAAAAAAAAGTAATGGTATTTTACAATTTGAATAATATTTATTGTTATAATAATCTCATAAAATATTACTACTATCTATGCAAAGATTATTATATAACTCAGATCTCAAATAAAACAACAACTAAACTAATAACATAGTAATAAATAGATCAAGGCGCATTGTTTTAATCGATAACCTTTGTAGAGGTGGTTGGCTTGCGTAGCCCCTTTGCAGGTAATCCTGCCCACTTGGAGTTATTGCCGCCGAGGGAAGGAAAGATTACCTCGACGGGAGATAAGGAGGTCGACGGGGCTTGGAGTGCGATTGTCCCCGAGTCAGGCGTCGAATTGTGTCAAGTGAACCGGCAAATTGAACGGCCGAACCTTCTGGATTCTCTGTTCACTAATCGTCACAAAAACTGCTACGTCAATGCTTTCTCTTTCCTATCTTTTTAATTACTTGCTAGAAATAAAGCCCGCCCAAAGTTTTGCGTAGGCTTATAATATAAAATAAAATATTATTTTTATTATTTAAAATTCAGATGATTAAGTTAAACTTTATTGTCGACACGTTGTATATTAAAGGAAAAAAAAACTGCTGATTCCAATATTGAAAAATATAATGCCATTGGATAAGGTGTGATTCATTAACACTAGCAAAATTCTGAGTGACGCTAATGATAGGGCGCTTAGCAATCGTAGCCACGTAGCGCCTTTCCAATTACGAGTGCTACGAGGGCAGACGACGGGCGTCGGGCGGCTACGGGCTGAGCTACGCCGCGTTCTATTCGTTACGGGACGTGCCACTAACATCTGCAGCCTCTATAACCTCGATAATTTGCTTTCGATTTTTCTTATTGACTTATCTTTTTTCTTAGTACAATTATGTATTATACACATATATTAAAAGGTAATAATTAAGTGTTAATATTGTTACTAAATCACTTTGGAACATATTTTAAAAATATTTTACTAAAGTATTTTGCAGTTTTGTTTCTAACAGTGACAGTGCTCTAAAAACAGTACGAGTAATTATATATTTTTCATTGATTTTTACATACATTTAAAAATGTATATTATTTTTGTAACTTAAGTCACGTAATTAATGTTGTTTTTGTAACAGTCTTATAATAGTAATATAAAAAAAAGTAAATTGAATAAGAAATTTCATCAAAACACTCCACGTGGAATTCTGTGATAAGGTGAAACTTTTCCCTGCTCGCAAATTACACTCTGAATTTCGTTGATAGAGAGAAACTTTGTTCAAATGAAATCACTTCTACGGTCTCTACAACGTTTCTATGTTTTACTTTCTGCCAAGTCACCCTATCTTGATTCATGTCTTTTGGGACGAGACTAAAAAAAAGAGCTGAATTGAGTTTCGTTTCTCGTTATCCTAATTTAAATTTTAAATTAACTTACGTAACTTTTCTTATATTAATCCTTTTTATTTACAAAAAGGCATGTTATTTATAGAGTATTCCAATATTGGGAAATTTTATTTTTGCAATTCTCATATTTTATACTATCCATTTTTTGTGGCTTGTACAGCCATAAGTGCAATTTAAGAATTATCCTATAATCCTTTGCTATTTTTGGTTTGCAAGTAAATGAAAATGGGACAAGCTGTTATATTGAATGACTGTAATCAATCTGATATTTACCTACTTCAAAGTAATATACTGGCGTAATAGAAAAGTAGCGGTTAGCACCAGAGCTCTGCGCGGATTCAATGCAACCACTAGATGTATACGAAGTAACGTTGTTCCATTATGATATTGCCCGCTAAGTGAAATTTGTTTTTACGAACTTCATAAATGTATGTTTTTTATACTAATTCTCTTAAAGCGCAACTGTTCTTACTGCTTATCTGAAATTTGAATGGAATATAGGTTTGCTCCATTATTCTCATAATGGTATCCATTTATCTGAGCGGTTATTTTTTCATTTCAGTAAAGAGAATGCTACAGGTTACGATAAATTTACACTTTTTAGGTGTAACCTACCGTTATCTTTTTTATTGATTTTAACAATGCTCGCTCTTCTGAATAGATTCTTTTTATTAGTATGCCTGGAAGAAATCACTTTTAGTGATAAGGCCGCTTGTTCACATTTAACTATATCTAATATTCTGTTACTTTGTCAAATAAACAGATTTTATGGTTTGTCATTTTCGTAATGATTTATATAAAACGAATTCATTGTTGAAGGTTTACCAATCGAAGTAATGACCCATGTAACTGTCATACAAAAGTTTGCATTCAGCAAACTGACGTACGATTTGGATTTTATTGCGCTGTCAATGCGTCACAATGCGTCGTGTCCGGAGCACGGTCGGTTAACTTGTCAATCACGTAATTGACGATGTAGCTCTTTGGCGTAGCGCTCGCCGGTCACCCGCTGACACAGGCGTTGCACTCGACGCGGCGCACGTGCCGATCGCCACCACTTATCTGTGATATTATCGCCTATGCACCACTGTGCTCGTGTTTCATATGCTTATATAATATATTAACTACACAATCGTTTTCCTTAAATGTACCTGCTTTCTTATACATCCTATTTCATAATAAAAAAATAGTTATTATTATTTTATCTTCCTCTCTACTGCCTTTTTAAATACCATTTGTATTATATTACCAAATATATTGTAAGATACGGCTTACTGTTTGTAATATAGTAATCATATGTATTATATAATTAATATAATTATAAGTACGTTATATTAAACAATCAGTAAATAAAATACGGATAAACTAAATTTGGAACAATCTGATAGGATATTATTAGTCGTCGCAAGTGAATATCGTTTATTATATATAAAGAAAAAAAAATTATAAAAAAAAATACTGACATAATTTTTTTGTAATTTGAACTCTACAATGAGTCATACCTAATAAATTTAATATGTTTATAGAAATGGAAATAAAATATGATATGAAAGTTGTATGTATGTATATATAAAACTTTTATTAATGGTAATTTCTTTTTTTACAGGTAATTTACTTATAAATATGTATTAAAGGAAAAGAAACTTACGTAAGTACAGCCTTGTACTATAGCAAAGCAAAAACAATCTCTAAAAATCCTCTTTTTGAGCTTATTATATGTACATTTTTATAACATTTTATTCTTGAATTAATGTTTAAGTATAAATATCAAAGTTTGACATGAACATTGACATTTATTTCTGTCACCATCGCTCAAGATACGGCAGAACTGTTCGCTTAAACTCCGAATAGAAACGGAGACATTTGATTTTAAGCCTCGCGGACTATAAGTGTTATTTCTTCGGGAGAAGTATTATTCTACGAGCGCAGCGCAGCTCCGCCATCTCGAATGCTCCATTTAGTTCGAAAGTTTTTCTCGTTTATCACCGTTGGGCTCTCAGAGGCGGAGATTTTTCCTTTAGATTTGTTGTCACACCGGACCTTTTTAATGTACCTCTCTTATCGTTATAATATTAGGGGTACACATATTAAGAATTATTTTAGTAAATTACTTAAAAAGATTATTCTGGAAAATTAGATAAAACGTACATGAAGGGTATTTGATTTTTTTATGCGCATGTCATATCAATAAAATGACTTAGTAACAATAAGTAAACAATTAAGACAAATTTTATATACTCAATATGTATTTGCTTTATTTTTTAGAAAATAAAATAAAAAATCTTACAACTCACATTTATGCTCGAAACAATATACATCTGACGACTTCTATTAATTTTGCGTCCAATTTTCGGAATCCAACATTTTTGATTTTATTTTGTGTTTGCTATTTGGGTAATTACTTCAATAATTATATTATTAAATTTTATCTATATACAAAAAAAAAAACTTACGTATATATATATATATATATATATATATATATATATATATATATATATATATATATATATATATATATATATATATATATATATATATATATATATATATATATATATATATATATATATATATATATATATATATATATATATATATATATATATATATATATATATATATTATATATATATATATATATATATATATATATATATATATATATATATATATATATAAAAACAAAGCATAAGAGTTAATAATAACACAAAAGCTAAATATGCAATTTATATTATTAAGAATGTCTCTGTCCGACTCTCGATTCTGTGACGAGGCTAATCTACCCTCTTTTCACTGTTGTTCCGCAGCTTAATTAACGAACCACCCTTAGCACCAAAAGGTAGGCCTTATCTCGGCCGTCAGACACCGATGAAATCCGCGACAGCGAATTGTGGATATAAAATCTCTTTATTCGACTTCTGTAGAATTTTTGGACGACTTAATGACTAAACAAAATAAAACATTTTTATGAGTACAGAAACATTATAAATTGTATTATTATTCTATACGTAATCTAAACAATGTTCGTTTCTATTTGTAAAATGCTAAAGATGCTATTTAAAAGTGATTAAATTGGCTATTTAAAAAAACATAAATAAAAATTTCAACTAAGAAATAACTATGACAAACATAATATGCCGCAAAGAAATGTGTAAATTTATATTAATAGGTAAATATAACATTGTGAACATTAATAAAAATGAAGCAATTGTAAAATAGTTATAGCTTCGATATCAATTCCTTTGTACTATATAAGAGCGGTTTCTAGGCACGTACCAGGACAATGACAAACCTTTTTCTTTTCGAGTGACAACACGAGTTCTGAGATTAGAAAATACCAGCCAAACTTTCCTCTTTATATGAAATATTAGTATTTCGTAAAAACTGATCCTTATCATTACATTATTATAATATTACAACAAATAAATTATTCAACATTCTTGTAATAAAGGAGAAAAAAATTACATTTAATTATACTTTTATATATTATAAGCATAGCAAGATCCCATAAAAATAATTAAACGTTGTAGATAGCCTAGGGCAAAAGGGTTAACACAATCTGATGTATATCCAAATTAATTACATTTCTGATTTTTGCGAAGAATATTTTTCATGTTATATAAGAATTGAAGCGTTGTGTGACAACGTTTGAGTGTAAACGCGGTGAATGTAGGTTTAAATATTTGTTCAGTACTTATATTTTCCCCATTCTTTTCTATTAAATAATTAATTTTTACTGCATGATTTTTACACCTCTTCCAACTCCACGTAATTTTAATATGTAGATCGATGTAGTACGCCGCTATGTTCGAAATTGGCCGCAAATATCGTTCCTCCAAAGATATAAAAATGTACGTAAACGTATCAGTAAATCATAAAGACTGTAGCATAACTTGACTTTTACATTATTTGTGCTAATAGAAAACTCTGACAAAGGCATTGTTGTCAAAGAAAATTGTCTGA
The DNA here is from genome assembly GCA_037178615.1 of Dione vanillae. Taxonomy (NCBI): domain Eukaryota; kingdom Metazoa; phylum Arthropoda; class Insecta; order Lepidoptera; family Nymphalidae; genus Dione; species Dione vanillae. The sequence goes on from JAZFAU010000023.1 coordinate 1,393,462, forward strand.
CCTGATTTTGTCTGTCACAGAGTTTGTGGTCATTTTTTCAGATATTAATAAACTAGATACGCTTTAAATATATATTATAAGTAATTTTAAATTAATGTAATGTTTTTTTTTTGAAAGAATTTGTTAAAAGTTTTTTGAAAGTAATGTTTTTTTAGAAAGATAAGTAACTATCGAGCCTGTCGATCTTTTCTTCCTCAAATAACTTAATACATTAAACAAGATTCTTACTTTATTCAATCTAATAATATGAACAGTTACAGATACAGTTGCTATACAGTCTGCCAAATACAGCAAATATGCTGCTCAAAAATTTTATCTGCTGAAATACAGTTTCAATATTTTTTTTGCATTAAAAAAGGACACTTTTTTGATGCACGCAAAGTTTGTATCTCAGTAGTATATGTGTTAACCACACATTGCGATCCCTGCGGCACGCTTCATTCCGACGCATTTGCATGTTGCATTTACACTAGTTACTCACTCAACCGCATATTATTATTCTGGATTCTATTATTATTCCACTCTTCATTTAAAAACACTCTAGAGATACAACAAACGTTTAATAGTGAACGTGAAAATAAACGTTTGTATGATTATGTTAAGTCATACTAATAAGAAAAATGAAATTATTACTCAATTAAAATAAATAATATATATTTTAATTTTTTTTAATATATCATCGGTACGATAAAAATAAGTGCAATTACCAAGCATATCTTCCGCGTTTTCTTTACTTCTCAATATCTTGAAAACTATCACCGGCAGCTTTCGCGGATGGATAACTAATAAAGTAAGTTGGAGAGGAAAAGTAAACTAATATCGGATGGCTCTGAGCTACCGCCACCACCCGCCCTCGTCGTTGGCCGCTGCAAGCGCCATGGGGACATCATACTCGCTACAGATTTATTACTTTAATATGAGCACTCCATCCGCCTATGAATGTCAGCGTTACTTTATTCTACTTTTATGAAAGTAGAACATTTTAGTTGCAATCAATATAAAATATTGTGTAGTCTTAAATGATAATTTACAAATAATAAAATTGTTCTAATGTCGTCAACTAAACTGTTAATGAAAAAAATTTTAAGCTCTTTGCATGTGGCTTTAAAACACCCTTACAAATAACACTAATAACAAAACACAAAAACAAAAAACAAAACTTAATAAAAATGAGGCATAATGAAAACAAAACAGTAATCGTTAGCTTTTCATTTCATCATTCTCACTTTAAAACTCGTTTCAAAAACTTTCTTAAAATTTCGTAAAAAGTTTTGTTACAAATTAAGAGCGAATTTTACTCTGTCCGTTTTAGTCATTAGTAATTTCACAGTTCTAATGAATTTTCTTCTCCGACATTGAAAAATGAATTTTGACCCTTACTTTTACCATTGGGACATCTGTAGCGCATACTACTAAACCTGCATCGATCCGTGGCTGCCGGGACGGCTCTTCGCGCATACTGGTGCCCGCTATTTACATTTTTCCGTGGCATGAAATGATTTTGATATATAAAAAACTCAAATAACGTATAAGAGTATGACGATTCGACCTCAATAATGACTATATGTAACTTTTTAAAATTTATATACACACATTTTGTCAAGTCATGTCAAACGTAGTTATTTTATCTTATCATAATATAAATTTTTATTCTTGAATAAGAGTCAATTGCAATTTGTTGATAAATATTTTGAGAGAGCAGTATAAAACAAATCGAGAAGCAACCCCGCCCAGTCCCCGCTCCCCTCATTACCCGTAACGGTGGCCCATTAGGCTCACGGGCCGAAGTGCCCCGGACCGTAGTTAATCCACGTCCTCATTCTCTGTTATTTCAAAGGTCTGATCTAATCTAAACAGGGCTTAGGATCCAACAGCGCCTATATTCGCGCGACTCGTCCCTTTTATGTACTTAACTATCAGAATACCCGTTCCCGTCGGTTATATGACGTTTGCTCGCTGTAAAAGGTAATAAAGCTTGTGAAACTTCAATATTATATGTTGTTTATTAATATTTAACAAACCTTATTACAATGAATAAGTGTTGCCTAAAATAATCTGAAATTGGTAAAAATTGGTAATTTCCCATTAGTTATTTAACGTAACAAGGAATTACAAGGAAAGATTAAGTATTACTATAATGCTGAGTCGAACTGCAACCGAGCGTAGCAAGTGAAGGCCAAAGTAGAAGGGTCAATTTAGAAGCTATTATACGGTAGCCGTTAGAAGCCTACTTCCGGCGGCTGCACTAAGCTGCCGTGTTCCAATCCACCCGTTCAATTTAGGCCTTTCTGTAAAGCTATTCAACTCTTACATTTACAGTAAATACCTCCACCGCTAGCATCACTTTAGCTCTAGCTTTTATAGAATATTACTAAATTGATACAGAGCTGCTAACATTTAGATTGTTTTGAGGTAGAAATATAAATAAAAATATGTATGAACATAACTTTTCTATAGAAGTTATCTTACCAATAATGAAGTATATTAATTTTATTTTTAGTTTACCCAATCAGCTATAATAGACATATATTTATAAAAAATAATAGCAAAAGTATTTGTTATCGCATCGCTGCGCTTGCTATAAGAGGAACATAGTTACACTGTAGCTCAGCAAACGGGGAATTATGACGGCAGCAAAGGATTACGTGAGTGGATGTCGTAATAAAGCTTGCGATGAAGCCGTTACCCAAAGATAAACGTAAATATCTCAGGCCGTAGCTGTCGGCTGCTCACCGAAGCTCGCCTTAAACCGTTCACTCCTAGGCTAACACCCTACCTTTTTTTATAATAAAATTTTTTACTATTAATTATTTATTTTTAGTTTTAATATATCTTTCCCGTGATACTATTTATTTTGTTTTTTATTAAACAAATTGAATAAGAACTAAAATAATAAATGACTTTTCAAATTTTAGAGATTGACTTGATCAATTATTGTAACATCAGTTTTGTAGATTACATGTACATATTTCGCAATAATATTGGTAATGAAAATATTCAGTGGGCACTATGTTTTGTAATAATAATTATTGGTGATGCTTGACAAACAATATATGATCCTTGATGGGGTAAAACAAATAAATATTTGATATGCAGTCTTAGAACTTGGCATAAAGTGTCCACAGATTTTTTATGGCTATACTACGCTTGCTTATATACTGAAGGTTAAACGTTAATATTAAAGAAGAGGCTGAAGGTTTAGGTAGATTTTAATTCTTTTTTTTTAGAATCACGCCTTGTCCCGCGGTAGGCAAAGGAAACTACAAGAACTGTGTGAACCGTGTGTTACGACACTCCATTGCTTAGCTTGCTTTCTCCGTCCCCGCTTTCCGTTTTTTTTCGAAACATTACGGGTTGAGTGACCTAGCTCAACGCCGCGTTTTGCCTAGTTGCTAGAGAGAAAAAATGGAACTAAAAAATTCCATTTTCCCCAAGTGGGAATCGAGCCCGGTAAACGTCGCGTTACAGGGAGACGTTGCGTCTCTGCGTTACGACGGTCTTCCTTTTATTTTATTTAATTATTAGTTTAATTATAAATTATTATTAATAACAATACCAAAATAAACTTGTGTGATTGTTAAAATTAAACAGAAATGTTAGCTCTATTTCAAAGTTTGAAGTTGATAATTTAATTTAAAAAATCAGAAGGTTAGCCAAAGCCGTCAAGTTATCCATTGTCTTCCATACATTGTGCTTCTTGTATGCTCTTATCACCTAAATTAATTACATAAATCTTGCTTGCATACGTCTTAAGCGTGTGATGCTGCGCCATAATTCAAGCCAGGCTTAGGTTAACACTACTAATGAAGGCGACTACAGCATGTCATACCTTGTTGGTACATAGCTCTTATCATTAATTGAATCTATAAATACTATTCTGGTATAGTCCATTATTATTTATTGGAAAAATCCATTGAGAAAAACTTAATGGTCAATTAAACTGTTACTCACATTTCACGTGTTTAGAAACGTAATCGAATTGTAGAAATTTCCCATGTGTATAACTTTTTTTTTTTTTTTTGAGGACCGTCGCGGCGCCGAGGCGCAATGTCTGCCTGTAACGCGACGGTTTCTGGGTTCGATCCCCAGTCGGAGAAGATGGATTTTTCTATTTCCATTTTCTTCGCTCTGGCAACTAGGCAAAGCGCGGCGTTGAGTTCCGCCACTCAACACGCAATGCCTCGAAAACGGCGGAAAGCGGGGACGGAGAAAGCAGGGACTAGGCAACGGAGTGTCTTAACACTAGGTTCCCACGGTCCCTGCAGTTCCCTCTGCCTACCCTGCCTTGTGCGGGATAAAGCGTGAAGGTATAACTTTTATTTTGTCATATTATATTTTACATACAGAACATTTGTATAATTTTGAATTTCAATATCTATTGCAATAGTTGACTGTTCTATTATATTATAAATTCAAATACTAGTATTGCTTACCCATTAAATATATTTAATTAACTGTTTTCGTGTTAATAAAGAAAATTTAATAAAAAATATTTAATAAATCTAAACTATTATATGCTATTCTAGTAATTTTATGCTTATTGTAAATATCTGCAAATGAGAGCAAGATTTCACAAAGGAAAGGACCTCAACATAAAAAAATTGTAATAAGTGTGAGGCGTGAGACTTGGATTAAAATCCCGTTACATTCAAATTTTGTCCGTTTTCTAATAAGTGTCTTTGTTTCACAAGTCTGTAGTAATACTTTAAAACAGATAAAAAGGTATAGAAACCTGAAAGACTGGATTAATTTAATACCTGATAGTAGTTTAACATTAACATTAACTGCCGTCTAAATTAGAGTCCTTCTAAATGTACCAACTATTAATTAACGTACAGAAGTAAATGCTGTTCATGCACCACGGTTACATGGTTTATAATCAAAATCACCGATATTTATACATAAAAATCAAAATTAAAATATCTGTCGTGATTATTAAGTAACTAATTTGTTTTAAGTACATTTTTTATATTCAGAAAGTCTCGGAGGATCGGGATAAACGTGGAAAAAAACACGGGCTGTAAACGTGTTTTTTGCGAAGTTTAAATGATATGATACTTTTGTATCTGTATACAATATAGATATTTATATTATTTATCAAAAACAAAATTACTCTTAATGAAAAAAAAATACGTACACATTTGTACGCAAGAATTTACAATACGCATATTATATTTAAATAAAGCCGAGAACATCAATCAAGCGAGCAAAACCACAAACTGGTGGCTAGTTATTATCAAATGTCCTCATTATTACAATTCACATCGTGCTTTGTGAGCTTTTATTTAACATAATTTTACATACTTTAGGCAAAATATTATAGGCGGAAAAATAGATTTGTTTTTCTGTGTATGTTATTGTTGTTTAACGACCAAATCGCTCGTAAAATAGATTTCAATATATAAACAAACAACTATCGCATGAAATGAAATCGAAGTGTGGAAGATTATATTTTACTATATTAAGATGTTCTATATATTCATTATTTATATAAATTATTATTAATTTATATATATTATAATTATTATTATTATTAAGCTTGTTTCTACTAATGTATATGACGTAGTGTTAGAAGTGCGCGACTTGCACTTATGATAATCATCCTTGCTGTTCAATATTTGGGTAGGTATATTAACTAGTTGCAGTTGGCAAATAGTAACATTTATTTTTATTAAATTTTAAACTACAATAGCTGCTTCGATCTTTTTGACATGATGCATAAAATATGCGTTATATATACTAATGTTATACTCGTTATTCAGCTTCCGCCTGGCCTTCAGAGTAGATAAAAAGCAAAGTACTGAGTCAACAATAATCACGATCGTTCACCACAATATAATTATTACCTAAAATAGTTAAAAGTAGTTTGTTTTAAAGCAACGTAAAAAATATATATAAAAGTTTACAAGCATAAACAGTAAATAATTACAATTATTGGTTAATTTGTGCGTTTTTGAAAAATTTTTCGTAAGTAATGAAAATATTACACAGAAATTCATTTCTTGAAGTTGTAAGATTTGTAGCGTCGTATCTCCTTGTGAGAATGGCATCATTTACATATTTTAATAAAATAATATCGCAACTGAATCGTAACAGGGAACTTGATTTAAGTTCTTACTGCGATGAATGTAAATTCACCACCGCTGCCGCAATTCCAGATTTCAATTCAGGAATTAATAGCAGCCGTCGTGGGCCGAGCCCGTCTAATATTTGCGTTACTTCCAGAGACTCACTTAGCAATGGATATGGAATAAATTAATTTGTGCAATCCGTATCCGATGAGTATTGAGAATAAAACATATCAAAATTACCAACATGGTAGCGTTTATTTCACTGAGAGATTTAACGTTTTTACAATATTCCATAGACCACGCACGGTGCGGTTGGCCTTACTAAGCGTGCATTAATATTGTCAATAGTTAGAGTTAGTGGAAGTGAAGTACGTGTTCCGCCTGCCGCTATCTACGGCGCAGCTCGCGCGGTGAATTCGAATGGCCTCTCATACCGTGCCGCCCGCGCCCCCCTCCCCCTCGCAGCCCCCCTCGCCCCTCGTCCGTGCACCATCTCGCACCCCCACCCCGTAACGCCCCATAAACTCGCGTCTTAATTTTAACTTTATTTCTTACCGCTGTTCCAAGAAAATTAAGTGTGAACGTACTGTTGAAAGATTCACAGGGGTGTTATCATACACTTTAGGATCTATATAGTGAATGAATATAAATAAAAATAATATCAAATAATAATATCACTTTTTAATGAATTAGACCGATTTAATGAATAATACTTTGGATATAAAAATAAATAGTAATTAAAACATAAGGCACATTAAATTCATAGAATAAACAGTACATTTAATTAATAGAATTATATAAAACCTTAAAAAGTTATATTCACAATCCCGTTACAGATACTAAAAGTTCCATACATTAGCTTTTATATGCTTCCCCGCTCTTTGTTTAAACACGAATAAGATTTTTTTCCCCTTTTTTAACGTGAGCTTATTTTAAAATGCGATTCTAACTGTAACATTAAGTAGGAAAATCCTGTAAAGTTCTACCGTCAAGATTAATTTCAGAATTATACACTAGCATTTGTTTTAATAATGTTGGTATGATATGTTTTAATGATATCAATTTTAATGTTAACTTTCCCATTATTAGTATAATTTTCTTTCAAAATATGTGTAGACATATGCGATAAATTAATTGCATTAATTTAAAATTTTCCTGAAACATTCTAACGACTGCAATTTTAAATTTGCACAAACTATGACCAGGAGCCCGAAAAGCTATCACGGGCGGAAGCATCAGCGGCCCGGCTGTGTGTTCGCTCCTGCGCCCTCGTTTTGGCCCACATTTCTTTACCCCCGGCGCCACGCAAAAACGATTATTGGGGCAATCGGAGGCACCCTATACTGCGCCCGAGAGAAACCCCGCGATGCAAATAAATTCGAAGGAGGCCGTGGCCGGACAGCGCTGCCCCTCGTTATTATTCGGCTCTCGCGGAATTGCTTTTATGTCCTTAATGGAAAAGTAAGATATTTACTTCAGGCTTGTAAAAAGACCTTCCTTTTACATTTTTCTTTGTATCCACAAAAGTCGCAGCTGAAAATTATGCGACATCATAGTGGTTGAGAATATTAGATATTAACATTAACATTCCGACCAGACTAAGATAAATAATAACCGTATTGCAATGAATCAAAATTTTTAATCAAAATTTTAAAAATTTAAAGTTGTACAGTCGGTAGAAAATTGCAATTAATATTTACGTGATACAAACGAATAGTATAAACATTTTGCACCTCCAAGGTAAAATAAAATAATACAAATAAACCCTATTAAGATAAAAGGGGGTAAATAATGACAACCAGCAGTTGCTGTGAACTGTCCCTTTAATTATGAAAATGTATGCGAAGCACATGAAAGTTTGTGCAATTATGCCGCAGCCGTTCACGCCGTGCAGTGGCCAGCCACGTCCTTTAAAACTGAGCACTACTATCAGCTGCTCTATTGAATAACGTACATATGTCCTTACTAAAGAAGTTACGAAGAATACATACTAAGATTATAAATTATATTTATATTGATGTACCAACATGACTACTGCTCATAAAAATTAATAAAGATAAAAAATGTAAACCATCATTATAGAAAGTATAAAACATCAACACGCAGATGCCGTATTCGGAGATTATTCAGATGTGACGAGGTCAATTATGATGCTATAAAAGTTTTAGTGCTCTCCACAAATAGACGATTTGCCGACTGACGGATGGCTGCAATACTGACGCCGGCAAATGAGCACACGATAAAATTATCGTTAGCGGTAACGACATGAATAAATGCAGTAGGGCGTTTCGCGAACGCGCCTGTGGAGAGCAAGGATCACGAGACTGTCTCACATCAGAAATGTATTTTCGTGAATCTAAAGCATAAAAAAATGCCTTCTTGTACAAAAATAATATTAAATGTTTTACAAAAAAAGTTCTGCATATTCAAACATAGATATATACAACAACTTTTCATGAATATGCAAATGAAAGCCATAAATTACAGTTATGGTTTGGATTATTGTGTAATATGCGTAATGAGCATATATCTACTAGCAGATGAACGCGTAATTCTGTTTTGACCTCGTACAATACCAGAGATTATTTAGTAATATTTATTGCAAGCAAAAGCCGCAAACAAATTACACATAATTTGATGAACTATATTAAATTCTTCCCAAAATATTTTAAGCAACATAAAAAAATTAAAAATTTTTGTTTAGTCAAAACATTAGATAAGAATATTCAAAAGATGCGATTAATTTAAGTATACACCGGTTGGGCTCCGAGTACGAGACCATCCAAACTACTGTTGGCTTTGATTTATACCGCACCGCTGCCGGCTGGATATTTTAAACGTCACGCATTTATGATGAATACTCGCAATTTTCTCGCGGGAATACTGAGTTGATAGCCGCGACTTTCCAACGTATTATTTCAAAGGTTGTATAATGCAAAAGTAAAAATATTAAAACGAATTTTATTTAAGTTTAGCGACGTTCCAAATAGCAATCACTGTTAGTATTGTTCAACCTGTTAGAACTTTCTGCTGGCTATAGGCAACCTTTAAACATACTCCGCCTCGTGCTGAGCCTTTAAAATTCAGTGAGAAACCCGCTGTCTTCTTTATGTCGTCGATCTCTAGTTGGAGAGCAGCCTGCGCTCCTTTTGCCAAGACGAGCAAGCCGTTCTAGGGCCTTTTCTTTCTCCTTATCGATATTTGTTCTCCTAACTACATGGCCTGCTCCCTGCCACTTCAGCTTGCAGCTTGAGACTTATATTGTTAAAATTCAATTTTAATTTCTTCACTGACAGACTAGCGTAGAGCAATAACAAGCATAACTTTCAACTGCACGCTAAACTACTCTATGTCTCATAAAAAGGTGTATGCGCTATTAGATCAATACTGGAAAATTATCAATTTCACACTATGACAATTAAGGTACAAGGAGCGGCTGAATAATTTTGGGCTAGGTAGCTTTACGCATATGTATTTAAATAGTATCTTATTATTATGCTTTTTCTATTTGAGCCGAAGCTTTAGTAAGATTCCTTATAAAGAAAAACTAAACGACGACTACAATTGTTCAAGAGATGTCAGCGTTTTACGACGAAGTCTGAACCTTCGTTTGTGGCAATAGATCGTCACCGAATGTTGAAGCCAGAGAGGGAGTCGCTGAAAAATAATCCCAGTTCAGTAAACCTAAACACACCCTTTACTGAAAAAAAACATTAAATTCTTGAAGATTGTTGAATTAAGATGTTGCAGATAGCTGAAACCATGAGCAAAGAAAGAAGAGTGCACCTGTGCCACGCGGATTCTCTTATTATTTATTTTTAAATAATATACAGAAACATCAATCTTACTGATATATATAGGACTATATACGTATGTTTATATAGATTAGCTTGAACATGTTACTTGATTTTACAGTCACCATCACTGTCTGCCATTCTGTAGCCTGACTTCTAATCGCGTCGTCATCGGCTAGGCTCATGTCGCTCAGTTTCGCTACTGCCATAAATCAGTCGACAACGCGTGATAAATGACGCGCTCACGTTGAAAAAACAACACATGTCAGTATATACAAATTGTATACTATCATTATTTACTTTTTTAACATGATTACTATTGTGAAATTCATTTACATAGCTAGTTTACCAAACAAATTTATTAAAAGTGGCATATATGAAAATACGTATAATAGGCATAAACAAGAAACATGTCGTCTTATGATAGTAATTTACGAAAGTTAACATGACGTACGTACTCCGTATGATCATGTTAAGATAGCACCTCGCTGTATTTTGCTTCCGAAGGATGTTGTTTGAAGTATTGTATTATATAATATTGTATTTTTTCATTTACATTTGATGTCATAAATTCAAAGTAAAAGAGTTTTCTTAAAACATTCACGATACTGGTGCTTAAGTAAACCTCATTTTATCTTTACGAAGTAGCCCGTACTCGGGCGGGTTTTGTATTGAAAATGCACACCCGCTCGTTAAGCGGCGGCTGCGGTCCAACGCGTGACGTCACGTCCGCTGGTTCCGCCCGCCCTCATTAGCATATATTATATTCACCATTCGGTTGAGAATGCCTGGGCGTTTTAACATTCTTTATAATAAACCCAAACAAATACACGGTTTTCATTTTTATAGTTATCACTTAATTAACTATGCTTATATACATAGAAAAATATATATTTGATACAAAATTAAGTACTATACTATTTATAGCATACTACTAAATGTTAACAATTGCTTAAGTGTAAAGGAGCACACACTTTTCAAATGAAAAAATTTAAGACAGAAGAGCGAGTAAATCATTTTACCTTTATATAAATTTATATACACAAGTTTCTCGTCCCCATATACTGAACAGTGACACGAACCACGCGCAATGTGCTTCTGAGAGGCTGCTTTACGACTTCGAAACTCGCACCCACCCCGCACGATTAATGTTACAGCGCAAGATTACCGCCGCTGCTAAACTTTACGAGCACAATGCTTTAACCTGCAGCAGTTTTTCGTTCCGAAGTAAATTTTTAATAAGCTGACGTAATTGCATAACAGGGCGTCGCGACGCGTAAATCACTAGCCTACCGGTCAGGCAGCGAAGCTAATATTTGCATATCGCGATTGATGCGAACCAATCAATACTGCAAATAATGGAATTGTCACATAAAATCCACAGCAAGGATTGCGCGTAACTCTCGTTATTAACAGGTTTAATTGTTTTAAATACTGTAAATAATGTTTGTAAATAATGCAACATAAGTTGTACCTTGGTATGAATGATGGACTCGTGCAGTGTCAATAATTGATGTTATTTTATAAATAGCTTTCCGATATGTTTGTTTTAATTTTCATTCATTTAATATTAATTTGAATTATTTTGATAATCAATTGGATAAACAAGTACTATAGTCCAGCTAGAAGCAGTAATTTATTATTAATTGCGCCGCACTGCCCTTGTGACTCGAAGATTTAATTATGAAATCTAAGCAAAATGGCGCTTGCATTTTTCTATTTCCTAGAGTTGTTTTTCTTTTTGTATATAACTAAGTGTAGGGATATTTCATTGTTATTGTCACTCTTTCAGCCGAGTATAGCTGAATTCAATAGCATGGTAAAATTGAAGTACTTTTAAAATATATATTTTTACTGAGTGGTATAGCTGATGATTTAATAAAATTAAGTTTTATTTTTATATAAAACCATTTATTATATATAATATATTTTGTATCATTATGCTATTTGTGTTAAGCTAACACAACATTATACAATTGATTACAAAAGAGTAGAATTGGTGTATTATTATATAGTCACTACTAGTACTTATACAATAAAATCTTTCAAATCTCCTGAAATAATATCTAAAAATCATAAAGCCAATGTGGGAGCCACTGTCGCACAAAAGCTACAATCTATAGATAAAAATAATACATGTGCTGCGCCTCCAAATTGCTGTGTCAAAGTATTCGTCCTGATTGCTCTATTCTGCCCCCAAAGCATAGTGCTGACTTCACTATGTTAGCTTTTTCGTTTTTATGTTATCAATACAAGGAAAATGGAATCAGACGTACCTGCGCGGTTAGAAAATTAACGATGTTCTTAAAATAAGATAGATAAAAGAAGTAAAATGCAATAATTTTTTATATTATTTTCATAAATAATTTAGATATAATATTTTTGATGTTGTTGCTACCTAATCATAAATAATCAGTATTAAATAAAAAGCTCTACAATACTGTATTAAGCGTTATTAAGAGTTCTTTGTATTCTTATAATATTTTAAACCTTCTGCTCTATTCACTTTATGCGTGTTATCACCTCTGTTTTCGTATCTTCCCCAAAGTGCGGAACATATATACAATTTTCTATTGTAAACATTTGTGCTATATGTCCTCCAGAGGCATATACTGTGCCCCTTTTCCCTATTAACCCAGAAAACTAAAAGTTTGTTCACCTTCAAAATAAGGCAGGAAAAGTATCAGGGGAGTAAGGGAACATGTTCCTGCTATATTTATAATGCTAATATTAAATAGTGAAAGAGTTTGTTCTACACAAGTGATAGAAAGAAAGTAAAAAAAATAAATTAATAAAAAATAGGCATGAAATTTATTGTACTATATAAAAACTAACAGAAAAAGCATATATTATTTTATAAGTGGCAACATTCAACACTATACTTTTTCTAATAAAGCTGAGAGAACATTCGTTGAAAAAGACATGACAAAGTATTGTGGGCTCCAACTAAGAACAGTTCTATATAATACATTTCAATGAATATTCAATGTACATATATAACACATATTTTTTGTGCTATAGCTACAAAATAAGAAAAGTTATCTTTTTAATTACAACGCAATCAAAACTATATCTAGATCACATATCAACCTCGAGGATTCCTATCGTAGTTCGATATGTGTTATTAACTAAACAGATATTTATTAGTACTAATATTTTATTTTTTATTTATTTTTGAAAACAAATAAATGTATGGTGAAACCTACATAAAAATATTTTTGAATTTACTCAATTTATACGTATAGAGACGTACTTCGATACAAAACATCTATAAGTGTAGTCTGCTTCGAGTAATTTAATTCGGACTCCTCTAACAGCCTTTGGCCGAAACGTCCAGATGAACGGTCACGCCGCCGAATTTACTTTATTACGAATGACATTAAGTGCCCAATTATTGTAAACCCAATTTATGTAACAAGGAACTGCCTTGCGTCTGTGGACTTGTGATTACCATTCCACTCGCCGAATTAGTTGTCTAACTTTCTATGCGATTGCGGCTTGGACTTTACACTTTACCTAACACTATTATTTCTATCTAAAAATGTTTTATGTACCTATTTAATTAATAATTTGTTTTTAAAGTTCCATACTTTAAAAGAAAAACGAAACCCTTATGTTTACCCCTAACTTCTTGTCGTCCTTCTGTCTGTCAAGACATTTTTCCAACTCACGTGGTAGTAATCAAGCTAAAATTAATATAAAATATCCAGGTCGACGACGTTGTGGAGCACCGTCAAAATGACACTTGTATGTCATCACAATTAAAAGATATGATCATTTATGCTTAATTTTTTTATTTTATACTTCCGGTTGTTTCTACAATTATAAAAAGATATAGATCACACTCGATGCATAAACTATTTTGATTTGTGGTCGAAACCTTAGCTGTATGAATAAACGCGCAAATATCAGAAACTTGTACAGTAAAATGAAATATTATTTTTTGTGTTGGATAAGGTCATTGCTCGAAGCTTATAAAACCTAAGTTAATATTTGGCCTGCGGTCAAAGTGTCATGTATTGTTAGTTGACCACGAGGTTGAAGTCATAGGTAAAAACCAGCTAAAAGGTACTTCTAACTTTTTTATCGATTAAACTCAACTGGCTGATGAACTTAAAATAGATTTAATTTTTATTACGGTTTTTCCTGTTAATATTGGTCTCTGTTTATACATTAGGTTGTATTAGTATATACTAAGTTTTTACCTCTTTTTAAAAATTTGCAAAAGCATTGGATACTATTTTTAATATAACTGTTAAATTTCTTTTTAAAACCTATAATTTATATTTATCAGCCATATCTTCATTATGTCATATCAATAAGTTTACATTAGATGTCCCAGATTTTGCTTTTTTAATATCAACATAAAATATAAGCAAATTTGTTTCTGAATCTAAACGCTACAGTTGTAACAAATGATAATAATTTCGACTTTAATTGCACCCTTCGACATGCTACGATGTATCAAAAATTTGAGCAGAATATGGAGAACGCAGTGATCGCTATGTGTGTAAATACTGATACAGATATGGTGTTTGAAGTAAAATGTAACCAATCAATGTGTTGTAAATATCCATACTTTAATATTATTGATCTTCTTTATTTTCACAATCAGGCGCAGGTAGTAGTTAATCTTATTTTAATGGCTAGATATCAAGGTCCTCTTTCATTCCGCACTACTTCTCGTTGTGTCATCATAGTTAAAAAAAATTATCTTGCAGTATCTACATTGTTAGCCGCCCTCCGTCTCCATGGCTTCCTCTCTCTCTTTCCTATTGATTCTATTTTGTCTCTTTTTATAGCTCTTTGTGTGACCTATTTTTTTTACTTTATTTGTTTTTTTTTTATTATTATTTGCTTTGTTGAACGATTAATTTTTACCCAAATACACGCTTTTCAATATATTCTATAATGTGATGTGTTATTCTTCAGCATATCGTTTCTCACCAACAGGCGCGCGAAAATGTAGATTCTTAATTATTAAATTATTACTTTCTTGTTAAAACAACAAGACAGTGGCCAATTTAAATACCTAAGAATGTTCGATTTAATTTTATAGCAATATCAAATGTAGTAAAAATAATTAGTATAAACCGCGACAGACGTATCATATTATTGTTATAAAAATTTAAGTGACACATTGTCTTGACTACAAAGCAGTGTTCGGTCGATTAAAGAAATAAACATTCTAATGTATGAATAATTTGTGTGATTAGGACTTAAGTAATGAAGTATGCTTAACATGAAAAATATTATTTTAGAGTATGCAATTTTTCTTTAAATTTTTTATTCTTTCATTTATGTGGTACATTTTTTTATACCATGACTAAAACCACTAACATTCCTTTTCATCGGTCGAACAACACCAATTGCAATATTCTCTTCGATTACGCTAGAAACAATTTCATTTGGCTCATGGTCCTTTCAGATCGTATGTAACAATGAGTTTAATCCTATTAAAACGGACACACATTGTGCCAGAATTGTAGCGTGGTGGCTTTGGTCTGTCGCCATTCTCGTCCGCTCACTGGCTGTTATAACCGGAAGCAAACCTTAAACAGACTTAAACATGGTTTAATTTCCCTGGCTAGGCACTAGGGAAAAAGCTCCGCCTAGTTGAAACACAACTGTGCTGGGAGGAAATAAAATAGCATGGGAAGCGATGCGGGCGTCGGACGAAGCGATTATGCAGTCGAGAATAATGGGCGCCGGTCTACATGCACGTTTTTGTTTGTGGTCTGTGACGCGATTTATTCGCGAATTTCTACCATCGTTGAAGTGAGCACTATTCACAATAATTGCTTTGAGCAAAATTTTACAGCATGTAACTTAAATTTATGTACGCAACTCATTATTACATTTGGTCAATTCATATGATTTTTTTATATTATCTTACAGATAATTTTAAACTTCATTATTTAAAAAAATATCCTAAACATTAAAAAAAGTGAAAGAATAGTTAGAAAAGATTTTTAGACTAACATTATATTTGCAAATTTATCATATATGTAGCGTTTATAACGTACTATTGCTGTCTAATTGCTTTTTATTATTGTATATTTTATTTATATATATTCTTTATTGAAGAAACAAGAAATATAAAAAAAATATCGTTGATAATGGTAGGCTTATTTCAAATACAAATTTCATCCAAGAAATCTCATCCATCCATCTCAGAGCAAGTGGATAAATTTCTAATAGGGGAAATGGGTAGTGCAATTACAAAAATAAGTATAAGATAGAAACAAATATAATAAACATTTAAATTAATTTAAATGAAATAGAATCTGTAATAAATATATAATATATAACTAAGTATATATTTTTATATATTTATTAATGTACAAACACATATTTACATTTATTAATCTATAGAAATCAGTTATTTTAATAAATATAAACCTAAACATATTTTGCACATTGTTCACGTAATATTTAAAGTTGGGTTAATATTTTTAACCACAAATTAATACTTCGTCGTACACTAAGTGATTTTTATGCAAATATATTTCACAAAAAATAGTACTCTACTAATTACATTATGTTTATATGCCATACATTTTACAAAAGAAACAAACCTTAAAATGTCATTGTTTCGAGTATTTTGTAAATATCAATATAATGGCAATTTCGAATACAATTTTAAAATTGAAAATAAGTCTGCTTTTGCCAAATTGCGTATCTAAATTGCATAGCCAAATTGCGTAAAACGTCTGTCTGTGTGTCCATCGTTACGTCACAGTCATTTTTTTCGAAACTATAAGGAATTTACTGTCATGTCATAAATTTGTAAAAAATATATTCACTGAATTGTAGTAAAACGGAATAATTGTGACTTTTTCGCTAAATTTTTTTCTAAACTGAATTATTTGGGCAAGAGATGTTACCAAAATGACAAAATGTATGTGCACAGCCACCAACGCTGAATACAGGACGTACTCCTGGACGCATCTACCTACCTTGTCCAACTACTCGAGGAGGCACACAAATTGTAATATTTATATTGAGTAGACGTTTTTTTGTGTGAGCTCCACTTTATTTCTTTCATTTCAATTAGATCTTACAGTTTTCTTCAAACTAATATGTGTTAATAGTAATAAACCTACCAGCACTAACTCCTTCAAATTATCTCCATTACCACTTACCATTTACCATTACAAAAAGTTCAAAAATTTCAAAATTCAAAGTTAACTTTATACTCACTGTAACTACCAAGCAATGAAATCAATTAAACAATCCATTAATGATCTGGCATCATTAATGATTATATTCGTTGTTATGCGGATGACAGCACGGGTGATGCTTTATACACCGGCCGCGCCAACATTTCACGGCAAAACGTCATTGAAAACCGAACCAAACTTGTGTCTGAAATTGAAACTTCATTTCAGAAAATATCAGACTGGGGTAAACTAAACCTTATCCAATTTAACCCCAAGAAGACACAAGTTTGCGCGTTCACCGCTAAAAAGCTGCCATTTGTCGTATCGCTCCGTTTTGAGAGCACTCCTCTAACTGCCACAGCCAATATCGGAATTCTTGGCGTCGACATACCGAGCGAAGTCCAGTTTCGTGGTCATCTGGAGGGTAAGGCTAAATTAGCCTCGAAAAAGCTCGGTGTGCTCAATAGATCGAAACGTTATTTCACGCCGGCTCACCGCCTGCAACTTTATAAAGCTCAGGTTCGGCCTCACATGGAATACTCTTCACATCTTTGGGCAGGGGCTCCCCAGTAACAGCTTCTCCCTCTAGACCGCATTCAAAGGAGAGCGACTCGAATTGTTGATTGCGAAAAGATTTCTGACCGGCTCGACTCTTTGGCACTACGTAGAGATGTAGCCTCGCTATGCATTCTCTACCGCATATGTCATGGGGAGTGCTCTGGAGAACTGTTCGGGCTGATCCCTGCTGCCTCTTTCCGATATCGTTCTATGCGACAACTCCAGCAGCTCTCTCGCAACTCTAGCAGAAATTTACTGCCACGCACCACAAAATTGTAGAATGAGTTGCCGTATGAGTAATTTCCGGACAGATACGACCTGCAGACCTTCAAGAAAAGAGCGTGTTCCCATCTAAAAGGCCGGCAACGCATTTTGTAGCTCCTCTGGTGTTGCAAATGTCCATGGACGGCAGTATTCACTTACCATCAGGTGATCTGTCTGCTCGTTTGCCACCTATACTATAAAAAAAAATCACATTTCAACAATATCATGAGTGAGTTTCAAAAGAATTTGAGCACATCTATCCCAGCTACAAGTCCAACCTCAAATCTAGCTCAATGCTGTTCTTTTAGAACATTCATACTTTCCGCACTTGAAAATCTACAGTGAAATATCCAAGTGAACATCAAGATCAGCTTGTAAGCAACAGTAGGAAGAAAGTTTTATTGGTCCACGGTATTAAAGAAACTAAATCTGAAGATATCACCAATGTGACCGTAGAAACACTGTCACATCATCTGCCCATGCCGGATGATAACGAGTAGGATGTCAGCTATTGTCATCGTATTGACAGCTCTAAAGGTGACAAAACCAGTGTTAATCAAATTCAAGCAATTATCAGTATGGAATCATGTATGGTTTTGTAAAACTAAACTAAAGGGATCTGGATGCACAATCTCTGAATTCCTGACTAAAAATAGACATGAAGCCTTTATGACTGCTAAACAGCGTGTTGTGCTTTCCATCTGTTGGACTAAAATGGGGCTGTATTTGTAATTGCTCCGGATGGGTCTCGACACCGCATGTGTTCAAGATCAGATTTAGACATTATTCCTGGTCTAACTGTGTCTAAAAGTGTTGTCAAAAAGTGACGTTATTCCGGTATAATATCTTCCTTTGTTTACCTACTATAGATATCGTTTTAGTTAAATAATTGTGAAATGTTATTATATTACTCTAGTTAACTGCATGCCAAATTTAATTGTTTAATGTTTTATCAGCTTTTAAATAATTAATTATTTACTTTTCCGGAAACGTCACTTGACGATATTTGTTCAGTATTGCCAGCTTTTAAGATTATAACGGTTGCGTTCAATCTTACGAAATATTCACCGAATGTAATTTTTATAACTGTTAATCATTATAATTTCTTTTTCTTTTAGTATGTCATCTATACTATCTATGGGTATGAGTCGAGACCGCAAACCCTCTCCATTTAACTTAGTTAAATGGCAAAAGCGAAGCTCTGAATAAATATTTTAGTTTAGTTCAGGTTTTGGATCACAAAACGAAGTCCCGCTCTCTTCAATTCCAAATGTAATTTTGAATGTTTTGAATTTTTACCTGTGTCGTGCCGTGAACTTAAACAACACATAGCTTCAGTTAGCTCCGATGCGATTGGTCGTAATGAGTTGAGCCGTAAAATGATCTGCTTAGCCCTAGAACATATTGTGACTGTCCTCTGCCACATTTTAAATTTTTCCCTGTCTTCTGGCTCGTGCCCCTCCAGTTGACGAACTGCTTACGTTATCATTATTCCTAAAATCCCTAATCCTACCTATTTTTCTCACTACCGACCTATCTCAATACTTCCTTTTCTTTTAAAAGCATTAGAGCCGATAGTCTACTGTCAGCTCTGCTCGCATCTCTGCAAATACAATATCGTCTGTCCGTTTTAATTCAGGTTTCCGCCCTAGTCACAGTACAGGCTACTGCACTAATTAAAATTTGTGATGATGTAAGACACGCAGTCGACAACCAGCGAGTTAGTGTTATCGCTCTTTTAGATTTCTTACTATCTTAAAATCTATAAATATTTTCCCAACGGGTATTGACTGATTCCGCTACTATTTATGCGGCCGTAAGCAATGCATTAGATTAAATGATAAATACTCCTCCCCATGTACTCTTAAAGCTGGTGTACCGCAAGGTGGTATATTATCTCCACTTCTCTTTTCCATCTTTTTCAACTCTATCTCTTATTCCCTTACGTTACCCTTCCATCTCTATGCTGACGACTTACAAATTTATACAACTACACCACCTGACGATCTCCATAATGCTATAGCTGCGCTCAATCTTAATTCAATTAGTGCTTGGAGTAAATAATTTGTATTGTCTCTAAACGCAAGTAAATTTCAGACTATTATCTTTGGCAGTTGTCAGCAAGTATCGAAAATTCCTTCCTCATCCTTACCTCCTGTATTGTTTAGTGGAACCAAACTAGAATTCCGTAATACTGTTAAAAACTTAGGTCTTATAATGGACAGTACCTTCTTGTGGTCTCCTCACATTTCAGAGGTGAGTCGAAAATTTATTGCTGTGTTGTGCCGATTGAGAAGATGGAAAAATCTCCTTCCCATAAAAACCAAAATATTCTTGCACAAACTCTTCTGCTTCCCATCCTGGATTACGTCGATGCATGTTATTGTGACCTTCCTCAAATTCAACTGAACAAAATAGATCGTTTGCAAAATATGGCCATCCGATTCAAATTTTCATTAAAAAAATTTGATCATATTTCTGAATATAAAACTCGACTTAAATGGCTCACTATGAGGCATTGTCTTAATCTCCATATCCTCACTATACTGTACACCATCCTTTTCCATCCGTTCATTCCTGAATACCTCAACAAGGTTTAGTTTTCTCGGCTCGAGCCATTCTCTCAGCTTGAGATCGCAGAGTGACAATATATTAGCATTGCCATTCAGCCCTACATAAACCTATGGGAATTCATTTACAGTAAAAGCCGCAATGCTTTGGAATTCACTACCACCAAAAATTCGTGAGGCCACTTCTGTCAACATATTTAAACGTCGTGTTAAAAACTTCTTCCAGTCGCTATAACGTTTCTGCTCGTGTATATATGTATCTGTAAGATATGTATCTTACAGATACATATATACACGAGTCACTGTCTGTTTCTGTTTTCTATGGTAGGGGTTGCCTGAAAGACATCACCTATAGTGATAAGACCGCCTTTACACCAAATTTTTTTTTCACTCCTTGTGTCTTACATGTATTTTTTTCTTTTTATGTAGGTGTAATAAAGTATTAAATAAATAAATATTATTTTTAATACGTTTAGAAATGTAACTTGTTGAAAAGGAATATTATTATTAACTTGTTTTTCAATCAATATTATGATTTAGATAATAAAAAAAACACTATTTTAAAAATATCGATTATGGTTGTAACGAGCTACAAGAACTATTATGTTATGCTACTGGCTCTTTTTTATTTATTTCAGTTTAAATAGCTCGCGGCATTTAGATGCATTTTAATAACATCACAATTTTAATGTAATAAATTTTATACCTTCAAATAGAACGGTCTCTGGTCTGGTATACCTCCTGTGGGAAAATGTCCTCCGAGGCTTTACAAGTACCTTAACTGTCAGTATTACAACTAAGCAATAAAATATTAATAATATTTAAATAATGCACTTCCATTATACACTTTCTTAGGCATTGTATAACTATGTATGAACTATAAACAATTAACAACGTAATGCAGATGGTTTTCAGAGAAGCTTCATTTATTAAAAAATATGATGGAATTGAAAAAGTGAATATTTAATTTTACTAAACCAAAATCGGATCGCTGAATCAGGATTACAAACGGTTAAAAGTATTATCGTCAAAATTTGCTTCCTGCTACGGCAGCGATATTTTCTCAAAAGATGTTTCAAATTGCTCTTCTTTTATTGATCGATCCTTTAAGTTGTTCATTTCTTTTATGAAAGATTTTCTGTAAAATCTATTGAAAATGTGTAGTTAATTCCGGTCGTGGTGGTCAGTAGCACAATTTGTTATAGTTTTATCGAGTTCAAACATACCGCCCCTAACGTTCCTTGTTTTCCAATATTTATATTTATGTTAACGTACAACAATTATTTAATCCAAAAAATAATTATAACGGCTAAACGATTTCGCAATATCAAAAATTCATGTCAAATTTATAAACTAATAAACAATTATGATATGTGTAAAGTAAGATATATTGGTTTGTCTATACATATACTCGTAAGTAGTATTTGCGACCTTTTTTCATTGTTAGCTTAAATATTTTTGGAGGAAATTCTCGCCACTGTGTCATTGCGAGGGCGTTACGGCTTGAGTAAAAGAGTTGACTACCGTTGAATCTGCCATAAACGATAAAATTTGCATTTATTGGTCGTCTTCAGTATCATAAATTCACAATGAGTGAGCTGAAAACGACATTTTGAGTGAATATCTACGGCTACTACACTAGAAACATCAAAGGGTATAGTTTCGTGAACTTATCGATGTACAATAATTGAAATCACCGGTCCATTAATGGTCATGACGTCTATGGCGACTGTGACGCGGTCCTACTGCATGCCAATTATACTATCGTTAGTGAAATCATCCAATTTATAGATTCAAAATTATAATGAAAGTTAAGTTAATCTATGGTATATTAGAAGATAATATAATACAAAACGCATTACGCATAATTAAAGAAATAAAAAGCAGTTTCTATTTATTTATTAGCCTATATATTCGAGGTTATTGGTTACCAACCAATACTTGAGAATATTCTGTTAATGCGGTTATGTTAAATTGAATTCGTACCCTTAGTGGATATATACTTATCCACGGTTCTTTTTAATTTTACAATAAATAAAACAACTCATATTTAAATAAAAAAAAGTATTTTTAAAATGGTGGTAACGAAAATTTCTTGTTTTATTATTATAAATAAATAGGATAAAAGAAATGTAATTGTATATCAATTGTAAGTTTTATTTGTAAACAATGTATAGAAAACTTTTTTAATTGTAAAGCAAAGCAAGTACAAAAATATTAGGCAGTGTGTAAAGAATATAATTAACCGTAAATATTTGGAAGACTTATGACCTCTAAAAGCTAAACGACACCTTAATAGTGTTGAAGCGCATTTTCCGTTAAATCCAAGGACCTAATATAGAACCCCACTCACTTAAGTATAAAAAATACGGTAGAAGCTCTTTAGCAATTAATAATTTATCCTTCATCGAGATAGAAATTTTATTTCGTATGTAAAAATTGAAGAATAAATTACAATTTATGGAAATGATGGAATAAAAATTATAAAAAAAACTGTAATAGACTGAATTAAATAAAAAAAATTAAGAAGAGGAAAAGTGCATTGGAAAACTTTTCGTTGTGATGAGCAATCTTCATTGAACTAAACTTATGTAATATAACACAATAAATGTTAATGATCATGTACATGCTAATATTTTTATATGATGGTCTCAACATTAAATGATTTTTCGTAAGAATTTTATTCTTTTTTCCTATTTATAAAACGGCATTTAGTATAACGTTTCCGTTAAACAATTACTTCAGTTTGGTATGTAATTATTTCAAAAATATATTTATAACAATAAATGAAATTAACTGATATAGTTATGCAATAAGATGAAATGAATGATGACTTGCGATGTGCACAGAGACACCTACCTCCCCCACTGTTGATAATATTTAAGGAAATAAAAATAAAGTCGTTGAATGTTACATCCGTGAGAACGAAGTATTCAAAAAAGGAATAATGTAATGAAGTTGAGATAGAGGCATGTTTGGGAGCGGGCGCCCGAGCGGCAGAACGGCGTGGCGATACAATGGGCGCAATGGCACGGCGCGCGGCAACGGAACCGGATAGCGCCTATTGCCGGCACCGCGGTACCGATAAGAACCGCCACGACCGCTCCCGCTCCGCGCCGTTGCCGAGTTTGCCTCTGATTTATGTACGACGTGTCTCCTTTTTAATGAGTCCGTAAGAAGATATCTCTTAGAACACTACAATAAATTTCTCAGCTGTGACTTGCCAAAATGCCTCCGCATCGATATCAGCAAACAGGCGCAGTTCCATTTCGTTAATCTGACCGAACAAACGTATATAAGTCGTGCTTATCTCTAGTAATGGCCGTCTATCTAGTTGATCTGCCACTTTTATTTATGACCATGTTTTCCTTTACACGTTCCTTCCAATTTGTGGAGAGTGAAAGGGATTGTTATGAGGCTGCCATGTTTCATAGCAATAAACATGTGTATCCAAAATAACAACATTAAACAATTTCCTTCTCTGCTGTTTCACATTACTTACTGTTGTTTTCTTCGAACATTGTTTGCGCTGTTTTACAGCGAATTCCAAAACTATTTCGATTTAGTTCTCTCGGCTCGCTAAGGTTTTGGAATTCTAACTATAAAAGGTTTTAATCTTATTTTCTAACGAAAATGATTAAAGATGTGGAACTGAGGTATTTTATAGTAAATTGATTCAGCTTAAATAACTACACTATTCGATTAGAATTTTTATATTCATTCAACTTAAATTTTCACCGTTCTATTATTTCATTAAGGTCGGACTGTTCCACAATGCAAATATTAATGAAACACCTTTAACATAATATAAATAAAATATCTATGCGAAACAAAAAATGATAATCAATTATTATTGCTTATGTAAACATTATTTACAAATAATGTTTATTTATATAATGTATTTAAATTGTTATATATTAAAATTTCATATTAAATAAATATGGTACACGAGAAACCAATTACAACCCTTTACAAATATCGGAATTTTATTCTATACCATATAAATAGTGCGTTCATCCTGCTAAATTTATTGCGCTTTTATATCAGCCGGTACGGAGAGGTCCCCTTTCGTCCGTATCAGACCGCGCGGAGCCCAGCTTAGTGAAGTCGCAATTACGTTTTACCGGCTTTGACTCTAAGGGAGGACTTTTGCCGTCCATCGAATCGTAATGGAATTAGCGTTCCAACGTTCTTTTAATTTATCCATGTCCTTGTTCTAAACGAATCTTCCAGCGACTACTTGATGTTTTTGAAAAAAAATACTTCGGTCTAAAATTGTATTTCACTTACAATTAAAATGCTTAAATTTTAAATATTATTTATGATGTATATGACAGTTTATGACATTGACTACGTATCAATGGATACAACGTTTTTATTCTATTAGTGCTACGCTACTGTGCTACGAATGCTACAATTGTCCACGACAAATATGTGGAGTAACATATAAAACCTTTTAAATATCTCTCCAGGGACACTTTGATTTGTGTGCTTCTTGTTTCGTTATTTCTGGTTTTATTTAAAAATTGGAAAACAATAAAAATTAAGCATTTGGTATTTAATTCTCTTCAAAACTCAAGGATGTGGACTCTTCGTCAATTTAAAACGCTTTCTAACCCTTCTATTATTGTTTGCTTAAAATGAAAATTTTTCATGATTTATTATTATTATTATTATTTATTAATCTTTATTAGAGACGGTAAAAATGTTGAGTTCTGTACTTATAAAAAAATAAATAATAGATAATATATTTACAAATAAATTTTACTTTGTATGTTAGTAGTCGTAACAAAGTTTAATCTTATCTCTGTGATTTGACTTCAAATGATGATTTACAAAAGAGATTTGTCCAGTACGTAACATCGATGACGTAAATAATTTACGATCATTCGGCCGATGCATGAATATTCGACGACGGTAAGCGGGGAAAACATTTTTCATCTAGAGAAGAACGCCAAAGTCTCACGAATGGATATTACTCATGGAATTTAAATATATTGTTACCAAGTAAAATTTGAAGACAAGGAGAACAGAAATATCTTTCACAAAAAAAGTAATAATGGAAATAATGTCAGACGAATTGTATATATGGATATATAATATAAATAATTTATACTAGAATATTTGTTTTTGAATATAATGGAAAATAGGTTCATAGTAGATAGTCATAGAAATATAATGCCTATTTTAAAAAACCTAAGATTTTTAAGGTGATTTATGTTCTCACGTTTTATATGATGAGATCCGGTCGAACCCTACCCGTCATAACGTTTGTAATACCATTTTACGACCGGCTTAGGACGTAACTTATACATAT
The DNA here is from genome assembly GCA_037178615.1 of Dione vanillae. Lineage (NCBI taxonomy): Eukaryota > Metazoa > Arthropoda > Insecta > Lepidoptera > Nymphalidae > Dione > Dione vanillae. The sequence continues at coordinate 1,419,199 of JAZFAU010000023.1, forward strand.
TTTGAATAATTTTACGCCATGCTTAGAAAGATATTTCTTGAGCCGCGACGCTGAAATTGACTTTGTAAAGTAAGAATTATTCTTTTAAACATTTCAAAGACTATTATAGCATACGTGTACGGTTTATATATGTATAGACCACTAATATACACTATGAATATATATTAAATGTCTCTACAGTGTGACAATTGTATGAATCAATATGAACTCAAACCCACACACATAATCCTATGTTTGAGGGTTTCATGGCCACTCCTGAGATAGTTATATTTTTAATATTTTTATATATAGGTTTATTTTCATTTCTGTGGTTTGAGTAAGATTAAAATTTTTTTAATACTAAAATTTCGTGCACTGTTCAATTTATCTCTAGTTCTCTAGTTCAGTATGATTGCTATTCTGAATTAGAATGTAATTAATTAAAAAAGCTTATTTATCGTACACCATACTGAAGCCAAAAATTTTTCACTGCCAAAAAGCTCTAAAAACTGATATTTTGTGCGAGCAGTTACTTTTCAACGTACAGTAAAAATTCAACTTTTCACGACACCTTATTCGTGTAATAACCGCTACACTAAATAATAGTTTCACTGGCCCACTTTTTACTTCTATGTACGATGATAGAAAACTAGAAGATATATTCACTCTATCCCTTATAAACCTGCTACGTTTACATTGCCACCGTCAGCGCCACCTTTTAATAACACAGTCGAGTGCTTCCGTTGGCAAGATTAAGATGACTGCAAATATTATACTCTTATAACATGCTCTATATTGTACCAACATTTTGTAGCGTCTTAATATAATTAAACAAAGTTAATTAAATTATTTTAATTTATATAATATAGTATCATGATGTGAATTAGTAAATATTATAATTAACATATCAGCTAATTAAATTTTATTTTTTAGGGAATAAAAATTACATATTTTGCTATATTTCTTTGGTACGTTGATACAACTAACGTTTGTTTTTGTAAATATATTGACAGATAATGAAAGATAAAACTTACACTTCATTATATATGGACATTTATTATAGCAAATTTAAGTTAGATACACATTTATTAGAAAATAATAGTTGTAAATATGTTATATTTTGTTAGGCTTTATTATATGTTCTGATTGGTACTTGTTACAAAGTATCGAACCCTAAAGCTTACGGTGATAGGGCGTGCACGTCAAACTTCTCAAACCGTCCTTAAGAAAGTTAACAAAGTTTCCTCCCGTCGGAGATGTGCTGTGTCGTGCCGCACTGCTACGTCCCGAACCTCATGTAAACTCTAATCCCACGGATGAGACTAGGATTTACAGGCTTATGTAACTTTACCAAAAGTCACTTGACAAACTGTGACTGGGGTAATTACAATATATTGCAATTTTTGTCAATTATTACTCATAATGATCTGTACAATTAAATCATACTAATGGAGTACAATAAAGGAAATAAATTGTCTAAATGATCTTTGATGGCAATGTAAATGTCTAGTTTTAAAATGTTGTTAAAAACTTGTGGATTGCAAAGGGATTCGCTTTCTCCCACTCCACTGAACTTGAATGGCGCTCGCGTCGCATTATGAGCCGTCACTTCACTCGACAGGTGTCGCCTTCAGCCAACTCGAGAGTAAATTACTAGCTTCGAAGTCGCTGAATCAACCCGACTTCTTAATCGATTCTTGAATCACTCACTTAAGAAAACGAGACATCATCTATTCCTATCAATGCCGGTTGCTTACGCATCATCACGAACATTGATCATTTTGAAATTGCAATTTAAGAATGGCCTAAGTACAACAGGTACTTTTAACACTTTATAATTCCACCAACTACTGTAGGTATATCCATCCGTACATACATTTCTATATACTTATATATTACATTAAGATCATGTATGCTAAGCGCGAACCTCGAGCTCGTTTTCGTATTTAAATAGGAAAATGAGAAACAGACGCAGTGAGTCGACGAAGCACTGGTGGCGTGGTATTGTTTTAATTAAAGTAATTGGAGGAGGCACGTTGAGAGCCGCCGCTCGGTTGGCATGATCTGTGCCTTGAGGATTTACACCAATTTAAGACCGAGCTCTGCGAGGCGTCAATTAATGGTATGGAGAATACTCAATTGTAACATGCAAATTCTATATAGCATTTTATTTTTTTACTAATGAACTATTTTATTGCTCTGACACATTCAACTTTAATCGATTGAAAAGATTACATTGACATATTTTCATGTCGAACTGTCGGATATGTTTTGTTCGAAATAAAAATAAATGAACTGATATCTGGTTTTTACGTTATTCTGGCGACGTAACTGCATTTTGTTTCAGTCACGACACATGCAACGGCAAAATATGAGAAAAGAAACCAAACTTAACAAAAAAAAGTACTAAAGATAAACGGAAACAGACTCGCTCATAGAGAAAAGTAGACGCTTCTGTTATAGAAAACTTTCTGGAAAGTCACATTTTTGCTATTCTTTATATTTGTTGTCTATTGTGACATAATAAAATAGTATTTTTATTTATGTGACTCTCGTAAATAAGGTATCTTAAATTTTTTTACTAACAATACTAGGTTTGACTTGCGGCTTTTCTCCCTTCTCTTCAGCGTTATCATATTGGTATGGATTTTTGGATTGCTATATATTAATAGCACCATTACTTTTATCCAAGTGAAAAATAATTTGAACTACTTTCAATATTGCTCATTTCGTAATAATGAATGTTACAATAATTGAAACGTTAGACTATGTTACAAGCATATGTACAATACGTAATATGAAATCGAAACTGATCATATTGTGAAGGGAATTTGTGGAATTGTGAAGTGGCAAAACAAAATTTAATATTCGTAAAAGGGTTGACGTCGGAACCGGGCAACTCGGCAGTTGACGCGTGCCTTTACTAGGACTTTTTTTGGCCACATTCCAAAATCAATATCTTTGAATACACAGGCCGTCGCACATTTTGCGCTAATCTCACCAAAGAGCAAAGTAACTATCAGTTAGTGAGTACTATCTTTTCAAAATAACATAGCGGCTTCATTAATAACATCACTATTTATTCAGCTTCTTACAAACAACAGCAAACAACTTCTGACTGGTGTATGATACATCACTGCAAAAAAAACCCTTTCAATAAACAAAACGTGCTTTAAATATTCATAATATGTAATAAAAACTCAACATGTAAATATTCGTTCACATATATAATATTATAAGCCAACGATAGTTTAAATAGAGCTTAGAATTGCAGGGGCTTATTTGATATGTATGTATTAACGAGACACAAACTACGACATCGTAAAATTCAGGCAGCCGTAAAATTAAACAATCCCGTTTGCAAAACTGCTAGCAGTATTCAGTAATGAATAAACATACACTTTGCTATAATACAATGATTTGTAATAATCCAGCATGGTTACTATTTTAATTTTACTATTTTATATAAAATATACGAAAATTGAAACACGTGATAGATTTTATTTCTATCACAAATCGAAAGATTTTGTATCTTCCCGATATGCCTCACTATATTTACTCAAAAGCTCTATCCTACAACGTTTGACATAGCAGTTTTTAATAAATAATACAGTTTAAACTAACAAAAGTATAACCTAAATGAAACAAAAGCACGTTATGGATTTTACATGGTTTAAAAACCTTGTTGGGTAGTATACCCAAAAAAACTTATCATTTTATAGACTGAGTTTGTATACAACATATCTTATACATTTAATATAACATTTTCTTTAATATTTTTCTGAAATATTATGTGAAACATTATTTATTATGAGAAACATCGGGCACGAAATCGTGAAACGTTGACGATCCAAAAATGTGGTCACATTATAAGAGGTGCTACCAGTTATCTATGATACCATGAATAATCTGTGATACCATTAATGATCTATGATACCATGATGATTTTATTTGTTTTTTTTTTTTTTTTTAATTTGATTTAATTGTAAATTCTATTATGTGTGCACGACAAATACGTGCAATTCCGAGTTGTCACAATATACTGTTTTTTCCCTGTAAAATATAGATACATATTATGTAATGCAATGTAATTTATATTTACGGTAAATGTACATACCTACTTTTTTGACAAATGTCATTATTGTACTGCCAAAATATCACGTATTTCGACGCGCAAACATTCGAGAATGTACATACGTATGAATGAATAATACATGAAAATAAATCTTTTTTGTAGAATTCTTTTCCTTAGAGTTCAATTTGCAACTGGTTACGTCTTTGTGTAAATTACAATAGATCTATATGTGTTTGTCCTATATAAAAATACACAGTCACAGATGGATATTCGTAGGTTTCGTAAATTTGCTTAAAAAGTGGCAAATGTTTAGGCTGCTTTAATAGAAAAAAATCATACAATTGAATTAACCGTTTGAAATTAAATTAATACGAATGAAAATGGCATGGCGGCGATGTTGGAGAGGGCGCAGTCGGGTGCGAAGCGATGCACCGTGCTCGAGAGCTCGGTTCATTTAAAGGCACTTGTCTGTAATTGCAGAGCGACTAAGACTTAGCTCGCCTGAACGGCAGGCGCTATCAAACAAAAAGAACTTTTAATGGTATGCCTTTCTCAATCCTCTACGGGCATTCGCAAAACCGACGACTCGCAGCAGTTTGAAAGCAGCCTCATTTGATTAACTTTCCTTTGATGTATTTTTATTTCCAAATAAAAACCAGAGTCAAAACCAGAAGACTATGCCTTACCCTTTATAGCTAATTTAAATTCCTTGCTGTTCCTTAGGCATCTTTTCTTTCTTAGATAGCTATTGCAATTTAGTCGGAAACGCAATAAATAGCTCGGGCGGCACCGCTTGACCCACTTCCTGTTACATGCCGAAACGCTCGCGATTTAATCGCGTTGCGCCCCCACTCTATCTTTCCACCAACACCCTGCACGGTACGCTCCTTTGCTTCTAATTATTAAATCCATTCTTTGCGTGCCAAGAAAAGGGTACCAACGTATAAATAATGTTAAACTTTCTATGCGGGGTCATCTTCAAATTTTAATTTTATGAAAACTTCCTTTCCTTGTAAAAAATATTAAGATAAAATACCAGTTATATATTTGTAATAATAATGTTTGCTACAGCCATGACTACGCTTTTCCTCATTTTGGAAAAGCTGAGGTAGCAACGAGTGCAGTGTGGCGTGCAGTGCACTCGCACCAGCATCCGATAGGGAAGGCGGAAATTGCGCGAAACGTCGCGTGCGCCCCTTGCCGCATGTCTCTGACATGCATTCCATTCTACGTTCATACTTTATTTCGCTCCGATTCTTGTTGCATCTACCAAACCTTTCACTATTTTTAAAACAACTTGATGCTATTTTATTTCGGAGACGAACAAACACTTAACGTGTTTACGGTCGTTGTAGTATATTGTCTATAAATATACTTCTATTAAAGTTCATTTTCCAAATATTCTTCATTCCAATAGATTTTTGCAAGCACTTTGAAAATGATGACTTAACAAAAGTTGTTTAGCGTGATGGGCACATTGATATTTTGATGTATAAAAATCAAGGGATCTGAAACACCTGAAGTAGAATAAAAAAGATAAGCTAAATTAAAAAATAATAGTTACATAGGCAAATGAGAATCGGATAGCAAGGATCGTAAAGTCCATGCTAATAAAGTTGCGGGCCGGCGAACCAATAATAAAACGAAAGTTATGCGGTTCAAATGATCTTATTTCTACACGTATTATATAACTTTCAAATATTCTTTGAAAAATTAACATTTTATATAGTTATTTAAGTTAGTAGAAAGAAAATCAGAAAGTACGATCACGTAAGTCGAGTCGAGGAGTCTAGCACCCTTTACTCCCAGCACCTCCGTTCCCGGAACAACAAGCTCCTAGAAATCCCTCTTTCCCACAACATATCTATGGAGGCTTTACTATCTAAACAATGACACTCTAGAATGCGTTGCCAGAAGAAATTAAGAGATTAGATATCAGAATCAGAGATTATAAGATCTCAGATAGTAGCAATATGAGAAATTACTTATATCTTTTTGTTTTATGTGGAATTAAATAATAATATTATTATTATGACATACATGGCTTTACGCTTCATCCTTGTCGGGCACGTTCTTGAGCACGTTCTTATTCATTCTCACTGTGATATCCTCGCTGGTACCTACCATCCTGTTTATCTCTTCATTGCTTATTCGGTCAGCTAAGCTGATGCCGCATATCTTTTGAAGAGATCACATTTCCACAGTATTTATATTTCTTTCATTCTTCTCCTGCAATACCCACGTTTTACTGCCATATAACACCGTCGAAACCAGAACTGCATACTGTGTATGACCAAACGTGCAGCGACACTGACGTTCTGTCCTTTCCTCCTCTAACTTGCATTCAGACTGTGACCATTAGTTCCACACTCGTCTTTCAGGATGGTGACCAATGCCGCAACTCGCATTCTGATGGTACAAAGCCCACTTTTACTCTCATGTCACTTTCTTTTAGTCCTTGAAGACAGCTACTCAAATACAATACACACAGGCTGAGTAATCTCTATAAAGAGACTTTACAACCTGTAGCAGAGGTTCTTTTCATTGTACCAGGTCAGTATCTCCCATAAATTCCTACTTACAACTCTTTTAAACGCCTCCTCCAAATCCAAAAAAGTAAATAAACCTTTATTACAGTCAAAACCTGATCCATGCGTACTCTTCAAGGTCTAAAGCCGCTTTGGGCCTCAAAATATTAATAATATTTTTCTATTAAAAAGTATATTAATAATATTTTTCTATTAAAAAGTATATTAATATTTTTGTAATGAAAACTAATGTTAATTCAATACATTAAGTCTATTTGGCAACAAACATAATAATAAAATCGCGATTTTCACGATTTTTCTACGTTTTTAAATAAAACAATTTAACCGATTTAATCCCGCATATTGAAATTTTTTGGAAAATCCGACGTTTCGAACACGTTGCAGTAGTCCGTGGTCACGGGTAGCCTGGGATGGCATTCGTCTGTCATTTGATATAAACATTATATCAAAATACCGCCAACGATTTCCGAGTTGCCTCGCGTACTGCCCTGGATTCCTGCACAATAAGCTGACTATATTCTGCCCTCTGGTGAGATGTGTTTGGGATTTTAAAGTTTTATAAGTGGATAGTGTAGAAAGTGGTAAAAAGTCAGCTGTATGTGAGCACTCTATGAACAAGCCTAACCATTACATCAGGTTTGATAAACGTCATATACTCGCTAAGGAAAATAGATATATTCCTGGAATGATCCAAGGGGCTATTGAAATACAAAAATATAATATCCTAATTTCAATAGAGAAGAAGACTTTCTACTTGGGACTTATAACTGGAGTTATTTGTGTAAATGTTTGATAGATGAAGGAAAAATATGATATATTTCAACGCTATATTAAAGGAGGCACAAGTTGCAAACAAAACTTCTATCATGTACTATACTGTTATATATTTCTTTTATTAAATTAATAAATATTATCTATGATTTCTGATAAAAACGTTTTTGAAATAAACTTTAGCTATATTTATGTTCTTTATTATTTGCAGTGTCTGACAACTTTGTCTTGTCAGCTTAGGGTTTGTTTAGCCGATCGCATAAAACTAAGAGGAACAAATTTTAAAGTAATCTCTTCATTTGTGAGTGTGTAGAAATGGTAAGGATAATTTACTTTAGTAATCATGACTAAACATACATACACCAAATTTTGTAAATTTTTGTTTATTTTATGTTATAAATGTTCACTTTTGAAATTTTACTTAGGAATTCTTCGAGTACTATGGAAACATGTGATTACAATTGGTACTAACATTTATTTTAGACATATTTATATATACCTGATTACTTTCTTTACAACTACGTATTATCCCCGTCTATGGCACCAACATACATTAACAAAATATATACCTACTCCTACGGGTTACAAACCCACTTTACATTAAAATTACTACAATAAAATCAATTCCATTATTTATATGTATATATTTTTATTTATAAGTAATAGACTCGGTCGGAAATATTCTTGTAAGTTTCATGAATATATTAGCCATTACTGTGACTAAAGGAATCTATTCACCGTAGTGAACCGGGTTCGGCCGCGTGAATAGCAGCTACAAAACTCTCAATTGCTTGAAAACTGCGTCCAAAATAAGTCATACAACAAATAATGGTGTTTTATTAAGAATATTATTTATAACTTGTTTTTTTGTTCACATTATTAAATCGAACAATATATAGGCAACCTGTAAATACCATACCATTCACTTCACTTGATTCCATCACTTGAATTTATTGATGGCACCTTTAAATAGGACAAAAAAATATAATGAACATGAAAATATTGAACTTATTTCTTAAAGTGAAATACAAACATAATATATAGAATAAAATTGAGCAGCTCCAACGCCACCATTTTGCGCGCACTTTCGATGATGTAACATTTACCGCAGGTAGTATCTAAGCGTTTCATTACATATCCATTCATATTTTCAATTTTTGCTGCTAAAATTATATTCAAGAAGCCAAAATACTTTCTCTAACATTGTGCAGTACGTAGATGGAAAAGCCATATTAGAACTTACTACATATAATATTTCTAAGTTATACATATCTTTCTTTAGGCATAATGTATATGTATATATAATGTGAAGATTATTGTAGCTTAAGATGTGAAATAAAAATAAGTTTGCACAAGCTATCAAGCAGTAGTAAATAAGTTAAATTTCAAATTTTAAAATATCTGTTATAACAAAATATACAATTAGACGTCAACAAGTGTTATCTCATAAAGCAATTTCTTCCAGCCAGCATTTATCGTTTGGAGTTGTTTAAAAGTAGGTGTCGCATTAAGTTATAGAATTAAATAAACTTCTTATATACATCCTTTCCTACCGTTTTACTGCAGCTTAGTCGATTATGATGATGATGATGATGATGGTCGATTATTGTAAAGCATTCCCTTAAATATGAAAAATATGGATAGCTGTCAAGAACCATAGAATTAAACATAAACACAACTATAATAATAGCGTAACGAAAATAAAAATAAAAGCAAAGAAGTTAGCAATTAGAAGAGGGGCGTGTCAAGAAAAACCTTTGTCTTTAAATTTGTTCTTTTTTTAGTGTGTTGTAGTTTAAAAGAAATCTTTCGTAAACTTAAAGGTAAAACTGTAGATTCTGAAAACTATAGAACTGTAGATAAATTTGGAAAGGACCTTCTTTATCATCAGAAGATCAAATAAAGTAAGAAATACTACTACTCAGTTAAACCACAGAAAATGACAAAGTAAAATAAAAAACAAGGAAACAAAAATGAAGTCAAACAATCATGAACTGGTATCACAATATAACAAAAGACAACTTTAATATTTGAAAAAAATAATTTTTAATTAGATATTACGGCATTTTAATTTCTCATATATGAGAAAATAGTACGGCTTTACTAAAGGTCTACTACTGACGCTAGGGCAGCTATCATAAAGCGTTTGATTGCGTATGGCATTCTATATTGTTGATAAAGCTACTTCATTACTGCATAAGAGGGCGGATCTTCTAAATTTTTATTTAACTATCAAATTTCAGGTCAAGAAATCCAGGGTCATTATGGGAGTCCCACAGGAGTCTATTCTTGGTCCTTTTCTCTTTTTGGTACATATAAATGATTTATAATATTTAGCTGAAAGGAGCCACGGCGTGATATTATTTGCTGATGATACTTCATTAATTTTTACAACAAATTATAATTAAATATGTAAGCAATGAATCCTCGAAAGTCATACATAGGTTTCATAACTAATCATAGAATAGTTTTTTACTATTTTAGGATAAGAATGAATAACAAGTTTTCAAACTTCCAACTCATAACCAATGTACTCTTGATTGGTGAAACTGCGGATTCTCATTATTATTCAGTCTATTACTAAAGAAGAGATTTTTTTAAGAAAATGTATAAATTGATAGTTACATCACAGTATATTAATAGACAAAGAGTTCCACAATCGGGCAGCTTTAATGGAGGGAATCGGAATGGATGCCATAAAGAAACTTAAATGGGATCAGGTGATGATGACCGATATATGTTTATATACTTCTTATTAACGTAAAAACATGCAAGCATTAAATGTCTACGTTACTAACGCGTTTAAGTATATTATAAAACTTTGTTAACGTTTTTAAATTAAAAATTTAAGATATAATGAAATTAAGAACGTGATAATTACTTTGCAGCTTTCACAAAAAATTGCATTAATGAGAATATGCTGTTATCGAATATTGTAGACCTCCAATTGTGTTTTAACAAAACTAGTTTCATTTATGAACACTGTAAATCTGTATTGCCTGGACAACAAATCTGTGTTATCTAATTCACCACAGATATACAGGTTAAAAGTATTTATCGACTCACACAATATGTACATAGACACCCATAACCTTACGTCATATGTTGTTTTGACCAATGGTGGCGCATTTTGTATTTTTAAATTTCTCTCCATTATTTTTTTACACGTTACACACGCCATATTTTTTATTTAAATAATAAGTAATTTTAAATAACTTTTTCAATTATTTTTTGAACATATTAATATTTATATACATAACAAAATTTCCCTAATGATTTGAGACTTATCAACACAGTTACAAGTGGTTATAAGGGGTTATAAATGTTATATTTTATTTTATGTATATTATTTAATATTACAAAATTGTTGCGTAGCCTTAAAATAATTGTAATATGATTGGCCCTTGCAAATAAAAACAAAATATTTAGTTTTTCTTTCGCAGCATTATATATAGGCTGTTCAGGCTTATATGTGCTTAGCAGATCCTACTATGTATCTATATATTGTAAAGATGTGATTGAATATTGTGGCAGACGGTAATCAAACTTTGCCTGCAACTGACAATTAAATTTAAATGTAAACTAGAATGTGCGCATACAAGATATTTGCATAGCGTTGCAAAAGGATCGATTAGACAGTGAGTACGGGCAAAGGGTATACGCTGTACGGGGAGGTCGCGTGCAGAACTGCTATATCAGGCCAGCGACGGGCGCATCGATGCGGCTCGGCGCGGCGCAGCGTGCCGGTGCCTTCCGGCAAAACACAAGAAATGTTGCCGATAGATTAACTTTTGATCTCTTTTCCGATACTATAGTGAAACAAATATATGAATCTCTAAGAATTTCTATAAAATTTAGACCAAGTGCTCTAATATTGCATTGTAGATACATACAGATACAGATTTCTAAAAAAATACTATGAAATTCAATATTGAGTTTCTTATCTCATTCCACTAAGATATAGTCCAATATATGTACGAAATGTTACATTGTGTGTCATGTGTAAATGTACAGTTGTTTTTACATTCCCACCTTTTACAAAGTTGTTTAATATTTTTAGTAAAATAGATAAAAGAACCACATACAAGTACAATATTAATTAAGAACACTATTGAAATTTTACTTATAGTTAAAATAGTTAAGTAATCTTGGCGTATGAATAAAAAAATATATTTTTTAACCTTTTATACGTTATTCAGATTTGTTTAAATCGAACTTTTCTAATATACATTTATGCGGCCATCCGTGATGTTAGAGAAGGGCGTACAACGGCTTGTTTGCGTACAAGTGAATTCCATTAGATCGCAGCGTGTGTACCACAGACTCAAACTCCGCGCTTCATTCATATCCCATTAGCTGATCGATTCACAAGTGCTATACTGTACTCGCTTATATATGCAAATCTATAGCTAACCACGGATTCATTTCACCTCACAATCGTCATAAACAATTCACTGCAGTTTATGACGATCGTTCAAGTTAAATTTTAGCTTAGTCAACAGATGAGCGTGCTGGTGCATAGATGGGCATATGCTAGTCTTGTATTGTAAAATAGCAGCGTAGCTGAGTGCCAACTAGTGACGCAAAATATAATTACTCCTTATTATATTACATTGTCAAAAGAATAGATAAGCAGATAACACGCATGTAAGAGCCGTAGAAGCCAAAGTGTGAAACGAATTGTTGTCGTTGAGATGCTATTACGATGTTCTGCACTTGAAATCAACATCATAACATCTTTTCATGGCGTAAAAATATTAATCATTTAAATATGACTATTTATTTGCGTGGGAACCGAACCAACCAATCCAACTCTGAACCACCGTATCGTTTACAATATGAGTCTCTTATTGCGCTACGATGGCAAAATAGGAAAATAAAAAAGCATGTTTCAAATACGCAAAAGCTCTTTAATATTTTAGGTTTGTTGAACTATGCTTTGGAGCAGTAAAACAATAATTAAATTTTCTCTCTGCTCCAGAATGAGGAGTGTGTCGTTTCATCAACTCGCGTACTAACACGCCGCCGCACCTGAAATATTTAATTCCAACCAGGCATTGTGATGTAATGCACCGGAAATGAAAACTCTTGACATTTTACTTATTCCGTATGCGTATGTTACAAGTTTGTAGAATGGTTACAATTACTACTACATATTTTTAGTACTTTCATGAAATGTAAGAATAATACATGTGTTTAAATAATAATTAAATTAAAAATCATAGCTGTTTGATTTATAAATTATAAATACAAAATTTACCTCGTTAGCAAAATAAACAGTTCAATCAATTCAACAGCTTTACGTTATGAATAGATTTATTTATTATAAATCTTTTCTATTTCTATATATTAATAATTTCTAAAACAATATTATATTTATTATCTATAATAAGGTCTTTCTCTTACCACATCGAGATCTTTAGTCTTTGATCACTTAAACATCGCAAAAACCTGAATTTAAAACACAGTTTTACTAGAACAGAAATGTAATTGTGTGACAGTCAGTTGAATAACCCAACCGACTAACGAATGTAATTAGGTTTTCCACGCCTGCAGACCTGTGAGTACCAAATTACCATCCAATCAACAAAATGCATTTTTTTAGAACAATGTTATATTTCTTCTTTCACTTTGAACTATTTTTTTTAACTTGTAAATGCAGTTATGTCGAATAAACTTAATGTTGCTTTTTGTTGGTGTTAAATATCTTAAAACTTTTACATATTTTACACAAGACACTTTTTTCTTTACATACAATTTAATGTTAGTAAGCCTTATGTTCAATTTGTTCTATAACAGTTCTTGACCGTTTTTCCTTATTTTGAAGTTAGTTAAAAAAGTGCTTTTTTTATATTTAAACGCTGCTAATACTATGTAATCAATCTAATCAATATAGTTTCCTAACGTCGTCCCTTATACTTTCGTCTATAGATATATTTTGATTACAGTTATTATTACTTAAGAAATATGATCACATCAACATTTTAAATGCTTTACTGATAGTTTTAATAGAAAACAATCAATAGTTATTATCGTTAATAATTTTCACGTTAACTCAATTTCTACATATTATTTCATAATAGTCATTGTATAAATTTTTATATAAAACATTTTTAAATTACAAATCGACTATGTAAATATTATTAAATGTTAAGAAACCACTAAAATTTCCAACGCTAGCCACGCCTGTTCGAATAATGCGTCAATAGCGCTATGCAGCGAATTGTATTTCCCGTTCACATTCTGATGTTGAATTTTGGGTAGGATAGTAACAATTTTTAGACATTCTTTGCTAGTACAAAAAGCTCTTGCACTTTCGTAGTTCGTATAAGTGTATAGAAACGTTTTGATTTTTATTAATTGTATTGTGTTATTGTTAAATATTTAAAAGTGTTAATTCTATAAAATTTAAAACATTTAAATTTCTCAATTGAAAAATTTTAATAATATGATAGTTTTTAATTCATTTACTTTTGCTCTGTATCGTAAATATTTCAATAAGTCTCAATTTGTTTCATAACAATAATAAAAATATATGCAAAAATATTATGGACGTTTGTGATATCTAAAATTATACCAGAAGATAAAGCAGTGAAAAAACTACAGTACTATAATTAATAATAACTTAAAAATGAAGAATAATAAATTGCAGTCATACTTATTTCGTTGATATTCTTTTAAGTCAGAAGATAAGGAAGTACCTAGAGGTAAGTCGTAATTAACTATTGTTCTTATATAACCTATCTGGTTTGCAATTATCACAGGTTACGAAAATTTATATAATACAAAATAAAGATAGGACATACTCATACTTTTCTTAATATCGACTGACAATTGCACTCAAAATATACGAAAAAACTTCATAACCACTGTTATGAATAAAATCAAATAACCAAGATGTTATTTAAATATTATCTTACCAGGTATACGCTTATCAAGGCTCAGCGCCGGCGTCAAGTGGCAAAAGGCGATGATTGGCCCGATTTCTTCGCCGCCGCCTTATTTCCATCTTATTACCAGCAGCGAGTGATATTAAAGCGGGCGCTATACTGACGCCGCGCACCGCCACCCACGGCTCCGCCCTGTCTTTTGCGTCCGTGAATTAGGTTAATGGCTTGCCAGGTGATTTCCTTCTGAACCATATTTTGAGTACGGCACCACCTCAACACGCCAATGTCAGTGAAACAGCCCCGAATGTTCGACTTGTACATGACATGCGTAACACGAAAACGGCAATTCGCTCTGTAAATCTACACGCAAGTCGACTATTATAGACCCTCAATTTTGTAAGATTTCTGATAAGGCGAATAATTCAAATGTTATTAAAGTTACGATCTGTTGTAGAGTACTGTAGCGCTACGCAGCTATATTATGAGATTGGGGCTCTCAGGGGTCTTTGATTTATGGTGTAAAGTCGCGCCGCAGAGCGCCGACGCCGGCAGCTAATGCCACTGGCGTTTTTGCGACCCTTCTCCCCCAAACTACTGTCATACTCTAAAAGCTAACAAAACTTAATCATACAAAACAACGACAGTCATTTCTTGATATTTCTCTATAGGTACTGAAATGGTTTGTGAGCGCTTACGTATGCAGATTTCAATATTAATGTTATATTTCATTTTAGTTTTAATTTACTTTTTAAGTATTTTATAAATCTATATTTTTTATTTTAATACTATTTAATAAATATATTATAAGAAAAGTTCATAATATTGTGAAATGCTACCCAATTTTATAAACTACGATGTTACGAATCAAAGACTTGAAGATGGTCCTGAATAATCTTATTATATCAAAAACATTAACGCAGTACGATCCCCGACTCGCGTGCGAACGTCCCAAAAACCTCGAATGCTATCAATCGATATTATTAAAGCCACCGCCATTAACGACTTTATCCACGTCTCCCTCAGAGCCTGTTTTACACAAGTAACATTAAGTAGTCAAATATCTCTTTAGATATATTCAACCGAAAACGGAGTCTACTAACGATGCGATGATACTAACATCACTAACAATTTTAAGTATTTATAAAATATTCTCGTGTGACTTCAAAGAGTTTTTGGAATTGTTTACTTTGATCTTCAATTCTGGTTTTGAGTATTGACAGGCAATACTTTCCACCACTGTACGCTTATACTATGTATCGTAAAGTTGTTGTAGACTCCTTGTCTAGGCGTAACAATTGCTTATTATTTCATCCAAAGGAAATTTATTGATAATTTGTGGTTGAGAAAATATTTCGTTAAGTTTCTCATATATATTTTACATATATTAGGTTGATTATATTTATTATACCTATATTAGATTATAAAACAGTGTATATAGTAATTGTAAATGTTGTTATTTACTTTCTCATAGATTGAATATATTATTTATTTTACAAATTGACAAAAAAGCTTCATGTTATTTAAGGAACCGTGCATAATTAGGAAGCCTAGTCTTTAGACACTACGTTCCTCAATTTCCTCCTTATTCAACGTACTATTACATAGATAACATTGCGTACGATACGGTCAAAATAATTTATAAATTGAAATAAAAAGTAAACTTAAATATTTTAGTGTTTAAATAGTTATTGCAAAATTCTACACAACTATGTTTTTTTAATCTACAAATCCTGCTAATTTTTTATAATTATTTATTTAACATATTTATATGATTTATTTACATAGACAAATTCAACAATTTAAAAAAAAAACAGTGTAAGCGATTACGTTCCTACGATTTATATGAAATACAAGACTAGCTACTCCAAAAATAGCTTTTTTAAACTAAAATTTCATTATACAATTGTGCGTGTTTTACATTCTAAAAAGCTATAAATTAAATTAAAATTTATATTTGGGCTTAATTTCGATCGAATAATAAAGTTATTGTACATAAAATAGTCAAAAAGTTTACAATGTTCATAAATTTCACTAAACAAAAATATACAAATGTGTTTTATTTACACATATTAAAATCGAAACATTTTTTACAACACATACATATACACTACAGTAAGGTATTGCTTGAAGTCGATTCAATGTTTCTGCAGTAGACAGGAAAGCACAGCAGATGTCAACTACAGCTGGTTGAAGGGGACCAAATGATTAGTAATGACAATTTGACCCGAAAGCAACCAGCTAAAGCGAACAACGCTAACACTTTCACAGAAACTCTTCAACACTTGATGCCAGGTTTCCTTTTGTATAACATTCTTCAAACATAAAAATCGTTGATAAAATTGCAGGCATATTCTAATACGATCGAGGTTGATATATTTAGGATCGTGTAAAATTTAGCGAGTATATAGTGGAACAGATGAGTCCAGGAATAGTACGGCGCTTGAGGTGCGAGGAGGGAGGTGTGGCGCGAGGGCGCCATCGGCGACAGCACAACGGCGGCGCCACATATAGGGCTGGTCGCGCGTTCTGCAAGCACACACAGTGTAAACTTACCGGCGCAAGGCGGGTTGAGGCGCGCGAGCAAGCGCGTGCCGGCGCGCCGACATTGACGCGCCGTATGTAATTGTACACGCCGCTTTGCTATTTTAGTCTCGTCCGCTGCACTAATTCGGGCAGGGTTACCGCGGCGGCCTCCCTGTACGCTGTCAGCAGATGCACACTTCCGTCGTTATATTTTACGAAGGCACTTAAAAATCTTAGAAGAATCTTTAAATATTCCAAGTGGCTCACATTCACAAATCGCAGTCAATGAAATATTCGATATCGCGGCTGACATCGACAGTCAGAGATGAATTAAAGTTCTAACCCGATGACCCGGACGTCATCGACCTGCCGCGAGTTCCAGACGAGGGGTTCGTTGACATTTATCAGATGACCTTGCATCTCGCTTTTGACCCAAATAGATTCTACGCAAAAAAACTACTTTATTGAAAAAGGTATCGAATACGGTAAATCTTATAATTGATTTAAAATTTCAAAATTTAAGAATTCGTAGAGTTGAGCGACCCCAGGTGAGAATCACGACGACACCTTAGGTCGCTTTACGTCCGCGAATGCATTCTGACCGACAACGACGCGACATTGCGAACCTACTAACCCCGCGCCGCTAGGGGTCTGCGCCCCGCAGCCCTCCGAATCCGGCTGCCCCTCACCAGCCCCCCCGCCCCTGCCGATCTATCCGAAAGCTAGGAAAATACTTAACGTGTAACCTGCGCGGAACTCTCTAAGCAACACCGAAATAAAGCTAGGAGCTGTCGTTGATAATTTCAAAGCGCCTACATTGAAGTAAACGTTTTAAAATAGTAAATCTGAAGGTTTTGCGAGGTACGTCGAGCGCGCGGGGCGGGCGGGCGTCAGTACGAACGGCTAGGGCGGGCGGGCCTCGCGTCTCGACTGAGAGGCGCGCAGCATCGCGCCGCCGCGCCGCGCCCCTCGCCGCCCCGCCGCGCCGCGCTCACCGCCGCACTGTCTGCGGCGCTGCAGCCTCGCGCCGCGCCCGCCCGCCCTTCATCCGCCGCCGCGCCCGCACCTCGTACCACCCGCCACCACCTTAACCGTTGCCATTGCCTCTACGCAAGAAAAAAGTTAACTTAGTCTTTCGCTGTTACTGATGCTACGACACGAAGCTTACTTATTATTTTTCTTGTCTAAAATACACAATTGCGTACTCCTTTCGTAATCAAAAATCCTCTTAGCTTACTTTATAATATCTACTATTTTTTAAACAATATTTTTAATTATTTGTATTTACTGCACACTCGTCTAACATCACGAAATCGATAATAGCAAACATCTATATCCTAATAGTTAGTACTTTCTTTACATTTGTTGTGGTGGTTGTTGTTGGTACTTACTTACACTTACCTACATCCTATTCATATTATATTTTGATAAAAATATTTTGAATTTGTAATTTGAAAGCTTCTATGAAATATTTAATTTTTATTATAAATAACATGATAAAACAGGCTAACTGTTGAAATCTTCTTATTCAAGTAAGAAACAGTAAATATCCCAGAAATAAGCGGTGGTGCCATAACCTGAATAATAGATTGTGGGATAAAGGTATTCTTCGGCACACCGCATTCACGAAACATTTTATGAACGGCTCAATTTTCAAATTCATGCACTGTTTCCATTGTAAATAATAATATTTATTTTTTTATTACTTTTAAATACTCTTGACTAATTAAATAAAATTAAAATGTGATAGACGTCGATATTCTGTCACAGCTCAAATGATTATTTTAACGCGAACGCAATTAGAGGAGCACTGCTGAACCTCCTCCTGTTTGTTTTAATTACGTCGAAATAACCCGCCACACTACTCGCGACTATACGCCCCTATTTGATTCTCTCTTATAGCAAATGGCAAATCGCATTTATGCTTAAAAGAAAAACACAGCAATTCCATTTAAAAAAGCCTTTGAGATCTTTCCTTAACACTACTCGAAATTAAATCAGCTATTTATTCTCTTTTACGATACATTCTCAACGCTTTTTAGACTTGTAAATCAGCTTGCATATAAGTTTCATTTAGACCACTCATTTATAAGCAGTTAAATACTATTGTTGTAACTCTAATAAAGAAATCTTATATTTTATTTGGATTTTTTAATTTATTGACTATATTTTTTTCATATACATACATTTCTTATTGATCTAGCTCACAATTTTTTTTTTTATCTTTACATTTTGTCAGCCTAACTGTGAACACACTATATCACGCGTACAGCAGCGTACACATATATCACTTAGTGTATTGATTATTTTGGTACAGAAACAAATATATAATAAAAATAAATAAAACACGATTGACCATTGCATAAAACGATTCACATAAATAAATCTATTCAGAGTCTCTCGTCTAATGTGGGCGCTCGCCCTAAGTTTTTTCACATTTCACTACTCTGCACTTCTTTTGTCTCGGTGCTTCCTTTCCAAACTACGTTACGTTTAAATTGTCACTTTTATTATCCGCTTTCGAACCAAGCTTTTCTTTTTAACTTCCGCAATATACGGTTACCAGAATATATTTATTTATTAAATAATTTGTATGGTCTACATACTAAAAGAACACAAGAAAACACAACTCCATTTTAATATAAACTAATAATGTATATAATTAAACCAATTACATCTAATGATTTATGAAGATCTATTTCTATAATTGATAAGGATAACGAATAACGTTAACAATTCAGATAGAATATATTTGTGTGGAGTAGCTTTGGCTTAGAAGATCGTAGTTGGGTGAGTGAGGGGCGTTTAACGGGCTAATTATCAAACGGCTAATGAAGTTTGTATTCAGCGGGCGGGCACACAGCGCTGCGCGGGGTTTGGAGGCGCTACGTGCTACGACTCCTAAGCGCTCCACCTGATAACTCCCCGCCCTCCACAGAAAAATTGCAGAGAAAAAGTTTCATCGCAAAGGAACGTGAATAAAATGAAGAATTGTGTCGGCCACTTTTGGGATTATTCCTTACATAAAATGCTATGACGAACCTTTTATTTCTATTTCAATTCATTACGTTGTCTTCTTTGTGCAATGCAGCTCAATCCCATATGCGAAACTTGACGCATTCCTTTGATGCACCTGTAAAACCCAACTCAGTACAAAGACATGTCTTAGACACGAAGTCTAGTCAGTGGGGATATAATTTAACCTTGTCACAGAGTTCCTTTGACTTGACATGATAATTTATGGTTAGAACAGTTACGTGTGCTAAACATGAGTGCCTATGTGTCTTGTTTAAGTGACATCAGATTAATTATCACAAAATAATAATGTATAAAGTGGGTAATTTATTTATTTACAATTTATAACGCTATCATAAAGCTACGTTTTACTCAATAGTTATTTATAAAAAAAACATATACATAAATGTTTCATATAAATAGTTTAAAAGTTTGAATATTCAACTATTGAAGTATTGTTCCCTCAAAATTGATTTGAAGTTTGAAAATATGAATTATATGTTAAGACTATGAATCCGACAAAGCAAATTTGATAGTTATATATTTATACTTAAAAATTAGAAGTTCAAAACTTATAACCATTCTTCATTTTGCGTACGTTAAATATTTATGACTGTTGACAATGACAGCTTATTGAAAAGCTAACGCTAAACGCTATTTAACATGTACAACTAATACAGTTCCTTTATTGTAGTCATAGCATGGTAGTGCACTGTCTATTAAATATATATATATATATATATATATATATATATATATATATATATATATATATATATATATATATATATATATATATATATATATATATATATATATATATATATATATATATATATATATATATATATATATATATATATATATATATATATATATATATATATATATATATATATATATATATATATATATATATATATATATATATATATATATATATATATATATATATATATATATACAGAACAAAAATAATGATTAAGATCTATAAGAGGTACAATTTAGTAGCTTTTTACTTATCTCAAACACACCTTTTTATCGCAATCCCAAAAAAAATCGCTCCTTGTTCTACTTAACTTAACTTCTCAATGGAGGCTGAAAATCTGGTAGGCTTACCTCTATTCTATTCTAATGTTAAGTAAAGCCAGGCTTACGGTTATTTTATCAGGCTCGGGCAGTGAATTCGATCATATCTTAAGAAAAGGGTTTGCTCCTCTAGATTCACCTAGAGTAATGGTTAAAATTAAAAGTCAACCATTTATTTGTAAATGACTTGTCGTTTCTAAGCAACAACCTCTCATATTTTATATCCTAAATATGATACAAAGGAAAATTATAAAATAATAATGAAGGGAAATTTTAATTACAAACAAGACTAAGTAATTGTTACCAAAGATAATTTTACGTGGGTTTATTATATCATGGGCGGTTGAGCAGTCCCGGGCAGGCGGCGCGTTACTGATGGCACAGACATCGGGCACACATGGTACTAATTACTCAGTTAAGGTTACCCTTGCTACATGTAACGAACTTAAATACCACCTTTTCATAACTAGTTTTCACTATACAACGGATAGCAGATGAGCTTATTCATTTCGATCTGTGCAACTGATGTTTTTTACTTTTCTTTGATCACATTTCTTTTCTTATTATCATATTACATTACGTAAATTTTCAAAACATGAAAACGCTTAAATGTCTAAAACATTTTGCATAAAGAACTGTTACGTTTTATAAAATATTAAAATCTCCATTGTATTCACTAGAAGAAGTGATAAGCGCGCATACAATAAAAACAAAGTATTATCGTAGCGGCGTGCCAAGTTCCCTGAAGTACGCACTTGCCAGTAATTCGCTAAGGTTTACGTGAGCTCAAAATTCAAATCCCCCATTAAATACAATGTGTTGTTAGTGTAGTGAATTGATGAGATATAATTTTAAATTATAAATACAATTTTGTCTTCGACGTGTCACGAGAATATAAGCCTAGTTTCTAATGTCAGTGCTTTATTTCTCTATTTTTATCTACAGGCTATACTTACACTTAAAATAAGTGTACACCTTTTCTTTTGAAAACATTAACTGATTTCTTTCACGTTTACAAATGAAACCATATTAATATTTATTTGTATATTAATATACTTTTATCGCTATTATATTACCCACGAACAGTGCAAATATAAACATATAATATATTAAATAAATTATCAAAATATAATTTTACTTACATTACGTGTATCGCCATCTAGCGGAATTAATAGGAAAAATTCAACTCTACCCTTATGTTAGTAATTTCCAAAGCTGACACCGTTGTAAAGCGCTAGTTTCTGTTTCATATGTATAATATCTCATGAAATAGAGTGCCACTTGGCAGCTAACTCATAAAATAGGTGAAATCTACATACATTTATAATTTCAACTGATTACGGTCGTTTTTGGCCTAATTTACTGTAGTGGCGTTAGGAAATAGTAAGTTTTAAATAAGAAAAAATCTTTCCTGAATAAAGATTATATATGAACATAGGTTTGAACAATTTCAATGTTGAAAATAACTGTACAAATTTTCAGAAATTATCCTTACTATATTGTGGATACGTTAATTAATATTTCGTTACATTGATACCGTTTCTAATCTTTTATTTTAAAATGTATCTCTAAAGACACATTGGAAATCTACCTTCGCAAAGAATTTTGAAATATTCAATTATTTTGCTCGATTATGGACGATTGCGTGTTATTTATTATTACATTAACTTTCTAACGAAATTATCTTTCCTTTTATTTATCTACTGACACTTATCTTATAAAACAAAGGTATCTACTACTTTCGATACTTATATAAATTTTTCTTATTTTTACCAAAAATTGGCACGGTTTCAGCATTCTGACGAAGTTACTAGTAGTGTTCTTATTGAAAACATATATTATTTATTTATATTCTTTATAGGTAATTTTGTGTATTGAATATTAAGTTTCTAAAGTGTTAACATAATCTAATAATCTAACTGTCGATTTATATTTAATAAAATGCTGTTACGAGTTTTATATGTCTATATATTGTATGTATATACTGAATAGTTTGTCCGTAGAAACTTCATTATACAAATGAAATCTTGAAATAAATAATTGATTAAGTATGCCAAAACCATTGAAATTGAAAACGCAAAGAGAAATATCTCTTCAATGCAACTGGATGTTAACAGATTAAAATTGTAGCTGCTCTTAATCCCGATCAAATCATCGAAATCGGCTCGGTAATATCGAAGCCCCGCAGCCGAACCGCTATCCATCAAATGAATAAATAAAAACTGTGAATAGTTCTCATAATTTAATAATGTTTCTAATATTTTTATACATATTTTACTTACATATGTCTTTAAAGGCTCATACGAACAGTTATATATATATATATATATATATATATATATATATATATATATATATATATATATATATATATATATATATATATATATATATATATATATATATATATATATATATATATATATATATATATATATAAAATTACATTTGTATAGATATACAACTTTGTTTGTTCGTAAAATAAAAATAATGTGATTATAGAGTATAGTTTTATACTGAAGTTAATATAAAAATCGTAAACACGAATTCGGGCAGTCGTCAGGAAACTTTCAGCGGCCTCTGGACTGATGCCAAAGATTCTAATGGTTATTTTCGCGTCATCCATACAAATACCATGACAGCATCCCTCCCTATAACGTACATCTTTACATATGCAGGTATAGCAGTATATGTTTATTGCATTAGAATATCGAAAAATATTTAAAAAGTTTTTATTTAAGATTAGTAAAGAAATTATATTATATATAGTTTCATATGCATATATAATAAAACTTTATTTGTCTTAATTTTTTACATTAAATTAAAGATTTAAATTTAGATTTAAATTAAAGATGTAGTTCTATCGATTGTAAAAAAAACTAGCACAAGCAAGCTTTTATTACTCTTATGGATATATGAGACCTTTCATCCGTTCAATTAAAAAAAAATGCTAAGCCGAATTGCATGTAAGTAACTCTATTAAAATCATTGACTAGCATTCATTATCCCCCTGTCTAGTTTTATATTCTTTTGTTAGCGATAGTCGTTGCATGGATGCATGAATAAATTGTTTTTTAACGTGATTTTGAGAATTGAACATTCTGAACGAACTGGTAGGTCAAGATCCCTTTCTCATAGAAACGCCTTTGTGCGATAGTAAAAGGCGTGCACTATTAAAGGGCGCGGATCGGTCGGTTGTGGGTTTATAGCGCAGTGTACGCTCTACAATATTTCTTGTAGACGATTTAAAATCCTTTACAGATGCTTTAAACAGAACACTAAATAAAATTTTATTAGAATTAATTTTATTTTTTTTTTTTTTTTTTTTTTTTTTTATTTCAAAATAATTAGCTCTACAGACACTTGGTCCGTACCCTTTTTTAACTTACACTATATGTTCTTATTACAAATATTGATTATATTAATACATAGAATTAATATTTATCATAATGAACATCTATAATAATCTTTACATTTTTTTTTTTATATTTAATATTACTTAGAACTAAGGCTATGATAAGCGAATTACACAAGTCTATACGTTTTATCCTTGGTTAAATAAAATTAAATTTTATAATAAATTAAGGTCACTTGATAGTGTTACACAATAATGACAAAAACTAAGCTTTGATGCGACTTATATCATAAATATTAGGGCATGTCCGCTATAATTGAAGTTGTGTTTTAGTTACATAAATTTATTTTGTTTCTTGGATAAACTTTGCGACATTTATGTAAACCAAATGTTAGTTTGTTCGACGTATAAGGAATTATGTCACAAAATTTCATAACATATTTATAGTCACTCGGCTACGCAGCGAAGCGCAGAAATCAAATAGCCTATGTTAAAGCAATGGCCATACCCTAATGTCTCAGTGTGTACCTTTTATTGCATGTGTCACCATTGCCCTGTTTTTGTCATCGCTCTTGTTTTAAAACAATGAACGGAACCTGGCTAAACACTAGCGGCTTAGCCGTTATGAGTTAGTGGCACCCCATGTGCTTTGCTACTTAATTAATGTTTTTGAATAAAAATGTTCATTTTATATGGATATTTGAATCGTTTCATAAGTTAAAAATGACATTTATTAAGTCAAAATTGGACTTAGCTATGTTTAGTACTCAACATGGAAATGCAATAAATTGTTTTGAGCAATTCAACTTTGGAAATTTGAAAAATCATTGATAGTGTATTTATAAATAAGTTGTATTTATTAAATTACAATTACTATTTATTAAACACATACGAATAATAACTTTTTAATAAGTAATACTTCAAAACAAGAAATCAATTCTATTATTAAATAAAACAACTATAACCGTGCTTCTGGAAATAACATGTTGTAGATTCATCTAAAAAAAACAAATTAAATTTAATTTATATATTTAAAAAGCTTTAAAATGACGAAAATAAAGGCAAGAGTCATGAATTTGGTTTCAAATAATGTTTTACACATACCTAATATTATAATGTTTGATATAGATATTAATTACAATACAATTAGTCATTTTACTGCATATGAATTTATTTTTATAAATTTTTAAAAATTTTTAAATATATTAAACAAAACATGTTAACATAGACATAATAAGTGTGAGTCACAAATTTGTGTTAAGACACCAAGTCATGAACAAGACAGGGCACGTCCGTGAATTGCAGGCGGGCAAGTAGGGCCGGGCACGGGCACGATGCCATTCATCCGCGACCGATCCGCATAATGAGATGCAGTGTTCCTCCAGATGCGACGCAGGCGCGGCTATTTTTTGTTCTCCCCTTTTTTTAATACGGCTCTCACCAATGACAATGTCACGTCCCAAATATTCCTTAAAACAAAAGATCATTCATAGTTTGTAATAATAAAAATTCTTTCTCTATTAAAAATTTATTTCAAATCATTTTTTCCTTTAAATTTTTATTTTAACAAAAAAAATGAATTATCATTTACAAATTTAATATTACAAAAAATACATATTAATTTTATTAATCTGTATTTTTTACGAAATATCAAGAATTTGTAATTTCATTTATTAATTGTAATTTAATACATATTATTTATATTTAACATTAGTAAATTGTCGAAGTAGCTGAAGTATATATAATATACAATTTTCTTCCAAAGTATTCGACCTAAAATTAGCCGCACGTTTATTTATGTTGCCTTAGTCAGAACTGTTACCTAAACCGCGCCAGATGTTATTTTACGACATCTCGCTACCTAACAAATAATTTTACTTTTATATGTTACATTTTTTATAAAATATCTGAAACCACTAAGTACCACGTGAAATTAAATTGATTGTAAATATATTTTAGAAAACCATACAAAATTGTAATAAAAATGACACCTTACAAAGTCCACGGTTTGAGATGTTCGTGTAGTTAAAGTGTGAACCGGCCCGACACAAAATATATCAAATATTACACACTTAATTTGAAATCACAATAAATCCTTTCAGTCACAATAGTAAAATCTTCACCAAATTTTCTTATTATCACGCAGGCATAACCGCGCAGCTCCATACTTCTTTACATTCCATACGATTGCAAATACTATGGGAAGTAAGGAAGCACGGAACTCGCGCTAGGCTATGTGTCTTCATTCTTCTTTTAATGTAGTTTTTATGATTCACTACCCTACAAAACCTTTATTAAGATTATATAGAGTACGAGGCCACCATTATGGAAGCTATAAAATGACCACTACGCGGCTTCTACCATGAAGAAGACGATGCTGGCGACACGGCCTCATGGCAGCTAGTCAGGCACTGGCATCGGACACAGTGCGCACGCGCAGTCCAGGTCTAAAAATGGAGTCAACCGACGGAGTTAGCTTTCGAGACGCGAGTACCATCCAGTCCAAATTTGTATTTTCCCGAAATAGAACCGACGGCGGGCGTCTATCGGATCGGTTACTCAAACGTGCACCGACCTGCAGCTCGTCGCGGCTCGAAGTGCACGAACGCACAACTAACGGTGGAGTCCCGATCGCTGACTCGCCAAAGGCTCTTATGTAAGGATCACTGTAAACCGCACCGCGTGACGACTGTATCGAAAATAAACGGGCACGCAGAATACGATGCCGCCGACGGGCGCCACATGTGCGCGCTCCCGTCAGCGTTCCAATGCTCGCGCGCTGGAGGGGAGGCTATTATTAGTTGAACACCATCCACCACTGTCACCTCCCGCGGGGTAGTCGTGCTATACATAGTGGCCAACACAAGATCTGGCAATCCTCAGCGTTCACTGACCTCCCTGAAATGTTTACACCAAAGTAACATTTCATGTTATAATATACATATATTTTACATATCATATAATAAACGTATACAATATATAGAAAGATTCAACTTATTTATAAAAAAATGACATGAAACATAAAAGCTACATAGTTAACATACTATAGACCCACTGAAATTGTGTTTGCGAAGTTGAGCTATCAAACTAGCAGTGCAGGCGTATTGTGGCCGAGAATTTCCGTTGTTGGCTGTAAAGCTCTACATTCACTCAGTCAATAAAAGAATTTTGGCAAACTTTCATAGACAAACAAGTGGGACGACAGCCAACTCATCTTTTGTCTACTTACTGCAACATAGTTTTGTAAGCATTTTGATATCATCACAGTATTTTACTAATACACAGGAGATTCGTTACAAACATTATTGTAATACAAATGATTGAGCACACTTTTACAAACTACATATGTGTTATAAAATATATTGGGTACTAGACAAAAATAAAAAGAACATTTTTATTTTTTTACATAATAAATGTTTACGATCTTGTAAAAACCCTATTGAGTATAGAACCTCGATGCTGTTTTAGAACTTGAACGACCAAAGAGCGCCTGCTGAATATTAATGTGACATTGTTATTGGCCACAGTTGCCCGCTGCTGCCCCAAACGCACATTTCCATAACTTACTATTCTTGATCCGCGGGGATTCAGATCACTGTAGTAGAATATGATCACTAAACTTTACTAATGTGATCTATAAATTCTGTCGCGACCGAACGTCAATAATTCATTATATGGAATCAGTAAGTAGGCAGGGCAAGGCGCGCGCTCTCGGCCAGTATTCTGGAACACTCAGTTGATCAATGCAGAGCCCGCGCAATGATTCACGACTCGATTGTTTCGTATGTACACAGAGAGCACTTAATGTGGTGCTTGATGCGCTTGGGCGCTTGGGCTTGATGGTAGTTGCCGGACACGAAACATGCCTTTGATTATGTTACAACCTATTTATCAATAGGTATTATGTTCATCGTATAATACTTTTTAATTATACTTTCATTGTTTATCGATTTCCATTCTTAGTCATAAAAATATACAAATTAAGATTCCCTTGAAATATTTTGTATAATTTAATCAATAATTATTGTATGTATTTTCAGAATCGGAATTAAGGATTAATAACTTTAAAATTAAAATTTTATTATAGGAAAAAACAATTTAATTTAACTTGGTTTATGACATCGATACAGTGTGCCCCTGTATTGATATAGAATACTTGTGTGAAACATTCTTTGTAATTAATTTTTTTTTAATATATTTTCCGTGTTAAATATAATTATTAAGTGTAACAAAATAATAATTAGTTAAGTTGTTAGTAGATGTATATCTTTCAAGCCATCCCAATAATATAAATAGCAAACGCGACACTTATTGTCACTCCATTTTTAAAAAAAAAACGTTATATATTTTGACCTTTGAACTTTCAGTATAACAGTATAAATAAATTTATAATTTGTTAACAACATTACATTGTTATGTATCAATAAAAAAGTATTAATTAGACACAGTAAAATTTAACTGGATGTTAATGGATTCCAATAGAACTTGAAATAAGCTACAGCATATTAAAGTTTTCATAAATTAATAATTAACCACATGTTAAGATATGATCAATTAAAAAACACATTATTACTATGGCGTCACCCAGTGTGGCGAACGAGACGATAGAATCGCGTGCCTGGTAACAAGTCTAGAAGACATGATATACTTACAAATGCTATTTATTAATTATCATAACACTTACTACTGAATACTGTCAGTTACACATTTCTATTTTATGTTGACATAAATATAGCACGCCGTTACGTTTGACCTAAGCCTTGCACTGTTAGTGTAGAAATATTGGTTTGACTTACAAATTTTTCAAATTTAAATATTACCTTCGCAGCTCTTTTATATATATATATATATATATATATATATATATATATATATATATATATATATATATATATATATATATATATATATATATATATATATATATATATATATATATATATATATATATATATATATATATATATTGTAATTACTAAAATCAATATG
Organism: Dione vanillae; assembly: GCA_037178615.1. Lineage (NCBI taxonomy): Eukaryota > Metazoa > Arthropoda > Insecta > Lepidoptera > Nymphalidae > Dione > Dione vanillae. The sequence goes on from JAZFAU010000023.1 coordinate 1,448,434, forward strand.
CAATATTAACCCAACTTACGTGATAAAAATCTTTTTATCTAAGTATTTTGTGTATAAATCATTGTTAGTCAGTTTTGAAGATAATAAATACTGTGTAGCTCTATATATGATTATAAAAATTAAAACCTACATAGACACTTACAGCCATTCTTATTTGTCAGATAACCAAACATGTGTAAAAAACACTTAATCCTTCATATAGTTCTTCTATAGGGCAAGAATCATTTCTTGGAAATATCCATTCTGGAAAAACTTTAAAGGTACACACTGAAAAGTTAAGATCGCGTATGCGTTTGCGCGAGACGAGGCGGGCGACGATCAGATTCCAACTGTTGGCGTACGTAGGACGAGCGCCGCCCGCCGGCCACGACGTTTGACCTTATTTAATTAGTTCGTTCGTTTTTACTCTTTGAACATAACACAGCATATTAAAATGTATTTCACCTAATTTATTGTTGCCATCTTTGTCATTACTACTACTTACTTGAAGGGAAGACGCTGCACTCTATAATATATTTAATTAAGCTCCAATGCTGTAAAACAAAAAGCAGAAAACAGATTTTAATGAAGAACAATATTTTATTACATTTTATTATAGCAACGCGCGCTTGTTGATCTGTACCACCTTATACTTACAAACAAGGCGTTAGTGCTATTTTTGTTCTGAGTTCAACCACCTTCACGGTAGGTACTGGTGGATTTCCGCAGCAAAAACTACGAATTTACGCATCCGATAAGCATTTCCTATTATAACTCTATATTCGTTTTTATATCTGTATGAAGCATTGATATTTGAGATGTAACAAGAGTCAATAATAAATAATTCTCGGCAGGAGGTCTATAATTTAACCCTACGTGGGGGTTTTTCGAACCTCGTTTGTTTTGTTAGTTTAACAAAGTATACTCGATACCCTTTTATATAACTTTCACAATAATCGAATTAGAAATCAACGAATTTGGAAAAGTAAACAAGATATTCGTTTTATTCTTTTCGTCATCCATTAAATGAATGTTAACTTAATATAGTAACAGTTTATATATATTATTTTGTATCAACAAACCATCCTTGTACGGATTTTATGTATAAATAATTGAAAGTAAAAAAATGCCAATTCCTAACAAAATAAATATATAAGAAGCTATCGTCACGATATTACAAACGCTTTAAAATGATTGTGGGTTCGATCCCCACTAGAGATTTTTTTCAGTCTGGTAAAATGAAGTGCGACATTAAGTTTTGTTGTTCCTTTTCATCCATCTATTAAGTAGCAATTACTACTACTACGTGGGGTATACGCGCAAAACTAAAAACTTAATTATAATATTTAATATGACAAATGTTATTTTGTGTGAAAAACGGAACTCTTTCCATTCCATATGTTTAAACATTTTGCATTTTGTAATAAAAACCTACAAAAAACTTCCGGTTGACCCTTGTATAATATACAAGCAGATACTGCCCAAATACGTCTTATTCTTAAAACAGTAATATAAAACATATTAGATATTCTAATCCTTGAAAACTATTTTTGTAGTCACAATTATTATAATTAACTCTGTGAAGTTCACCTCATTTCTAATAAAACAAAATACGTTATGTATAATAGCAATACTGAAATAAAAACTATAAACATTTACAGTGCTATGAAGATAATGCTTGGAAAATTGCCGCGTCCCTGGATAATGGACGATGCGAAAGATGATGGATACACAGCGTTACATCTCGCCGCATTCAACAACCACTCCGAGGTTGCCGAGCTGCTGGTGCACGCCGGAGCTCGGCTTGACTTGCAAAATGCAAACTTGCTAACCGCACTCCATCTCGCCGTGGAACGCCAGCACACGCAGATAGTCAGGTTACTCGTCGCACACGGCGCCAATCTTAACATTTGTGATAAGGTACTTTAGTATGTTTTTAAAAGTTATGCTTAATATTATTTGTCCTTCTTTTAAATTTACTTTCTTTTTCACCATTTTTACATTTACACTGATTTTAATTAAGGATGGAGATACACCACTTCACGAGGCACTACGTCATCATACATTACAACAGTTACGGCGACTGCAGGACGTACGTGACGCTTCACTGATCAGCGGCTTCGTTCACGCACAGGACAAGAAATCTTCTGCGTCTATCGCTTGCTTCCTAGCGGCACATGGTGCAGACTTGACTATCAAAAATAAGAAAGGTAATTATTCAACAGAATTCATTCAACCGATATTTGATCCAAGTCCAAAAAAGTGTGTACTGACAATTTAATATACGTGTAAAATGTTTTATCGAAGGTGTTCAATATGATAATTCAAAAATATCTTCTAATTCTTAATTTAAGGTCAAACACCACTGGACCTATGTCCAGATCCAAATCTCCGCAAGACGTTAACTACTTGTCGCAAAGAAGGCACGGGGATGAACGATGCTACCCCAGAAAGCGAATCAGGATCCTTCTCAAGTCCACCAATTCCATCGACGTCGACCGCCGAGGCGCCTGCCAATGTCGAAATACCACAAAATGATCCTACCGCTGATGAGTGTCTTGTTTGCTCTGATGCCAAACGAGATACATTGTTCCGACCTTGTGGACATATTTGCTGCTGCAATGTGTGCGCTGCGAGAGTAAGTTATCAACTTCTTATAATAAAAGTAACAGTTATTTATATACTTATGTGTATTGCCTTTGTAAAAAATTACATTGCCTTTGTAAAAATTTTGAGTTTTGAGCAATGTCCATCCGAAGTAATTAAACAATTATTCCCAATGAGCAATAAGCTTTATACAAAATTCCGACTTATGACATACTTATCATATATAATTTGGAAGTATGCTGTTATATTACGGAGCTTTTAGTAAGTTTTAAATACTAGAACGGAGTGTTTTGACGATAGCTTTATTTTACCTCCACAACAGCGAAAAGTATATATTATAGACTATAGTTATTGAATAACAAAACCAATAACATACTAGTTTCCTAGAGCTTTAAGATAACTATATGAACAGGTGAAGAAGTGCTTGCTGTGCCGCGCGTGCGTAACGTCCCGGCAGCGCGTGGGCGAGTGCGTGGTGTGCTCGGAGGCGCCCGCCACGGTGGTGTTCCGGCCGTGCGGCGACGTGTGCGCGTGCGCGCGCTGCGCCCCCCTCATGCGCAAGTGCGTGGAGTGCCGCACGCCGCTGCAGCCGCCGCCGCCGCCCCACGCCGCCCTTGCCGCGCCCCTTGTTGTACATAAAGCTGAAGGTGCGATCATATGTCGATTTCTTGATGTCACCTCTCAAAAAATTAAGTAGCCTACTTACTGGATGCAGGTTACAATATTTATTTAATATTAAAGATTACTCTCTTGCAATATGTAGGGGAATCTCTTCCAGGCCACCGGAAGAATTAGTGTGTAAATAAATTTATATAACGTTAGATTATCCAGCATTTCTTTCTCTTACCGTTTTTAAAGTAAACAAGTAACTCGTACATCTTTTGAAGAATTAATCATATTGAACGTATTATAAGCTTCATGAAATATCTTGACAGTGGAAAATCAAAATGCAATTGCCCGATGTAGAAAAGATAATATACTTTACTAGTTAATTTTCAACTTCTAACTCACTAGATTAAATTACAGTACAATCAGAATTTACAAATTGCCAACGGATTTTAAGATTTAAATATATACCATGTATTTCCTTTATTCGGTACCTGAATCTTGCTAGGACAACTAATAACTATATTAAGCAAACTGAATGAATCCAACCCATGTTATTAGGTTCGGGAGAAGCCAGCAGCAGCAGCAATCTAGCTCAAGTGCAAGTCAACAAGGGTCAGCCCGCGCCGGCGCAGGCCGCGCCGCACCTCATGAACAACGGGTCCCGCTCCGCCCCCGCAGCCCTCGCCGCCGCCGCCCCCGCCGCTGCCGCCGCCCCCGCTCCGCTCCTCGCCGCCGCGCCCGCCGGCCCCCTCGCGCTCCCCGCCGGCCCCCTCGCGCCCCCCGCCGCTCCCGCCGCCGCTGATGTGCAGAAATTGCAGCAGCAGTTACAAGACATAAAAGAACAGGTTCGATTTCTATTTTGTAATTAATAACTATAAGAAAAAAATAATTCAACATTTTACAAAATGGTTTTCATAAATGACTTGTTAAATAGTGAAATCCAAATTAAGAAAGCTTATATTTACATAAAATTAAATATAATTATTTATGCGCCCCGACCTAGTTACACGATACTGTTAAATAAGCTAAACTAATAACTTACCTACCGGGCTCAATTTTTAAATACATACTTGCATTTTCATTTCCAATTCTATCCAATTTGTTTAAGACTAAATAAATATTTTTATTAAAAATAAGTGGATGTATAACCGTTATACCTTGACAGTCCTTCATTTTAAATAGAAACATAAGTATAACCGCCTAAATTTATATTTTTATAACGTCTAAATTTCTTTTTTTAACAACTACAACGACAATACAATTTAACAAAAACATTTCTTTATCTAAAGACTATGTGCCCAATCTGCCTCGACCGTCTCAAGAACATGATCTTCCTGTGCGGCCACGGCATGTGCCAGATGTGCGGCGACCGCATCACCGTCTGCCCTATATGCCGCAAGCAAGTCGAAAAACGCATTCTTCTATATTAAATTATATCTAAATTAAGCTATATGCAATCATATATGATACCTTCAAAATGAAAGTGTCCTATAAGCGTTATTCTGTCTTAAAGAGTGTTCTACATAAGTTACGTGTGAACGTAAACGAACGTGTTTACGTTTTGATTATTACAATCGCAAACCGCGAATTATCTCATTCTCAAATTTAAAAGCGTTTAATGTTCACTTTTACCTTAGTATTATTATTTAATATTTTTTAGTATTTATTAGAAAATCTTGCTACCATGTGTTCTCCAGATTTTATAACTCTGTCAAAATACTTAATGCTAGAGGAAATGCCAATTCAATTTATATAAAATCAGGTATATTATAGCATAGGAGTGTAAAACTAACTTTTAAGTCGTCAGCTAAGTATTAGGATAAGAACTATAATGACTGCCAAATTTGAAATATATTGTCGATATACAGAAATCGAAATGATTTTATAACAATAACATTTTTTCTAATAGCTTTCAATTTAACAAAATAGAAAAAATACCTACTAATTAAACTATGCACACTTGATTTAAATAGCACAATATATAATTTATTATTAAAAATATTTTATATTATTATATTAATATTCATTTTCCAATTATATCTGATTCTAGAAAATGAATCAGTGTGTTATGCCACATGCATTTATAACAATTCATCTCAATTCGCACGTTTTCAATGTTTTTTTATTATATAGTTAAATATTAAATTATTATAATCGTTATTACGTAATTTCATACAATGTCGTATACATTTTAAGATAAATATTGCTTATACAACTTTCCACAGAGTAAACTAGCTATAGTAATTTTACTTGTGTAGTTTAATAAAATTAAATAATAACGTTAGTTATTAAGTTTTTGTATTGTATTATTGTTATATGTAAATTTTAACGACTTTAAAGTTGATTAAATAGCATTGTTATTAAATATAATAATATTATTATTGTATTGATGAAAAATACCTTAAATGCCTTTGGGGCTGATTTCGCCTGACAAACTAAAACTATTACAAAATAAAATCAAATTATGACTTATTTGCATTTCTTCTGTCTTGGCAAGACAAAGCGGCGTTGAGTTCCGCCAATCAACATGCAATCTCTCGAATTTGGCTGAAAAGAGAATAATGCTAATCAAAAATCAATCAAAAATTATATTGAATTTATAACTGTAACATTAACCTGTAACATTCATATTATAATATCAATAAATCTGTAATAATTAAATTATTTTATTTTACTATTTGTAAGTTATTTGTTCTGTGAGTTGTTGCTGCAATTAATTGCGTTAGTAATGTTATTAAAGTGCATATATTCTCAATTTATTTTTATGTTATTAAGAGTAATTAAGCATATAGGAATTTTGTTTGAAAATGTTAGGATTAATTTACAAAATAATTTACCGACTTGGATGGCTTGCTTCTCTTTTGTTTGTCATTATAAAATATAACTGCATTTGAGTTAGCATGAATACCATGCATCCATTTGTATGTGGAGAACTTAAAACATGTTTATTTTTCTCCTACATATTGTCTTCATCTTATGTATCTTAGTTATCTAGATAGCATTTATACCGATTGTTAGATATTATATACTAATTAATATTATCAATAAAAACTTTTTTATAAAAAATATTTTTTATTATTTAGTACACCTTATGATTTATAAATTAAACTAGCATAGTATTTAAGACTACGATGAATGTAAAACTAGATTACTGATTCCAATATAGTCTGGGTCATTAGTTTAAAAATTAAAATGCAAAATAAGTTGTAATATAATAATTTTTAAAATGAAAAAGAATTCTATTGAATACGAGATACGGGATACATTTACATTCTAAATTATATATATATACATATATAAATTCAAGCAGTCATGTAACTAAATTACAATATTGCCTTGTTTGATAAACAGTTATTTTACCCGTCCTTTGTATGCCTCACGAGAGGGAGCTCTACAAATGGTCTCAAGCAAGTCGTTACATAGCGTGACAATATATAAATAAGGTAGGCGGAGAGATCATGAGAATCGCAAAAATCTGTCATGAAAAGAGGAGAGAAAAAGATTCAGAGGATAGATAAGACGGAGAATTGGGGTCTAAAAAAATAGTATAAACTAAACAAAGAACGCTTGAATTTCTACGATCATCCACAATCACCCAAACAAACAACCTACTGTTTGGCGTTGTTGTGAGCTGCCGATATCTATGACTTGGCATTTGTTTGCCATACTTTGAAGACCAATATTAAATATTTGTCGTAAGTTGGCATTTAATGTTTGAATGGCGTCAGCAATATTATCCACACTATCATGTTCACAGAGCAGCAAGTTATTGGCAAAAAGATGGTAGCGAGGGAAGTGGAAGTATGGTGCTAATAAACAAGAAGAAAAGTAATCGAAATAGTATACTGTCATGAGACACATCAGCCGACACATCATACCTGAGTAGGTCGACCTATATAAGAAATGGAGAATTGATGTGAGATGAAATGAGATGATAGCGTAGGATTAGAAAAGACTGAAGGATAGGGAAAGAAACATAAAACAGGGAGAAGGATGTCTGTGATCGAGGTGAGTCGAGCAATGGTTGCTTTTGAAGAGAAGGTAAAAACTGTCGAATTGGACTTGAGCAAACTATGGATCTCAGAAAGCTTAGTAGAAGGTTCAAAAAACTATAAACTTGAAATATATAAGAAACCCTCCCCGGTGCTCGTGTAGAACTGGCGTTTTACTGATATATTTTTGTTAATCAATCTAGAATTAAACTAGATAAAAAAAATATAAAAATATTCAGTACTATTATAAACTTTCAGAGCACCTAACTAAGGGTAAAACAGCAGTCATTCAGCAGTAATAATAATATTCAGTAGTAATGTACTCTGTGAGTCATTCCCTCACTTGCTGCTAATAGTATATATTCACTCTGCGGGCAATTGTCAAAAATGACACAAGTCACTAAAAAGTCAAAACATACGCAATGTATGTGTTTTACTTGTAAAACATAATTTCTATTATTATTTAAAACATTAAATAAACATTCATCATTGCTAATTGTTATAATTATGAAAAAATGTATCCTTGATATATTTATTACGAGAATTATAAACGTGTGTTAAAAAGTACCCATTTAAAATTAAAAAAGATGGATAAACGCGGCAAACGTTATCACTCCTCTTCCGATTCAGACAGCGTTGAAGAGAATCGGATAAAGGATATAAAAGAACGAGATGAATTTGCTACAAGGTTGCGGAAGCGAGATGAAGACAAGGTTAAAAAAGTTGCTGAAAGCTCTAGTAAAAGATCATATGAAGAAGCTGCAAAAAGATTAAAACTAGAAGCTGAAGATCGTGATAAGTTGCTGCCTAAACTTCGGGTCCAATCTAGACGTAAATATTTGCAAAAAAGAAAAGATGATAAAGTTGTTGAATTAGAAGATGATATTGCTGATGATGAATACCTCTTTGATGAAAACATGTAAGATTGTGTACCATATATATAAAATTAATTACTAAGTAACATAAAATATTTCTATAACATTTTTGTGTATTTTTGTTTTACTTTACTTTGTCTAATGTATTTTATATTATACCTTTTTGTTCATTCACCAGTTTAACTGAACGTGAAAAGAAAGACAGGGAACATAAAAAAACAATATTACAACTTGCTAAAGAACATGAAAAGGCAAGGGAACTTGAAAATGTGCAAAGGTATCATATGCCAAGGGATCTTGGCAAGGGTGAAAAAGGTAAGGCATTATTTAATTTTTAAAAAAGTATCATCACTGTGACTAGCATAATATTATATTTGTCTCTTTTAAGTTTATATTTTAATTTGTATTTTCTACTAAACAGGTGAGTATGTAGAAGTGGATGAAAATGAAAAGCTACCACACTCAGAGCAAAGGAAATGGGAACAAGAACAAATAAAATCAGCCTTTTTCAAATTTGGTGCAAAAGATGCCAAAGCTCATGATGAATATGAATTGTTATTAGATGAACAAATAGACTTTATACAAGCATTACAATTAGAAGGAAACAAAGAAAAAAAAGATGAAAAGATTTCTGAGTACCAAAAGGTTCGAATGACAATTGAAGAAACCAAAAAATCTCTCCCTGTTTTTCCTTTTAGGGATTCCTTGATTCAAGCAATAAAAAATTATCAAATACTTATTGTAGAAGGAGAAACTGGATCTGGTAAAACTACACAAATTCCTCAGTACTTATATGAAGCAGGGTTTACAGAAGATGGTAAAAAAATTGGTTGCACTCAACCAAGAAGAGTTGCTGCAATGTCTGTAGCAGCTAGAGTTGCTCAGGAAATGAATGTTAAGTTAGGCAATGAGGTTGGCTACAGTATAAGATTTGAGGATTGCACATCTGATAGGACTGTTATAAAATACATGACTGATGGTACACTGCATAGAGAGTTTCTGTCTGAGCCAGATTTAGCATCATATAGTGTAATGATTATTGACGAAGCCCATGAACGCACACTACATACAGATATATTATTTGGCCTTGTAAAAGATATCACCCGATTTAGACCAGATTTGAAGTTACTCATATCTAGTGCAACATTGGACGCTGAAAAATTTTCCACCTTTTTTGATGATGCCCCTATATTTAGAATTCCAGGGAGAAGATTTCCTGTAGATATCTATTACACAAAAGCTCCAGAAGCAGACTATATTGATGCTTGTGTGGTAACAGTATTGCAAATTCATGCCACACAACCACTTGGTGATGTATTAGTATTTTTAACAGGACAAGAGGAAATTGAAACTTGTGTAGAAATGTTACAAGAAAGAACAAAACGAATAGGGAAAAAACTCAAGGAACTAATAATTTTACCTGTATATGCAAATTTACCAACTGACATGCAGGCAAAAATTTTTGAACCAACTCCTGAAGGAGCTCGAAAAGTAGTACTCGCAACAAACATTGCCGAAACATCACTTACTATTGATAATATCATATATGTTATTGATCCAGGATTTGCAAAACAAAACAATTTTAATTCTAAAACAGGCATGGAAAGTCTTATGGTTGTTCCAATTTCTAAAGCTTCAGCAAACCAAAGAGCGGGAAGGGCAGGCAGAGTTGCACCTGGCAAATGTTTTAGACTTTACACAGCCTGGGCTTATAAATATGAACTAGAGGATAACACTGTTCCAGAAATTCAAAGAATAAATTTAGGAAACGCTGTACTTACTTTAAAAGCTTTGGGAATAAATGATTTAATTCATTTCGATTTTTTGGATCCTCCCCCACACTGAGACATTAGTTCTAGCTTTAGAACAATTGTATGCTCTCGGGGCACTTAACCATCATGGAGAACTTACAAAAGCAGGAAGAAGAATGGCAGAATTTCCAACAGATCCAATGCTTGCAAAGATGTTACTAGCAAGTGAAAAGTAAGTAAAATTAAAGGTTAAATTAATTTTCTTTGATAAATTTCCCACTATAAAATAAAAATAAATTTAAGTTCATTTATTTTATTAAAAAAGTTGTTTTCTAAAAAAATTCCAGATACAAATGTTCCGAGGAAATTGTGACAATTGCAGCCATGCTTTCTGTCAATAGTTCAGTATTTTATAGACCAAAAGACAAAATTATACACGCAGACACTGCAAGAAAAAACTTTTTCCATAGACATGGTGATCATTTAACCTTGATGAATGTATATAACCAATGGGTTGATTCTGATTATTCAGTGCAATGGTGTTATGAAAATTTCATACAGTATAGGTCTATGAAGAGAGCCAGAGATGTGCGTGAACAATTAGTTGGACTTATGGAAAGGGTTGAAATTGAAATGGTCTCTAGTATAGCAGAAGATGCTAACATACGCAAGGCCATTACCTCAGGATATTTTTATCATATTGCTAAATTTTCAAAAGGAGGACATTACAAGACTGTGAAACATAATCAAGTAAGTGTGTCACATTCAAGAAATTGGACATATTTTGTAGCTTTAAAACTAAACCTTATATTTTTTTTTGACAAATATAATTATTGCTTTCAGACTGTTATGATCCATCCCAACAGTGCACTGTTTGAAGAAGTTGCCACGATGGGTTATATATCATGAGCTGGTTTTCACCTCCAAAGAATTCATGAGACAAGTTACTGAGATTGAAAGTAAATGGCTTTTAGAAGTTGCTCCGCACTATTACAAATCTAAAGAGTTAGAAGATTCTACAAATAAAAAGATGCCTAAAACTGTAGGAAAATCATCTAATAGCACTTAGTTCTATTATTAATAAAAAGAAAAAATGATAATAAAATATGTATTTTATATATCTTCTACATTTATAATTTGTTACACAATATCACAAAACAAAAGGCATAACATGGTTTCCTAAAAAATAAATACTAATCACTCCACTAATTGTCTACAGATCACAATTTGTCTAGAAATCTGACACTCTGCCTTTGCGTTCCCAATCCCCATATCTTGTTGGTTCGGGACCTCTAGGACCACCAACTTCTCCAGTGTTAGGATTTGTATCATTAGGCCAAGCCGGTAATGGGTCATCTTTAGGAGGCTGCAACTCTGCTTGTTCTCCCAAATCTTTTATTGGTGTTGTTTCCCTTAATTTTTTTCTAAATTCAGCTAATCTTTTAGATTCCATTTTATTGACGTTCTCAGATTTTGTATCTGATTGCGGTATTTCAGAATACTTGCATATAGACAAAAAATTTACACAGGGCACTAAAATTAAATAAAAACAATTTTAATGATTAAATTAAATTTAAAAAATTATTGATCAGGAAAATATTTACTTTTCGCATAGGCTTCTTTTAAAATGTTTAATCTTATGTGAAACATGCTCCAATTTTATGTTTTTACACAACAATAGTTTTATACAATTTGCAAAACGTAATAAATGTAAAATCTAGCAGTATTTTGATTTTTGACAATTAACTCTATATATGTTTCTGCCGATACGTAGTGCATGCCAGTGTTGTTGTTTGTTATAATTCATAAACAAATACCTTTATTTTGTAATTTGGTAAAATGACTGATGTTTTTTTATTAAGAAAAATAATTTAAATTTCAGGAAATTATATATAATCAGCTCTATTGGCTTTATAATTTGATTTTCAAGTAGTATGTTAAATAATAAAAAAAAACCATTGTAAAGGCAACATCTGTCTTCTAATGACATTATTGTCTATGGAGTTATCATATGATCAATGATCTATTGAGTTTTATCTTCCTCTTCCAATTTTTGATTGTAGTGATACAACTTGATTTCACTAAAAATCCAGAAAGAGGATTGCAAAAAAATGAAGGGCTGCATTTTTAACATTGATGCTGGGTATTTGGAGGGATTATGCCGTGGTTTTAAGTGTGGGATACTCAAGCAAGCTGATTACTTAAATTTGGTACAGTGCGAAACATTGGAAGGTAAGCAATGTAAATTTAAACCATTAATTACGAAAATCTTTTTTTGTATACCAGTTTACATAAAATATATATATTTTTTTCAAAGTATTGTACCACACCCCCTTTTACTAGCTCTTGCCCTAAATAAATATAATTTCTATATTTACAGATTTGAAACTTCACTTGCAAGGAACTGATTATGGAACATTCCTCGCTAACGAGCCCAGCCCTCTTGCTGTATCAACTATTGATGACAAGTTGCGGGAGAAACTTGTCATTGAATTCCAACATATTAGAAATCACTCAGTGGAACCCATGTCAACCTTCCTTGATTTCATCACTTACAGTTACATGATTGATAACATCATTCTGCTTATTACTGGAACTCTGCACCAGAGGCCTATTTCTGAACTGATACCTAAATGCCATCCTCTTGGTTCTTTTGAGCAAATGGAAGCCATTCATGTTGCTGCTACCCCAGCTGAACTTTACAATGCTGTGTTAGTAGACACACCACTGGCTCCATTTTTCGTTGATTGTATCAGTGAACAAGATTTGGACGAGATGAACATTGAAATCATTCGTAACACTCTATACAAGGCTTATCTGGAGGCTTTCTATGAGTTCTGCAAACAAATTGGAGGAACAACTGCTGATGTAATGTGTGAAATTTTGGCTGTAAGTAGTATTTCTGGTGTTTATTAACTTTGATGTTTGGGATACAAAAAACATTTTGGGCTTTATAGCATTTAGATTTTAGCCTTTTAAACATTTTTATGTAAATATCATAGTTTTTTTAAAAGTTTCTTATTTTTTTTAATTCTTAATAATAAATTAGCATATTAATGGGTAGCTTTCATTTCTTAATTTGATTACTTCTTAATCAATGCAGTTTGAAGCTGATCGCCGTGCAATCATTATTACCATTAATTCGTTTGGAACCGAGTTGTCCAAAGATGATCGTGCCAAGCTTTACCCACGCTGTGGAAAATTGAACCCTGACGGATTAGCAGCATTGGCTCGTGCTGATGATTATGAACAAGTGAAAGCTGTGGCTGAATATTATGCAGAATATTCTGCACTTTTCGAAGGAGCTGGCAATAATGTGGGAGACAAAACTTTGGAAGATAAATTCTTTGAACATGAGGTAAATTATACTTTTAAAATTATTTTTTGCTTTTATTTCTTTATTTGATTGAAGATGATATTTTGAAAAAAAAATATATAATTTTTTTTTAAAATATCATCTTCAATCATGCTTAAAATACATTAAGCAGAAAAAAAAACACTTTAAGCAAAACATTAAAATTTAAATGCATTAAATTTGAGAAAATATGTAAATTAATGTGTCTCCCCAAAACATTGTGAGTTTACATCCTTCTGCATCCAATTGATTTTCAAGTTTCATTTCTTTTAGTATTTTTTCTATACTAAGTGTGGGTTAACACTTTAAAAAACTTAAAAGTGATAAAAATAAATATCTTCTTTTCTTTCATCTACTACAATGTATAAAGATGCTTAAAACTAAATATATATTAATACCACTGATTATACAATGAAAATATTTTATTTTTCTGTCTTTTCAGGTGTCTTTAAATGTTAATGCATTTTTGCAACAATTCCACTTTGGGGTATTCTACTCATACCTCAAACTTAAAGAACAGGAATGCCGAAACATTGTATGGATTAGTGAATGTGTTGCCCAGAAACACCGAGCTAAAATTGACAACTACATTCCCATATTCTAAAATGTTAAACTCTTGAGCGGAGCTATATTATTCTTCTTATGTAAATAATGTTATTGAATGTAAATTACCGTTACTACAATTTGTTCCACTTTATTGCTTACTTGCAAATATGTAGCTTAAATATATTTATAGGTCTTGACAAATGTCTATTAAATTCAATATTTATAATTAAATAAAAAATCTATTTAAATATATATTTACTACCATATAGCCTAATATATATATATAAATGTAAATGATATTATTTCAATTTATTTTAACTGTATATTACAGAATAAGCTAGACATTCCTTTTTCATTTGATTATATTCAGGCCATTACAGTATTGTTTGAAATAAATGTATTAATCAAATATTAAAATGTTTTAAAGTATGTGCTACATATTATTGTTTTAATTTTCCATATTGCACAAAGACATTAGCTTCATATATATTAATGTTAATTTCATTGTTTGGAATAGAATTTGCCATAACTACATAATGGTTATTTACTTATTTTATTTGCCACAAATATATTTTTTAATGTATGACAATTGTTATTCATTTGTGTAAATATTAAAAAAATAAATCTATATAGTTCTGAAATGCTGTTTTTAAAGTGAAATTGTGATCAGTGTTATTTTATTTCCTGTAGACATGAAGAACATACAATTGGATCACAGCTAATTGTATAGTTCATAATTTATTGTAGATTCTTGATTAAATAAAAAGTAAAATAACAAAAAAAATATTTTATTTGTTCAATCCTGAAATATCTTGCAATTGACAAGAACTATTTTTCTTATTTATTTGCTCAGAAACTATGTGTGTTGTAGGGCCTTCATATATACTATTTACTTTTGAACCAAGTATTTCACTATTTTCTTTCCAATATGATGTTTTTAATAAATCATCATGTACATCCACTATAATTGTCTTCTTTAAATTTTCAGTTACAAACATTTTTCTTACAAGTAAAGTTCCTCTTTTAAAAATATTAGGTTCATTATTATAATTCATATTAAATTCTTTAAATAAAATTTCATTCTTATCTGCTGAGACTGTCCCACATAACCTTTTTTCTGCCTAAAATTAAAAATATTGCTTGTATTAAATATATTTGAATGTTAAAATATAGAAAATATTTTCCCTTATTTACCTGAACTGGAGTCAAGCCACCTTGGAGTATCAAGGTCCAAAAGGTAGTATTGTATAGATTATTTATATGGACATCAGCTTGTCTCCATTTTAAGTAATCTATTAAGTTTTCATCAGAAGGATATAAAACTATACGCCCATCAAATGATGGCGGATAGATTAAGTTTTGCTTTTCAAAAAATTTATTCCAATAAAAAACGTAACATGAAGAAAATTTGCTATTTATAGTTGTCAATAATTTAGATGCTCGTCTTTTGTAAAGAGAAGAATTTTTCTTAAATATAAATGAGAATTCGTCACTTTGGCCAAAGGCCATTAATAAATCGTTGAATTCATGCATAACTTTAAAAGCAGCGTAGTTCATTAGGCTCAGTGCTCGCAAGTCATTAGGTTTTTGAAAATTATGGTCTTCTGAAAATTTATGGAAACATTTTCCATCCAATCTCACTACTATCCAAGTGTTCGGCATTAAAGTATCATCTTGTTCAAACTTTTTTACGTATTCAAAAGAACTTTTGGCCATTTTAGTATTTTTAAAATAAATAAAATGTATGTTGTTGTTTGATAATATATATGGATATATTCTCTTATAAAGCATTGAATAACTTATAAATCTATAAAGTGGTAACTACAATAACCTAATCTTTAAACTTGCCAAATGCCAAGTAAACAATTTCAAGTTGTCAATGTCAATTGTCAGATATCAAAAGTCCAATTCTTCATATGCAGTGCTGCACGATTTCTATGTACTTAATTTAAATTGAGATTACTTTACCATAATTTATAATTTGCGGAGTACTTATTTAAAAGCAGCAGTCTAATTAAAATAAAAAAAAGTATTACTCAGGGGAGTGAATTTAGAAGAATAACCATAGTACGTACTATGGTTATAAAAAGTTATAAAAAGAGCTCCTTTGAGGCCATTCAGATTATAGCTTCACTTCATAAAGTTATAAAAAGAGCTCCTTTGAGGCCATTCAGATTATAGCTTCATTTTCTATAGATTATGTTTCACCAGAATTTAAATATTGAACCTATTTATAATAGAGCGTAAAAGTAAACAGTATACCCTAGCCAGTTCACGCCTCCTTCTCTACGCACTCCTGCAGACAAAGTTCCCGACCGACGTAGATGAAGTGAAAAATATCCTCAAGGACCTCAATCCCAAGAAGGCCCCGGGGCCTGACAACATCCCCAACAAGGTCCTTAAGAATCTTCCGATCCAATTCGTGTCTTTATTGGTCATGATTTTCAATGCTCTTCTAGCAGGGTGCTTCTTTCCCGTCGAATGGAAGGAAGCCACCGTCATAGGGATACGTAAACCCAATAAACCCGCCCACCTACCCTCGAGTTACAGACCCATCAGCCTCATCAGCTGCCTAGGGAAAGTCTACGAGAGAATCATACTCGCTCGCATCAAAGAAATAGTAGAGACGAAGAAACTGCTCATCGACGAGTAGTTCGCATTCCGACAACGGCACTCTGCCGTTCATCAAGTTCACCGACTCACCGAACATATCGCGAAATACCACGTCCACCGCTCGATCCGCAGCGACACGACTGCCGTTTTCTTAGATATCGCCAAACCCTTCGACAAGGTCTGGCACACTCCGGACAAGGCACTCTCCGTCCCCCCCCCCCTCCCTCCCCCCCGCCTGGTGACGCTGTCAAGACCAATTGAGGTCAACAGCATTCAAGCCCTTCAGAAAAAAAAAACAGACAAAGCAGAACATTAGCATGAGGCGTGTGGTCGGAGCCCCTTGATACGCGAGAAACACTACCATACAGTGTGACCAGAGCCTAGAGCAACACGTCTCAGTGTTCGCGGCCTGGGTGTTCCACCTTGCTGATGCTTAGGTTTAAAGAAGTTTATTTCCAAAAAAAACACAATTCGCTTACAAAGGAAATTTTAAATAATAAACAGTAGTGATATTAAACAATATCAGTGAAATCATCTAATATATGTGCTCTTAATCGTTTTTTAAGTATATTAAGAGATTTTGAATTTACAACATTTAGAGGCAAAGAGTTATACAGCTGTGCTCCTTCAAATGAGTTTTTATGCCGTACTTGGTTCGAGTTTTAGGTGTTTCTAATTTATATCTATCTGTTCCTTGTGTGGTAAGAATGAGTTTTGGGTTTAAAGGTAATTTGTGAATGAGTAAGGTTTGTTAATATTTTACGAATCAGTATGCATAATTTATATTTATACATTTGTTTAATAGATAAAATTTTAGTTGTTTTATATAAATCTTTAGTAGGCGTATAATAATCCATATGAAATAAGATCTTGATAAGTTAATTTTGAGAGACTTGCAAATTTTTTATGTCTGTTTTAGCCGCGAAGATGCTTCGGATCATCATCTCCATATCCGAGGCATCGCACCGTGGCACGCCCGCTCCCCATATGCTCCTAGGCGACAGCTCCCTAGGGATTTCCTTCTGTACAACTTCGCCGATTCCTAAGCTGCTGCTAAAATAGCTGGTCATCTAGGCTGGGCTTCCTCTCAACAAGAGGCTCCACCCAGCTTGATTAACAACCCTGATGCCATCTCCCCTTTCCCCCCACGGAGGTTTGAGATGATTGAAATTTTTACTGACTAGACTGAAAGAGTATACTAAATACTTCTACACTCTTTAGAAGAAACCAAGAATTTTTCATAAATTTGGTAAGCAAATTCAGCTAGCTCCTATCGACTTCGTCTTCTGTTGACTGTTTGTATATTTCGCAATTCAATTTAAATTATCTAAGTAAGTTTAAACGTAATTCTTATAGAAATTGCAAATGCTACTAGGATTACAGAAATTCATAGGAGTTTTTTTTTAGTATAAGTGTGTGTGAGACGGAAATATTAGAGTGCAAAAGATCGAGCGGTTTCTGTCAAGCATCTTGCAGAAACGACTGATTAGCCTGCGGCGACGCATCCCCATTGGCTAAGCTTGTCAATTGCATGGTAGTGAACTTCTATACATTGTCAAAACAAAAAAGCTAGCTTGTTAGTGGTGCCATCTTTGCTTTCAGGTACAACTAATTTGAACAAAATTTCGTTTATATGCTAACAGATGGAGCTACTTATAAAACAACATATTAATATAAACAAATATTATTAATACTTCACGAAAAATGTTTAAATTATTACAGGTGATGTAACCATATATAAGATATTATATAATTGATCCTTACCCCTTACTAACCTTGACAGTCAAATTTCAAATATATTTCTATTACGTATAAACATTAAATACTTATTGTGATATTCCATAAACTAGTTAAGTTTCTTATTATTTAATTACTACATAAGATATCAAAATATATTATATAGTATCAAATATATCGCTTGCATATCAAACATTTATTATATTTTTTTGACTAAGATTGCATTAAACTGGAAATAATTCTGAGGAAAATATCTGAAATGCTATATGAGATGTTATCCTGCTAGAAGTATGATATTAGTTTACAATCTTTAACATACTATAAATTAAGTAAATATTTATTATATCTCTAAAATAATTACATTATTAACATTTTTTTATAATGCCTCTAGGAAGACTTTATAAATCACTATCAAATTCAGAAAATATTAAGAGTGGGAAATAGCGCTGAGTGAAGTATATCAAGAAATCAAAATCAAATAGCAAATCCAGATATGTCAACATTCTACTGACATATGTGTTAAATTATTTTTTTAAGGAAACAAATATTGAATTAAATTTGCGAATTTGGTTTTTTTCATAAACTAAAAGAAATATATATAATATTAAAAGATATAATAAGAGCGCCATCTAGCGTGCTTGTGACGTATGATGGAAAGTCGTGAGAGAAATATTTATCTATAATGGAATGCGTGCCATCTCTGTGAACAGGAACGCCTATTTAGCAGAATTGAAACTCGAGCTGCACGTCTTATCATATCATATGTATGTGTCTTTTCTATAGGTATGCCAAGCAATTGGCTTTGCAGTTTGCTATTTCATTTCTGTCATTTAATTTATAACATTCTATGTCTTTTACACATTAAAATTTTAATTAAAAATACTAAATTCGCTAGCCAAGAGCTAGTTACATCGCATTATGGTCTATAGGCAGACTTGTTAGCGGCGTAGCGATTAATCGCTATGCCGTTGTAAAGACCACTAAAGCTTATTCTACAGGAAAACTTTACCGATAACCTCATCTCAATTTTCGCCATTTCATCCAATAACACGTAAAATATTGTAAGTGGAGAATGAAAAATGTTTGTTTAAAGACTACATATTATGTTCTCTTTCATTTAATTGAATAAACGGAAAAATGTAAAGCTTAGCTTAGCAAAAGTTTATATTTCACCAATGTGAGGCAATGAAAAATAAAATAATTAAAGGATAAAGAATAACATATAAGTCTTATCAGAAATATATTCGTATATTGGAATAATATACGAATATATATCTTGACCTCCTTATAATTAGGTCACGAAAAGGTGTCTCATAACAAAAATGTATTAAGAACACCAATTATGCTGGATGAAATTTAGTAATACACAAAGAAAATACTACCAAGTTATAGAAAGTCTTTACGTATATCCAATTTCTTGACACTACAACTGAAACTATTACATTTTTTCGCAAGTGATTTGTAAAGGACTTCACTGCTAATTTCATAAATCTAGGTCTTCAATATTTAAAAATATTTCTCTTTTAGTAGTATGATTTCTAACTTATTATAAAATTTCATAATTCTTGGTCAACGGGCTTGAAGACCTATATTTGGTATTAATTTCAGCTTGAGCAGTAGTAGAAGAACGAGTCAAACAAACAGGCAGACGGACAACAAGGTAATCTTATAAGGGGATGGGTTCAAAGAATGCCACAACTTGATGATAATTAGCATAACTTAGACAGCCTACAAATTAATAAAATATATACATGTGAGCCTGAATTCTGTCATTCCCTTATCAAAACTGATGATTACCCAAAAATATTAATAATCTATATATATATATATATATATATATATATATATATATATATATATATATATATATATATATATATATATATATATATATATATATATATATATATATATATATATATATATATATATATATATATATATATATATATATATATATATATGTCGGCGCTAGGCCAGGGTTTCGTTGTTCAGAGTCCATTTTTCATAATAAAATAACAGAGTGGTAGCAATTGGTTTATTCTCGTACAATAGTTAATACAGAATAGATTTTCGATACATAATTTCGTCCTTTTATTTATTTAACAGCTGACATTTCTGTTGAATATTCAAAATTATCATAAAGAACTTAACATTGCAAATAGGTTTTATTAATTAAACATTAATTTCAATACTAAATACTTTTTAACAATAAAATCATAAAATGTATATTGATTTGCGCCCATACGGCCATACTGACTCCAGCGCGTCCCTTGCGCTGCTTTACAAATCATCATTACAAATCATTCCGAGTTTTAGCCAACACCCAACGCATCACCCATCTCAAGATCCAACCAACTTCAAAGCATCTCTCACATCGAGATAACATAACCAACTTGTCAAGCGTCTCTCATGCCGAGACATAATCAGTATGTAAAGCATATAAGGCGTCACCATAGTAGGTACATTGCCAACAAGACCAGGATTTGGATACGCGTGGTGGCTAGCTCGCACATAGTCCAAGATATTCAACCACAAAACATAGAACTTTAAAAACTTATCTCAAAATCACCAATAACAAATCATGAACCTAACCGAACCTAAATGTTTGTTTTTTTTTTTGTTTCTTTTCTCTGTTTCTTCTTTTCCTTTTCTCTCACGTTGACTCTCTCCTCTGCCCAATACGGCCGATCCCGCCAAGGTCTCCTTTCTGCTTTGAATCGTTTTGCCGCTTCTCAATGGTGGGTGTCATCACTCTTGGTAGGTTCTTCCACGGAGTTTATTTTCGACAGCCCACATCATGTCCCTCAAAAACTACAATAATGTTCCAAGTTAACAGGTTACACATCTCGAATTGTTTCCATCATAAGGCACCCTAATAATTAAATATTCATTACTCAAGAATTATTCTAAAATATTTAAATTTAAATGTCAGAAATATCAAATGAAATTGTTATGTCAAATATTCAAATGACTGTTTTGAGCAAACTCAAATAATAAACATTAATCTTTAGATGATCTGGTAATTTAAAATTACTCAGATTCATATCTTTATTGGCGATACGTAAAACTTTGCATATCATATTAATTAAACATGTCTCTATGCAATATTACTTAAAATTCCCATTTAAATTCATTAAGGCCATCTAATAATAGAAACTCTTAATCTAAATAATTTACTAAAAGACCGCTCGTCCATCTTTAAATAACAAAAAATCTACTACACGCAAGTCGTCATCAGTTTTATATTTTTGTCTTATAGATACCCAAGATATTTTACCGGTACTATTTTGAAAAGCTTTTGTTGAAAGTTATAGCTAATTGTGAATTTTAAAAGCCTAAATTCTATAACAAACGGTATTGTATAAAGGGCTATATGTTTTTATCACTGACTTAGCTGTTGCTTGGTGTAAAGTAAATTACAGCTGCACCATTCGTATCTTCTGCAGATGAAAGTCTTCACTTGCCCCCTCGTTTCATGCAGTGGCGGCAGATATCCCTCAGTTGGGCGCTTGTTTTGCCTGCGTGTATTGTTGCTGGTGCCCTCTGATCGTTTCCTTATTTTCTTTTTATCTCGTCATAAGAAGTCCGTTTTTCACCCATCAGTTGTGTTGTTCAAAGATCAGTTTCCATGGCATTGTAAAATCGAGATCTTTATGATTGTGATTCCACTAAGCGTGTCTATCCATATATGATCCCATGAAGCGAGAGATCTGCCCCCCCGCTGTTTTCTGTCTTGCTAGGCCCAGGTTTTCAGTTGTTTCATAGTCCATTTTTTCATAATAAAATACAGAAGTGGTTACAATTGGTTTCTTCCGTACCATAGTTAATAACAGAATGATTTTCGATACATAATTTCGTCCTTTTATTTATTTAACAGCTGACCTTTCTGTTGAATATTCAAAATTATCATAAAAACTTAACATTGGCAAATAGGTTTTATTATTAAACATTAATTTCATAGCAATACTGTTTAACAATAAATCATACAATGTATATTGATTTGCGCCCAATATATATATATATATATAATATTTAATATATATATAGATATATATATATATGATATATATATATAATATATATATATATATTATATACTCTATATAATATATATATACTATATATTATATTATCTCTAATATATATCTATATATATTATATATAAATATATATATATATATAGGTATATTATATATATATATATTTATATCTGTATATATAGATATATAAGATCTATATATATATAATATATATATTATATTATATATATATATATAATATATATCTATATATGATTAATATAATTATATATATATATATATATATATATATATATATATATATATATATATAATTCGTTATTAGAAACAAAGATTGATCCTATAGATAATTCTACGTATCATATAGTGAAGATGTGCTAACTAAGAAATCAGTTTATTTTGTTAGTTGCCTTTAGATATCACTCTTCTTTAAAGTTTGATTCAAACCTCACTCGTTGATACAGAAAAGAAGGAAGCATATTATAGCAATTATTGGCTGATAGCACAAACGTTTAATAATTACTCTCAATTTCTTAGTAAAACAATATATAACCAGCATAAAAGAGAATATATTTAAAAACACACACCGTCCGCACATACGAGGGCCAAACTGAAAGTTTTTAGAACTGGCAACTTAAAAGCATTATATTAAAAAAATAAGTTTAAATTTTGAAAATAGAACTTTTTACCAATAATATTGAGTATACATTTCATTCATTTGTCATTTGTTTTACGATTTGGCGGCAAATTGAAAATTGTCTGTGCACGTCAGAATGAATTTAAGCCGAGAAAATTTTCGTGCAATGATTTTTTATGACTTTCGATGTCATATAAGTCAACAAGAAAGTTATGATAGACTTCGATTGGCTTTTCACGATGAAGCCCCATCTCGGGCCACAGTTTACAACTGGTTTAATGAATTCAAACGTGGTCGAACTAATCTTACCGATGATTTGCGTGAGGGACGGCCTTCTACAGCGACGACTGAAGATAATATCAGTGTTGTGCGGCGTATGATAGAGACTGACAAAAGAGTGACCTATCAGCAGATTCGGACAAGTCTAGGCATAGGTATGAGTCAAGTGCACAAAATCCTCCATGAACATTAACGGTCAGGAAGCTTTGTGCCCGCTAGATACCGCATAATTTGACCGAGGCTCAAAAACTCCGCCGTGTTGATTGGTGCCGAGAAATGATCCAAAAATTTAACGGAGGTGACTCAAATGCTGTGTTCGACATACTAACCGGTGACGAAAGTTGGATTTATTGTTATGATCCGGAAACCAAAAGACATTCTGCTCAGTGGGTGTTTCCTAACTAAAGTGAAGAGAGGTCGAAGTGTTGGAAAAAAGATGGTGGCCTCGTTCTTCGGAAAGACAGGTCATTACGCGACAGTTGTCTTAGAGGATCAGAAAACGGTTAATGCAGAGTGGTACACTAACAACCGTTTACCACTTGTCTTGGAAAAAGTTCGAGAGAAACGACCTCGCAGCAGGATCCTCCTTTATCACGACAATGCCTCGTCGCACACCGCCAGGCAAACGATCGACTGTTTGGCGACCTTAGACGTGGAAATACTGGGTCACCCGCCGTATAGCCCCGACCT
The DNA here is from genome assembly GCA_037178615.1 of Dione vanillae. Lineage (NCBI taxonomy): Eukaryota > Metazoa > Arthropoda > Insecta > Lepidoptera > Nymphalidae > Dione > Dione vanillae. The sequence continues at coordinate 1,472,147 of JAZFAU010000023.1, forward strand.
CGCACCCTGCGATTTTTATTTATTCCCGAAAATAAAAGAAAAACTTCCAGGAAAACATTTTATGCACGCCGAAGAAGCAGTGGCTGCGTTTCAAAACGCCGTTGAAGAAACCCCTAAGGCCGAGTGGGCAAGGTGCTTTTCTCAATGGTTCCATCGATTTTTTTCTGAAGGGCTTGAATGCTGTTGACCTCAATTGGTCTTGACAGCGTCACCGGGCGGGGGGGGGGGGACGGAGTGTGCCTCGTCCCCAGAGAATAAAGTGAGCATTATTGGCTGCTCAGAAGAAGGTGTGTCGGATGGTCATGGACCGACTGGCCCCGCCGCGCCGAGGCGCGGTCGTGCCGTTGTGAGAGATGGGCCGCGTCGCCTGTTACGGCGGCGACGGCGAGTCTTTGGGACTGAGGAGTGTAGCCTACCGTTGTAGTTACGGTTGGCTACAGTAATTGGGTAATCGGGGTCTAGAAGAACGCTTCGAGGGCGTCGAAGTAGTTTGTGAGGATGGGGAGCGTACTTAGACGCTTCGACGATTAGGGGATTAGGGTGAGAGTCTGCGCGCTCGTAGTAGCGCTTGGCTAAGCCTTTGCAGAACTCTTTGATCGATTCCAATTCGAAGTCTTTTTGTAGGTCAACGTTGCGAACGTACCAGGGGCATCCGGATGCTATCCTGAGAAATTTATTTTGAACTCTCTGAAGGAGATCTGTGTTAGTGTGTGCGAACACTACACTGGCGTAGGTCATTATGGCGCGGATGCAAGTTTTGTACAATGTCAGCTTGTTGCGAAGTGACATTTTACTCCGCTTGCATATGAGCGGGTACAGCCTGCTCAGGATGAACATGGCTTTGTTTTTCACGTGTCTAATGTGAGGACGAAAAGTGAAACGCGAATCTAGGATGACGCCTAGATATTTGACCTGGTTTTCCCAGGGGATCGGTTTATTTAATGCAGCGATGTATTGATGTAAATGGACGCTATTTTGAAAAGTTATAATAAAACTAATAACTTGCTAGAATGCTTAGTTTTTGATTTTCTAAGAACTTTCAGTTTGACCCTCGTACAAGCACTACTCCTACACACTCTTGCAGGGCTACTCTCGAAACCAATTTCCAATAATCAAATTCTAATAAACGTCATTTCGTACTCCCGAAACACAATTGCCACGGCAGCACTGTCGTTATTGAGTGATAATTGTGGGAACTAATAATTATTGTAGAATCCGTTAGATTGGTTTTATTTGGTACTCACGAAACCATTTGACAGCTAAAATTGGCAATCGATTGAAAATTTTAGCTGTCACTTTACTAATAGCGAAAGTGTAACTTTTTAGAACTTGTTTTGATAATTTTTTGGTGAAAACTGTAAGAAAATGGCGTGATTAGCTCTTTTTTACCGTATTTTGACGAAAGAACACAAATTAAGACTTAAAGAGCACGCGAGGAACGTCTATTGGCTAGATATGTGGACAGCGCATTAGCGTTGAGTTACGATGAATTTAAGGTAAATTATCGTGTGTCTAAAGATGTATTTGAGGAAATTTATAAGGAATTGCAGCCTTTAATATCATAACAAAAAAAATTTGGCAGTATAAGTACCAAATACAAGGTAAGTTACTTATATAGTTAGTATTAATCCATCTATATTCATTTATTTTAACATCTCAGAATAGTGAATAAACTACGTTACATTTTTACAGATTTTAACAACATAATCCTTTTATGAGACTAGTAGCTACCAAAGGCTTTAAGGAACTACTTATGACACAGTAATACCATAACACAAGTGATTGAAGCTGTGGTAGAAACCTCCCCCGCTGCTGCAATAAATGGAAGTATCCTCAAACTTGTGAAGATAAAAGTGTTATCCGAAGAAAGTAATAATATTATAATTGTAATACTTATGGCAAGTATTTTAGATTTATATTATTGTATTTCATGATGTTACAATATTTAATAATAAAATACTTTTCACCATATATTTATTATTTATATTTCATTCAAATATCTGATGCAGTTTTAAATATATTGTCAATACATACCTCTTTTGAAAGAGCTTCACATGACAGTTTTATAAGGAATCAACATCCAGTGAAAAATTACTTAATTAATTTAAATGATTGGTAGGAAATGTTTATTCAAACTAGTACTTTATTTTGTTGTTCAATTATGATATTTAATTTTATAGGTGACTCTGGCTATATTCTAAGGGTGTACATGATGACTCCTATTGCAGTGGAACTCAAAGTTTCAGGAAACTAGATATTTTTGTAACAAATATTGTTTACACTGATGGGGTCAAGATGACTCCATCCTCCATGAATTGTTTAGAAATAAATATTTTTTAATTTATAATTATACTTTTTTTATTTAATAAAATCTATAGATTCCCACTTAACTTCCTAAAGAGATTAATGCATTTAATTAAACAATTTACTATTATTAATATTGTTTTTGTTTTCTAATTTAAAAAATATCTTATACTATTTATATATAAATAATTATCTTAAGAAATTAAGTCAGATCTAAAGGTTAGATCTCAAAATTAGAAGTATAGGTCAAAATAAAAAGGACATGTCTTTGTTAATATATGTTGTAATCATAACATTAACTAAGTCATTAGTGTTCAACTCTCTTTGTTGAGGGCCAAGTGATTCATCTCATTGCTTGTGTCATGTATATATTGCTCATGCGGGACAGTTGTCACCTTCTTCATGTGAGTGCATTCTGATTTCTGCTGTATATAATCTGCTAGATAAGATAAAACAAATTAAAAATGAAATCTAATTTAAAATATATATTTATATTATTGTTACTGTACTAGATTTTTATACTATTTAATTTGTACAAAAAGTAATAGACATTATTTATTAATTATTAACCCATGCATTACAGTAACATGTCATTAACTAATAGCCACAACCTAACAAAATAAATACATAAATAGAAAGATTATTTATTTACATATAGGTACAAAAGTAACTATACAAAGAAAAACATTAATGTAAACATATAGATTATAATATATCACTTAAAGGTATGTGACTTGATGAGAGATTACTATTAGTGATCTAATAGTAATCTCTTCCAAGTAACTTTACCATCAAACAAAAACTTACTTTCGTCCACTCCAGTTCATTTATATGGCGCTACCCAAGACATTTAAAGTGGACGCCAACAAACTCCACTTTTGCAATCCCTGGATTATCTTCCAAGAAGTCCACTAAGTATGAAATTTTGAAATATGTTGAACGGCCTGCCGTACTAAAACAAAACTGAAAATATTAATCCGTATATTAACACGTAATAACTTTTAATCGCTATAAATTATAATTCAATAATAGAGACTTAAAGTAAAAAAAAACACTATCTTACCTTTCTTTTTAAATAAAATGATATATATGTTTGAACATTTGAATTCTGCAAAAATATCATAAAGTTGAAGTGTCTTTGACACTGACACAGATAAAAAATAGCACATAAAAATTAATTTACGCTAATTGAAAAAAGATTTTTAAGCTTCGAGCATGTTTTCAATAAAATAAATATAAATATGAATGATTACTTTCTTTTTTCTCAAAAAAGTGCATGAAAATATAGTATTACATTTAATAAAAAGCACTTTCTTTTCTATCACCGGTTTATCGGTAACAAGTTTGCAGCACTAATGTCACTTTTGTATATTTAATCTGTGGTTGTAACGACGCAACAATTGGCCAATAACGGAATTAGTCAATCTTGAAACAATCGGTTTCGGGAGTACCAAATAAACGTCATATTGGAATTAGATTGTGGCATGATTGGAATTAAAAATGATTGGATATTGGTTTCGAGAGTAGGCCTATTGGTCACAAACTTTATTAAATGAAATTAAATACCAAATCAGCAATCAGATCCAAAACGACTCGATTACGGTTTATTTTATAAATTTCCGGTTTTTGTTTCTTTCATATTTATACTATATAGGGGTATAAACTCAGTGCAATTTAAAAGGAGAGACCCAGGCGACCCAAAGCAAAAGTGTTTTAGATTAGGCTCCCGTCTCTCGTAGTTACGTTTTTTCTAAAATTATAACTATGTGTATCATAGACCATTAGAGCACTGGGTGATAAGACTACAACTTATGTAAAGAGAGATCATGTTCAATAAAAATTTAGTATTTATTCTAGATGAGAATAAGGCGTAAAATTTTTATGCACCACAACCCAAATATAATGCAAATATCGAAATTTTAGACGTTAATATCTCAATCATCTTTAAGACTTAACAAGAAAATTAATTATACTTAGTAAATTAAAATAATTATAAAGTAAATATGGACTAAATTTTATTTTATACATTATTTAAACGAAATAACATCTCATCGATAAATAAAAATATATATGCCATGGATTTTAGTAATACATTCAAGATTAGGTAAAGAAATTAAGCATTTATATGTAAAATATATTCCTAATACATTATGTTAAATCTATCTTTAAACACTTGTTTTAGAAGAGTAACAGATTTAAATCCCCGACTCGAACAGATCCCGACTCCCGTTCAGTACCAAGCTTAGGGTATACAAAATATGTCAGGCCATTCCTGACCTACCCCAGTATGTAGCTGTAGACGTTGTTATACAGCGTGACATCTGTGTCGAGATCATCAAGAACCACACTATTCAGTCGGCTGCCAGTATTAACGTGGTGTCTGATATCTCACATCATCTTCACATCCGAGACATTGCTATTGTATTGTATTTCGAAGCCGGATGAGCCTAGACTCGCTTGGGATCTCCAACTTCCTTCTGACTTCTGAGCGGCAGGATCAAGGGCCAAGCCCTGAGACCTTTCTATCTTTTGAGATATCATATCATGAAAAGCAGACCATTTGTTATATCAAATTCATCTTAAGTTCTAATTAATTGTACAATTACACTTATAAAATGAAATAAAATATTTTAACATTTTTACATTATTTCCTACTGCATTTAAACTAGAAGCTTTTTAACTTCATTAGGTGTTCTTCTCACTATTGATTGTGGTTCCAAATAACCATTTTTTGGTTCATAAATAGCTTGATATAACTGCTCATAAATAGCCATTATTACATCAAATGCCCTTTTCTTTACACATGTCTTATGTGTTTGACTTATAAGTAAATTTAATTGAGATAACATGTACACATCAGGAGTAACCAAAAACAAATCAAATTTACATAGGAAAGTCTTTAAAGAATTTGTATCCATTCCAGGTATAGCTGAAAGGGGTCCATCAATTTTTTCCTGCAAAATAGTGTAAATAGGCCCCATATTCAAATTTGCAACCAAGAAACTGGCTTGCTCTGAAGTTAATGTATCAATTTGAGCCTCCGATTGTGCTTGCAATCTTTCATTATAATCATCTAGAATAGTATACAGTGAAAGTGTGCACTGTATATGATAGATACAATTTAACATGTAAACAGACATGTCTGTAGAACTCAAATGGCAAGCAGTTTCATTAATTGCATGCAAGAGTGGGTCCAATATATGCATTATTACAATTTTTTTATCTATATTATTGGTATTGTTTGAGGAATTCATCAAATCCCTCAAAAAGCTAACTAAATCAGTAACAACAATTGAGGGATTAAGGTCCGAAGGAGGTGCTTTGACACCATGACTCAATTCTTTTTGGACTTTACTGTCTAGTGTCATAAGAAACACAAGCTCACTTTTCTTTGTGAGATCTTCAAATGAATCAATCATGTGACCTTTTGTAATAATTACTTGAATAATATCTTTATAGTAAATAATAAGGTTTGTGATAGACCACAAAGTTAATGGATCTTTATCTGGTTTTAATATTAGTTCAGCCCTAACTTTTAACAATGGACATAAAGCCTCCATTATGCATGTGAGTGCCTCTGTAATTTTAATCTCTTTATCAGGCAACTTGCAGTATTTAAGAAGAGAAGAAAGATTTTCTTTTTCGACAGGAATTATTTGATAGACCCAAGCTAATATGTCACCAATATAACGTTTGGCATCATTAGCATAAAATTCTATAGGCTTAGAACCATTATCTTCACCTTTGGTTAAAACATCAATAAATTTTTGCACAACCATTGCTTTTCTAGCATTGCAATATTCATCAAGTATGTTAGAAAACAATACTTGTCTGTTCTCAAACTTTGCAATAGCTTTAGGTACTAAAGCACTGTGAGGTGAGTCGACAATTAAACATGCTCTTATTGTCCAATGATATAATTTTTCAATTGCAGCTTCTTGCTGTAACCCAATAGTCTCCATTATATCAAATGCAGGGGTTTGATACCAACATTTTATTAGAGTTCTACAATTATCATTTAATTTTTCAACATTAGATAAAGAGTTAAAGAAATTTTGTGTTAATGGTGATACATCAAACAAGTTTTTACTTTGTTCTGATGATAGATGAAAATTTTTTACAAAGGCATTTACCCATAGTAATTTCTTTTTGGCTTTTTGCTTATCTTCTTTCAATTTAGTTGTTTGTGCTATAATGTGATGAGTTTTTGTCTTCGATTCATGTAATCTATTTGACATATCATTTACAGCTACATCTAAGGAGTTCAAGGAGTCAATTAATATTTGCAGTTTGTCTTTTACTTTACCAAATTCAAGTAAAATGCTTTTATTTACTGAAAGATCTCTCTTTTCAATTTCATCTACTAATACTCTTCTGGTATACGAAGAGTTATCAGAACATAATCCTGAAATCGTGTACAGGGCTTCACTGTTATCAGTAATTATGTGACTATCAAAAATTTTATTAATTCGTTGTCTAATTGGATTATTATACGTATTATCCATTATATTTTTTTGTAATATTTGTTTATATTATAAAAATATTTTCAAACCATTTGTCCTTTTACAACATTGGTAAGTACTTCTTGTTATTTTTATTTATTGCTAAATTTACTACTAAATAAAATGTTTATACAAATGACGTGCTACGTCAATCGCAAAGAGTAGAATAGTCAATCGTCAAAGAAGTTGAAAATTATATGACAAAATACATATACAATTTACATCTACATTTGTAGAAGTAAGGAGGGCTATCTTGTGTAGAAATTAAATTTAAAGAGTAATACGTATTTAATGCATATTTTAATTATATAAGTCACTCTAGTATTATTATTTTTCAACTGAACACTACAATCTGTTAAAAGTAACTATATCTATACTATTTCCACTAGCTATATCAGCGACAATATGTAGACACTAGACTTTTGCAACAATACAAAAGTGTACTCCTTATTTTACCCTCCATAGAGAAGAAGATCACTTATTTTTTTAACTTTGCTACTTATGTCATAATCATTGAGCGCAGTTCTAACCTAATATAAGATATTTTTTAAGTGTAAAAGTTAAACAAAAGCTCAAAAATGGGATCTAGACAAATTACAGAAAAATCTTTAGCTATGTTGCGATCTTTACCAAGAGTGTCACTTGCAAACATTCGTAACAATCCTGGGTCAAAAAAAAATGTAAGAAATATTCAATACGAATAGTTTGAACAGTACATTTAATAACAGCTCTATTATTGCAGTATTGATAATAAAATAATAAATGTATGCTTACTTTATTTCTTAAAGTTGTTTTAAATTTTATTATTTATAAATTTAAATAATGTGTCACAAAAAGTACTCAAGTTTTATGATCAAAGATATTATTTGGTCCGAACAAAAAAAAATAATTGGTATTTTTTATGTAGAACAAACGCGGAAGAGGTCAACATGGTGGAGACAAGCATGGTGCTGGAAACAAAGGTTCAGGTCAAAGACAAAATTACATGCGGTTAGGTTATGAAACTGGTAATAATCCCTTCTACTTAAGAATGCCTCATGAACCTTATTACAAGGGTCATCAGTAAGTAAATTTCTTTAACTGTGTGGTTTCTATGTTTCAAATATATGCTTAAAAAATTATATGTATATTAATTTTGTCTTCAAATTTTCAGCCATCGCAGACAGTATCCACCTTTATCTTTATTTCAATTACAACAACTAATAGATACCAACCGCATAGATATAACAAAACCTATAGACATTGCCAGTATTGTTAAATCAGGACTTTATAATTTTTTCCCTGATCAAAAACACTTTGGGATACATTTAACTGACGAAGGACTGGATAATTTTTCTGCGAAAATTAACATTGAAGTGCAATGGGCTAGTGAACCAGTCATTGCAGCAGTAGAAAAAAATGGTGGAGTCATAACTACTGCTTATTATGATCCACATAGTCTGCTCCTCTTAAAAAATCCAAAGAAATTCTTTGAGTCTGGACAAGCAATACCACGAAGAATGATACCACCACCAGATGCAATTGAATATTACACTAGTGCTGAAATGAGAGGCTACTTGGCTGATCCAGAAAAAATTTCACAAGAAAGATTAAAATTGGCACAAAAATATGGATATATTCTGCCTACAATTGAAAATGATTCCAATTATGACTGGCTATGTGAAAGGAAAGACCCAAGACAAATTTTCTATGGATTAGAACCAGGATGGGTTGTGAATTTAAAAGACAAGTGTATATTAAAACCCAAAGATAAAGAATTGTTACAGTTTTATGCATCATAAATTAATTATTATAATGTTGTATAAGGTACATATAAGGTTATTGTTTACTAAATAAAATACAGTCATAATATTTTACACTTTTATTGTCTGTCAAGGTACCACAAAGAAGCTGTTTCAATAATGTTAATTTTATTATACCATGGTTGATAACATAGATGTGAAAATAAGATTTCTTTTTATAACAAACTCCATAAAATCAGTATCTGTAATGGTCTGGCTTGTAAGGCCCTTCAACTGGAACTCCAATATAATTAGCTTGTTTAGGAGTGAGCTTTGTAAGTTTTACACCCAAGTGATCTAAATGTAGCGCTGCTACTTCTTCGTCAAGTTTCTTGGGTAATGTATGAACTCCTATTGGGTAAGCATTATGTTTTGTCCATAATTCAATTTGGGCTAAGACCTGGTTTGTGAAAGAGTTTGACATTACAAACGATGAATGTCCTGTGGCACATCCTAAGTTTACAAGTCTTCCTGAAGCAAGGACAATGATGTGGTTTCCATTTTCAAGTTCATATCTGTCAACATGTTGCTTAATATTCACTTTTTTAGCATTCTTATCTAACCACGCAACATCTACTTCACAGTCAAAGTGGCCAATATTGCAAACAATGGCGTCATCCTTCATCTTAATAAAATGTTCTTTGGAAATTATGTCAATATTGCCAGTAGTAGTTACAAATATTTGACCAAGTTCTGCTGCCTCATCCATAGTTGTCACTTGGAATCCTTCCATAGCTGCTTGCAGTGCATTGATTGGATCTATTTCAGTTACAATGACTCTGCCTCCAAAACCTTTAAAAGCTTGAGCACATCCTTTACCTACATCTCCATAGCCAGCTACAACACAAACTTTTCCAGCAATCATTATATCAGTTGCCCTCTTAATTCCATCAAGAAGTGATTCTCTGCATCCATATAAGTTGTCAAATTTACTTTTTGTAACAGAATCATTTACATTGATAGCTGGCACTTTTAATAGACCTTCACGAAACATTTTGTATAAATTATGGACACCTGTAGTTGTTTCTTCAGAGATACCTCTTACACCTTCTAAAAGTTCTGGATGCTTAGTGTGGACCAAATTGGTTAAATCACCTCCATCATCTAATATCATGCTTAAAGGCTGAAATCCAAAATAAATATTTTATATTAATACCAAAGTAGCACCATAAGTATAATAACAAGATTGTTGTATGTAAAATTTATATTCTGCCCTTAAAAAACATTTTTGTTATAAGTTCATGTTTAACTTTAAAACCAAAAGACAATATAAAAAATACTTAAAGAAAACATATAAAAATTGATGCTAACAACGAAATAAGTTGTATAAAGCAAATAAGATTTTCAACGCGGCGTGATGTAGAGCGCATGGCTCAGTGGTGAGAGCGCTTGCACGGTTCGCAAGAGAGCGCGGGTTCGAGTCCCGCTGCGTTCAATACTTTTATATGTTTCTAAGTATTTTTTTCTAACCTCAGTAAGTATTAACACTTTAAAAATTATAAAAACATTTAATAAAAATAGCACTCTCTCTCCCCAAACGATTGTTCTTTGTAATGATCTTTGGGTAGCGGAAATTTGTAAAAATCTCCCTAGAGAGATGCTAATAACGGAATAAGTTGTATAAAGGTTATAAAAATTCTCAGTGGTGAAAGCGCTTGTATGGTTCGCAAGAGGGCGCGGGTTCGAGTCCCGCTGCGTTCAAATTTTTATATTTTTTCTTTAAGTATTTTTGCATGAAATTTTCTTAAAAAATAAGCAAGTTATATAAAAAAAATAAGTTGATGAATATGAATATGTTGATCATTAAAATAAAAAAATCTAAATAGTAGTTTAATTTTTAAAATAATGTACTGAATATATTTGTGCAAGTACCTTTCCATCAGGGAATATTAGTGTTTGTTCTATACACCATACATATTCCTCTTCAGTTTCTCCTTTCCAGGCGTAGATTGGAATTCCAACTGCCACTAATGCAGCTGCTGCTTCATCTTGTGTGCTGTAAATATTGCTGCTTGACCATTGAACCTAAATAAAATAATTTAATAAGTATATTTTGTATAGTATTCACTATTAAATGAGCCTACTATTAGAATGATACACTTAAAAACATCATTCTTTGTACCAGAACATATATTAACCTAACATAAAGTTAAAGCTATTATTACTAAAAGGTTGCTTTGTCAGTTTAGTTTAGATATTATACATACATATATGATAACAAAGATAAACATGAAGTTTAAACATTATTATTATAATATGTGTATTTATTCTTCAAGAGAAATAATCTACATATATTAATATATTTTTATTGCATCACATGACCCATAGATCAGAGGTGTGCGGAGATATGTCTAAGATACACAAATAGAGATAACAAATGTAAAATTTGATTCAATAAATATAGATTCTTATCTTATCTTATCAATATTAGCTGTCATATATTTTTAAAAAGAATGGGTCTAGTAGTAAATAGTTCTCATAAAACCAACTATTTTTTTTAAACTATTACAATTATCTATCATGTTTTTATTTTATAGTAATAATTATTGGGAACAAGAAACATGTAATAAAGTGTGTCAATTCATTTACAAAGGAAAAATGTAATTACTTATAAATGTGTAAATGAGATTATTGCACAATATTACAACTACTTACTTCAGCCCCCAGCTCAATTAAAGTCTCAATAAGTACAGCAGTTTGAACAGTCATGTGTAGACTACCAGCTATTCTTGCTCCTTTAAGAATTTTTGCTGGAGCATATTTTCTGCGACAAGCCATTAATCCTGGCATTTCCTTTTCAGCTAGCATGATTTCTTTTCGTCCAAGCTCTGCTAGCTTTTCATCAGCTGCAAATTATATTTTTTATTATAAAAAATATTCCAACAATAGGAGTATATTATTAAGTCTAAGAGAATGCAGTTTTTCAAGTGTATTAAAAATTATACATAAGGATTGAAATAATTTAAAAATGCATGAAAATATATTTTCTGTAATTAATAATGTATACCATTATTCTTAGCACATTTTTAACATTAATTTAAATAAAAATGTTTTCTTTTTATATTTATTTCACAGTTGAATTAAAAATTTACATTAATTTGGCAGTATTCCATACATAAACACATGTTAATATTGTTAGAAATGTAACCTCAAACACTTAAGATATCTCGATATGTGAATCAATAAGATATGGAATACAAAGATGAAGAACACATTTGATTGATTTACAATTGCTTTTTTCAAATAATTTATTAATAAAATTAAAAATACTTACCAATTTTGTATGGGGGCTTCATTTTTAATATGTTAAATAAATGAAAGAGGTTGAAATAAACTCGTTCAACTCAATAGAGAAGTATTAATAATCCTAATTATTTATTAAATAATTTAATCATATGCTAGGGCCGGCTAAGAACGTGGTTTGCCGAGTGACAGACAAAGCAAAAAGAAATATGTCAAAGTGATGTTAGCTCTCGTGCGTCACATCTCCACAGATCACAGCATCATAAAAAAAGACAAGATAAGAAATGTATTTATTATTAGATTTTAGTTTTTTTTTAAATCAGGAGTATTTTTCATGCTTTATATCGCATTAGAACTTTAACCTTGATATAATTATATCTGAATTTAAACTCGAAATCAAATGAAAGTAACTAAGAGACGATAAGAATTATTGTATGACACACGATACATTCCAAGATAGCCTTAGTACGAACGTAACGTAATCCATACTCAATTATGTTAAACTTTTTTTGATTAACGACAAATAGACAATTTTACATGAAGAAAGAACACATTAATGGATCCTTAGATTTGCGAGTTGAGACAAACAAACATAATGTCCGAGTTCAGGACATTGCGTGATGATAGTTCAACAGCAGATTTTTTCTAGCCCTGAGTTAATGATTAGTCTACATATTTACAGGTAGTCGCTGTTGTTCAATTTTTTTTTATATAATTTTACTGTAATTACTTTGTTGCTTAATTACATTGCATATAAACATGGTTTATATTCCATGCATCTCCTACAATTGCTGAATTTTTTTTTAAGCTTCACGCTTTATCCCGCACATGGCAGGGTAGGCAGAGGGAACTGCAGGAACCATAAGAACCTAGTGTTAAGACACTCCGTTACTTAGTCCCTGCTTACTCCGTCCCCACTTTCCGCCGTTTTCGAGGCATTGCGTGCTGAGTGGCGGAACTCAACGCCGCGCTTTGCCTAGTTTACCAGAGCGAAGAAAATGGAAATAGAAAAATCCATCTTCCCCGACTGGGAATCGAACCCAGAAACAGGCAGACGTTGCGCCTCTGCGCCACGACGGTCCTCACGCTGAATTATATCTAAATATTATGTCAAAATCGATTATTATCACAATTGATCAGTTCAAATTACGTAACTAAGTGGTAACTAGTAATCATATTACCTAATTATTTTCACGATAAGGAGGTTTGTGATATCGTTACTATTATTAGATACATATTGTATATTAAGTCACGATGGTAGCAAGTTTACCAACTATAAGACATATACTTATATTTCTTTATATTTATTATTTATGAAGAATCCATAATATTCATACATCCTGTACGTATAATAATATCAGTTTCCTGTTCAGTATTTTATTTATTTTTATCTGATCGTAAAGCTCAGTTTTAGAATTTCCAGTAAATGGTTTCTTTTATTATTCAATGAATGAAAATAAATATCTAATAATCGTCTGTAGGATAATGAGAACTAAAAAAATAGACCTATATTGAGTTATGACTTATATAGTAAAAAAATAGACCTATATTGCTCATGTATATCTTAACATGAGCCATCCACAAACCACAAACCAAATCTATTAACTCCATTTTCAGAATTAAGCTGGAGGTTTTGAAAAGGGATACACACAATGAATTGCCAAAAATAGTTTTTTTTTTTAATTTTCAGTTGTGTTAACAAAAATATAACAATCCTATATAACTTTAAATAAAATTATTGTATCCTAAAAATCTTGAGTTAAAGGTAAGTTTAAGTTAATAGACAATGAAGTTTTTCTATGATGATATTTTTAAAAATTTTATTTGTTAAATCGACTAACTCCCTTAATCATGCAAAAATTACAATAATAGTAACGGTCACTTCTTTGATTTACTATCTTCTACTGTTTTATGCCGTTAGATAGCATTGCTATAATGCATTGTACAATGTTCATTTGAATTCATATTCCAAGAGGATTTTTTAAGACAATGTTTATTATTTTATCACTTTTCTCAACTTTTTGTTTTATGGAGTTAATCGTAGTGGTCAGACACTTCTACCGAGTGGTCGAGGTGATGAACTGTCTTTCACGCATAGAAAACGAGCTTTCTCCTCGTCATCTATTTGCAGCAGTACGTGTGCAGTTGTTAATGCTGCTCCATTAAATATACTTATATATCCAATACTCTATCTCATCGTATCGAGTTCGAGTTCGAGAGTGCCGTACTTAAACGAGATTTCGTAAAATCAGACAAGAGGGGAAAATCAATCAATCAAGTCAATTTTATACAAGCGTGCACAAAGGTCCAAGTCGTTACCGAAGTGTAAATTATATTCTATTAAACATAAGTATGTCACTTGAGTGACATACTTACGTTTAATACAATTTAGCGAATGGTATTATGATGACAGGTATATAAAATATGAATATGAATATCATTATGCAATTTGCTATGCACATTTTACTCTAAATTTTAAGAAATAATATCCATTCTATTAAAAGAAGAGATAAGAAGGTTACTTCTAGAAACTTGAATTGAGCTCAGTGTATAAATTGCTATTACAACTGCACTCTTGCCAATTTCTTCTTAAATTATTAAAAAAAAAAGACCTATGGCCTTATATTATTCGTAGCATAGCTAAGTGTCGGAAGCCAATGAACGATATGAGTTATCGCATCATATGTGACATACACATTATAGAATAGGGTGTGTTATCAATAAAAGTCGTAAGTTTAATTTAAAATTGCTTTTAATATCGTAGAACGGTTTACAGATAGTATTCATGGGCAAAACAAAAGAAACAAAAGATGTAACAAAATAATTTTCTCTCAAAATAATATTTGTTTCGCGCAGGAAAAGTGGGTGGTATTCATCGACTCAATGCCTATGATTCTAATGGAGAACCTTTCATGGCATGGCACTAGTCCTCACACATATTCTCCTATCATCCTTAATATAAGTACACAATATAACAGACTAACGTAGAACAATCGATTGGTACGTGGACGTGGACGAGGACGTGAGGTCGCCCACCGCCCGCTGTCGCCCACACACAACCTACACGAGCTCAATACAAAACAGTCATCCCATAAAAATCTTGCATAATTCGCGCAAACATCATCCCTGTCAGTGATGCTCACAGACTAGCAAACACTCTAAATACGAATTAAATTAAAACATTTTGTTTAACATGCCGCTCTCATCAACTCTTACAGTCCGTGTTATGTTACAACTGCTATACTGTTGCAAGTGGAATCGCGCGCATGTTTCACACCGACGCGACGTTACTGTGATAAGAAATTACTAATTCGATTAAAACTTCGAATGCTTCAAGGCACTGACGTGTGAAATGTAAACAACCGAGAGGTACAAACCTATAATTATAAATAATTCCTGGAATTTATAAAAAAAAAATAACAAAAATATAGTAAATGTTATATGGAATTACTCTGTTCATCGATAGATAACATTACATTAATTTGAGATTCGGACATAATTCTTTATAAGATAACGTTGTGACAGTGGAAGCACAATTATTATTTTTACAACAACTTCATATTGTCAGTGCTTCAGTTTGGCCAATACTTCGCCAATAAAAATAACGATGTAAATGAAAAAAAAAGAGCTGTTAATTACATATGTACAAACAAGAGACTGAGACCAAAGGCAAATTGTTTTTTATTCATCACAAAATTAGGTATATAAAGGTACACAGAAGACACTATTGAGTTCAAAAGTAGATTTGTAATTATAGAAAAAATATCAAAACGTTTGGTACATATGTCAACGAGTGCGTTGTAATTATGATGAATAAAAGCACCAGGCACCAATATGGCGTCCTTCGGTCCCGCTCGCAACTTCGATGGACTCTTAAACACGTCTAAGTTACACAATAAACTCGACCGCGCGCACGCATCCCTCACTCACGCTTCACCATTCACTGATGCCTTTCAAATATCTTACAAAACAATTATAATTTATAAAATTCACAATCCCTTACATATGTGCATGCCTATAATAACATACGTCGACTTTCATACAACTCTTTCGCATCTCAATAAGTAAAGATACCACAGCCACTGTCTGTATCTATAATACCGAATAGGAAAATGCTTTGATTTTTATTTATTTAGAATATGGAAAGATGGTGAGGCGTTACACGAGTAGCGCTAGGTGCATGGCCCCTCCTACCGACGGTACGAATAATGCAAGTATATATATGACGAGGACGCATCGCAGTATGACGATTGCATTTAATATCTAAAGTAACATATCACTGCCCAAGTTCTAACAACGAGCGGCTCCAAATGGCCACAATTGACTACTACATTGAGCGAAACAACAAAGACAATCTATTTCCAATTTAATGAACACAAGAGGAGCTCCGCGCTTAGCACTCGGCGATCAGTTCATTTCATAAATAATACTAGCAAATATAGATTATAAAAAGAATCATTAAGTTCGAAATAGATAGGCGCTCTTTTTATTAATTAACTATAATGTTGTTAGATCTTAAGCTTCTATGCAGTCGAGGAACGTACATATTATATGATTACAAGATAACACTATATCTAGTGAAAACGGGCCCTAAATCAGAGAGCGAGTTTATTGATTTTAAGTTGAAATAAAAAAGCATCTTTCTAAGGCCCAAAAAATAAATGCACCTAACGACTTACAAATAATGACATGATATGACCTCCCAAAAGTATGTTTGAGTTTACCAGCAATAAGTTGTCTGAAACTTCGTTACATCACTGTTGTTCCACGATGTTTCAAATCTGCGTAAAAATGAAAACAAAAATTATATATCTTTAATGTTGTATATAAGAAGGCATGGCATTGAATCCAGAGGACAACTTTGACTCAAATAAAATAATAACACAGTTACATTTATTTATTGAGTAACTTATTATTATTAGCCTTTTCTTAATCTCCACACCAAATAGATTTTCAAAAATACACGAAATATATAATCAAAGCAACCCGTAACCCGACCTTATGGTATAGAGGATTTTTTATCACGTTCAGGCCAGGCACTTCGATTGCTACTATTCAGTTAGTTTTCGAGACATTCCAAGTGAAGTGGCCCAACACCTTCTTACAGGAACGAGGAAAAGAAGCCAATTTCAAGCGCTTCATCCCCACCATTTACTTAGCAGACAAACAACAAGGAACACGGCGCTCACCAGCTAGCGAGCGGCTGCTGCTTGAGCCGGCGTATCTCCTTGGTGGCCCAGTTGGCGAGCGTCTTGGTGCGCGGCGTGCGCGACAGGCGCGCCGCCTGCAGCAGGTCCAGCAGCGGCCGCGTCTCCAGCAGCGGCAGCACGCGCTGGCCGAACACCGTGCACAGGTCGCCCGTGAGCCCCGCCACCACCGACATGTGCCCGTCCGTGCGCTCCGGCTCCGCCGCCACCGACGTCATGAAGCTCACGATGGCGGCCACGTGCGGCTCCACCAGCGCCACGTCCGACTGCACCTGCTCGCAGCTCATAACGTTAAATTATATGACATTCGGAAAAAAAAATTAATAGTAAGATTTTCGATTTTCGCGGTTTTTATACATTTTAGAATAAAACAATTTAAACAGATTAATTGTATTTGAAAAGTTGGGTTTTCGAAAAAACTACAAATTGTTTTATTTAAAACATTAAAATTTATTTGCAAATGAGCCATTAAATAATTATCAAAGAACCTTCATGAAAAGTCACCATTATAACCTTCCAGTGACGTTTATTTATTAAGACTTGTGTAAATAAATTTTCTATTCTTGGCCTTGGAGATTGGGATTGTAATTAATACAGAAAAAGAATTACCTCGCCACCAGCGCCTTTGAGTCCCTGAATGATTCCTGTGTAAGCTTCTAGCACACTTTCACGTAATTCACCCAAGTATTCAACCATATCATAATCACTTCGATCTACTTGTGCGTTGCTGGCCTGCAAACAACCAAGCATGTTATACTGTGTTCTTAAATGTTTTAAACAAAAAGCTTAAATTACTTTCTAGATTGACCACAATCTTTATTTGTTACACTTACCTGCAGCAACATTGCCATGACAACATCGAAATATTTTTTAAAATCTGGTCCAATACTGAGAGCAATATCACCAAACACAGATAGAATTTGTGGTTTTACTGCACGATGAATAGAGGGATCACCTAAGTTCTCTAATAAAAGTAGTATTATTTCATCGCAATATGGCAGGACCTACAACAAAAAAAAAATGATATATTTTTTGAGTTATTTACTATTATTCCAAAATTAGAGATAGTGGACAAATTTATAAAACTATTTACCTTACTCTTCAGAGCTCGGCAGATATCACCTGTCACACCAACTGCTGCTATACAAACTTGGTATTCCTGATGATTTTTGAGTCCTACATAGAGATACTGTTTAAAGGCATCCATATATTTAAGGAAACCTTCTCCAAGCACTTCCACAAGTGTAGAGACCGCCATTAGGGCATCTTCTTGTACTCCACCAGCTTTTCCCGCGTTTCCGGCGAACATCGTTAAAAGTGCCGTCATAATCGCATCAGAAATCTGAGGTGCATCTTGTGGCGTCACTTTTCTTAGGACAGATTGTAAAGTAGCACAGAGCAGACTCTGCAGGTCATTGAACTGGGATCTGTCTGCTTGACTTGAGATAATACTTTCCATTTGTAAAACTTGCTGTAACCTTTCTAAAATAACCATTGTTGTTTTCTGAACTGTCACATAGCAATCTGTTGGTGAGTTCTTAACCATTTCCATGAGAGCCTCGTATGCAGCAGACCTCAAGTTATGTTGTGCAGCGTCTTGACGATCTGTTGTTTCTAGCAGGCATTGGACAATGTAATCAAAGTATGTGGACATGCAGTATGTTTTGGGCTGTTCTGAGTCTTCACACTCAGCAGTTTCATATGCAGCTTCCGCAAGGCCAGTGAAGGCCCAGCATACATTTGCAGCAACACGGGGCTCAGCTTTGAGTCCATTCATTAAAGACTCTAGTAAAGGTTGAAGATATGTCTGATTGATAGCAGCCTCTGGGACAATTTCACAAATTCTACCAAAAGTCCAAGCAGCTGTGTCTCTTACAGCTACACTTGAATCGTACATAGCTTGTATAAGAGTGGGCATTGCCTCTTCAACTAATGGTACTAGTGTAGTTGTTTCTAAACCACCCAAAATAGAACCAAAAGCCATAAGAGCAGCTTCTCTAAACCTCCAGTTGTCACTTTTAATATTGGTACGAATAAATGGTAAGACATGAGGAACAATTTCATCTTCACAGCAATTTGATAAAAGCATCAAACAGACTGAAGCAGCTTTTGATGGATTCCATTCAAGTTCATCATCTGAATCATCTTGTTTAGTTAGTTTCTGCATTAGGACTGGTGCTATGTACTGTAGTGCTCCTCTTGCATAGAATCTAGATGTTCTAAATGGTGGGCGGCCTAAGGGGCAAGTTTATTATATTGTTAAAAATTGTATTTTCATACTTTGTCTACAGAATATTGTCAATTAAAAAATATAGAAATACCTGCTTCAGTTGCTTCCGCCATCTCAATAGCTAAATCAATTTCTTCATCACTAACATTGGACCAGAATTCAATTCCTTGAAGTGATATTTCATCTACATCAGATTTCATTGCTTCTAAAGTAATGGGAAATAAAGCTTGTCCCATGTATGGTTCCATATATTGGTAATATAATGACAGTATTTTAACCTGGAAAATAATTTAGTTTTTAAGTAAATTATTACATGTTCTAAGTAATATTTCTTACCTCCTACCTTGTAAAGAGTCCCTTTCACATACAATTAAGTTTTAATTACCATAGAACACTTGTGGCTATTAATACAAAAAATTGTTGGCAAAGTTGGATATCATTCCTTCCTAAGCACAGTAAAAGTATATTATATTGTATAAATCTTCTACTGTACTTCATTTTTTAGTTTTGTTCTTGTACAAGGTAAATTGTTTATTCATAAAAAATCTAATTATGTTGCAGAAATAGTATAATAGAAAACTATGCAAATCTTATATTAAAATATAAGTTTCATATAATATCCAAAAAGGAGATAATAATAATTTACATAAAAGAGATATTCAAATTCAAATAATTATATTCATAATAAGAATACATGATTCATTTTTTGAACGTCAAAACATTACCACCAGTTTGCTAATGCCTCAGACCTGAGAAGAACCGACACAAGAAACTCAGCGGGACTTTTTTTAAATGGTCAATAATTTAACATTGATTCATTTTGATAATGACACATTTGAAATACATTTGAGCAAGCATTTCATTCCCAAGGTGTGTTGTCATTTAAATCATTAATCAAGTAATAACCTTTAACAGACAATCATCTTTTCACAATTCTTTTAAATTGTGATGCTCTATAGCATTGTTGGACATTTCTGGGATCCTATTGTTTTTTTTTTCTATGGGAAGCACAAGGTAAACGATCGGTCGGGTCCCCTGATGGTAAGTGATCACCGACGCCCACGGCCCTGTGTAACAGCAGACGTGTTACAAGAGCGTTGCTGGCCTTTAAGATGGAGGTAGACGCGCTTTTTGAAGGTACCCATGTCGTATCGATCTGGAAACACTGCCGCAGGTAGGCTATTCCATAGTAGTATGGTATTCCATAGTAGTGTGGTAATTCTACGCTTGTAAGAAAGCTAGCGACCCACTTACACAAATTCTCGGGAAGCCCATACAATGGAAGTTTTGCTAAGAGTGCTCTAGGCCACACACAAATCAAAGGCTTTCGCCATATCCAGACCAACTGTCAGGCTTTCGCCTTTGCTTTCGACAGCTGCAGCCCAATGGTAAGGTAAACTAAAAGATCACCAGTTTAACAACCATGGCGAAAGCCATATTGATGGTTGTTAATCAACTGGTGATCCTCTAGATAAACTAAGAGCTAGCTGTTTATTATAATCTCCATAACTTTGGAGAGCAGGGAGGTGATATCGATAGGCCTATAGTTTGCCTGATTCAAGCTGTCAGCTTTCTTCGGGATCGGGTGGATCAGAACACTCTTCCACAAGTAAGTTTTAAGATTTTAAGATTGTATGTTTTGTGGGATAATAAACAATAGATATTTTAACATAAGAAAAATTAAACTTACTAAACATTGAAGGGCTGCCACACTAATTCTCATATCACTACACTGTGTTGCTTCACATACTACTTCCATTATAAAGTTTCTCTCATTTTCTTTATCAAAGTTTGCTTTAGTAAACTCAAGAGAGTTGAGTAGAGCTTGTGTTGCAGCAAGCCTCACATGGTTACTTGGTTCAGTTGATCTCATACCATGGATGATTGCAGTTAATATACGATTACTTTGTTCTGTTAGTACTTCAGCATCTATCTCTTGACAAATATAACCTAGGAAAAAAGAATTTTAAATCTTAAAGGAAAATCCAACAAATTTTAATATAACAAATACAATAGTAAATTATTGATCTATTAAATTTTTTTTCAAACATTATTATTACCAATAGCCTCTAAGCTTGCTTCTCTCTTTAATTCTGTTGATTGAGCATTAACAACATTTTCAACAAGCATTGGTATTAAATCATTCCACTGTCCTTCTGCAAGTTCGGCCACAGCTACATATGCTACACATTGGGCTGCTGAACTTGGTCTCCCACTTTCTGTTCCTATAGCTGTTAAAATCTACAAAATAGCATTGTATTAGTACACATATGTCATATCAAAAATAGTGAAGCTTTTATTAAGACAAAAATTTTTTTTTGTTTATAATATATAAAGTACATAAGCTCAGAAATAAGGTAAAACAATGTCAACATTACATTTTTTTTAATATAAAGTCTGATATCTTCAGGTAATGCAAGCCATCTCTGCTGATATTGTAATTTTAGTGTGGGATCTTTGGATGTGAGGTGATTTTTCAACTGAAGCCCAGCTGCCATTCGAGCCACTTGGCTGTTTCCACCTTGCACCAGTACATCTGAGAGCATCTTGATAAAAGTTGTAAAATTTGTGGCGGCGGCATGATCAAGGTATTTTTCTGCTGCTTCCAATTCATTTCGATCTACAAAAGATATAACACAAACAACATATTACTAATAAATTTAAAAAAACACATGGTTAAGGTTATATTTTTCTAACGAAAATTTCAAAAACAGTAAACACCTGTAATTATAATAATTTTGTCGGTGATAATAAGAAGTAAAAGCAATAGCACAAAAAGAATTAGTCGTACCAGAAACTTCTTTACATGACAGGTCCTTAATATGTTACGTTAATTTATTTTTTAACTTAATTTTTTTACGCAAAGATATTAACGTCAATGATACATAAGTTTCAAATGGCATATAATGGCTACTAAGTGTTGTAATCTTTCTTCAATTTCCTATAAGCGATAATCATATGTGCTACGTACTGTAAAAGTCAGTTGACAATAAAGAAGCGCCATGCTCATAGAATTAAAGAAAGCGTTTACATACCTGGAGATATAGTTTTTTCTAATATTTGTATGAGTGTTAACGTCGTCTCGGTCAGCATTTTGTTACACTGTTATTCTAGCTCAACTTAAAACTATCTTGATTTTTATTAACCGAAGAAAAATTACTAACCGGCACACGACGACCGACACTCACAAATTTCACAAAATGACCATAGATATTTTTAACTTTTTTGAAAACTTAGTGCATAGCCTGAGATTTAAATAAAAAATTAGACTCTATATAATACTGGCAAGCTTTAAATGATTTGCTCCTGTAAAATATTTTGATAATTAAGTATTAATATCTTAATTACTTAAACAAAAACTATTTTGAGTTCATGTAAGTGTTCAACTTTAAAGGCCTTAATTGTGATTTTTGAACGTGATACATCCAAAACTCAGAAAAGATAGAAATACAACTAGAATTATTTTCTTATAGTATACTTTGTTATGTATAAGAAAATAATTGGAGTGACATGTATGTTAATAAAAAATCATTGAACGACCTCACAAATCAAAAACATATTTTTTATATTATTTAATCTTTTTAGTAACTCCACGCTAAACGATATTTCGTTTTGAGTTTAAAAATTTTATGAGTCTAACAGTGAACATGTTACACATCTTGACACAAGTTATTGAAATAGCCAATTGACTATACTATCAAATATCATATAGCTGCATTGCATCTAATGTGAACGAGGAAAATTGAAGTAATTCCTCGACTGGGAAAGACCCAGTCGAGTAATCGAATTCACAACTGTCACGGTCTTAAACAAACTTAAATTAAACCAATAATTAAAATAAAATTTACGAACAAGTGCACTGCCTTTTTTATATTCAATTTACTACAGAACCTACAAAGGTTACAGGATGTCCCTAAAGATTAATAATGAATGAGTAACGTAACCATATTCAAAAAGAAGGACGATCAGTAAAGACGGATTACATAAAATGGGCTTAAAAAATATAATTTATTTGTAAGAGTGGGATATCAATGTGATTAAATTTAATTACACCATTAGATATTGTGTAACGATGATAACTATATATATATACATCCTAAGAAATATTGATGATGATTAAATTTTGCAATGTATTAATTAAACAAAATAAGAATAAAAACTTCAATATTTAAAATAATTATAGTTACAAGACAATACTTTTTATTTAAGTTTCTGCGTTTGCTTAAAAAAAAATATGTTACTAGTCTATGCCCGTGGTTTACAGTTTTTATAATCTGTTACCTTGTATTTCTTTTCATGTTGACGGCGGTTCTTTGCGAACGTTGAGCCGATAGAATTTATCAAAATGGTACTAAATCCAAAGTTTTTTAAGAAATCTCTTAAATTTAGTACAAGATTATATACGTGTCGTAATATTGTGTTAATATATTTTATATAATAGTGTATATTTTGTCAAAACTAACAATGAAGTGTTTTTATTTCAGTCGCTTGTAATTCCCGACAAATTTCAACATATTCTTCGTATTATGAATACGAATATTGATGGCAAACGGAAAGTTATGTTTGCCATGACGGCTATTAAAGGT
Organism: Dione vanillae; assembly: GCA_037178615.1. NCBI lineage: Eukaryota > Metazoa > Arthropoda > Insecta > Lepidoptera > Nymphalidae > Dione > Dione vanillae. Next base: position 1,496,000 of record JAZFAU010000023.1, read on the forward strand.
GTTGGTCGCAGATATTCCAACATCGTATTAAAAAAAGCTGATATTGACTTGGACAAACGTGCTGGAGAATGCACCGAAGAAGAAGTAAGTTTAAATATCTTCGTAACATAGATCTCGATTTATTAATAATTATATATTACATACAACAATATTTATGTATATTATGGTATAGTACTATAATAACAAAACTACAAGTTCTACACCGTTATATTGGTACACTGTTAAAATGATTGAAGAAATTGATCAAATAATTCCCCTTAAATCTTGATTTACAGGTAGAAAAAATCATTACCATCATGTCAAATCCCAGGCAATATAAGATCCCAGACTGGTTTCTTAACAGACAAAAGGATATTGTTGATGGTAAATACAGCCAGCTGACATCCTCTAACTTGGACTCTAAGCTCCGTGAAGACTTGGAAAGATTGAAGAAGATTCGTGCTCATAGAGGTATGCGTCACTATTGGGGCCTTAGAGTGCGTGGTCAGCACACTAAGACTACTGGCCGTCGTGGAAGAACTGTTGGTGTGTCTAAGAAGAAGTAAGCTGTACAATAAATAATATAATATCCAAGATATCTGTTTCATTTTTGACCCATACAAAATTTAATTTATATATTGTTTAATTTGGTTTAAATATCTTTTATTATTACTTTTAAGAAAAATGTAAATATGCAACCAAAAGTTTTTTAACTATACAATAATCTTTGTATGCTTTGTTTTTAATATTTTTAAAATTATGCATTACATATGTGTTTCTTACACATATAACATGTTTCTGCTACTAAGCTATACTAGCTATTTTTGAGCTTTAAATAATTGGTTCTATTCTACAAGGAAACAAAATTTCTAATTATTGTGATGTTTAATCAGCCATTATTAAAATACACTTATAAATATTATTTACAATTTCAAAGAAAAAAAATTAAGATGGACAACATTTATTCATATTGTGCAATTATCACCATCATATATACACCAGCCAGTAGTGCAAGGATCTCCTTAACAGATTGTGAGAATTTGTTATTAGATCCTTCTAAAAGTTCAGGGATAACAGAAACAGTTGCAATATAAATAAAACCACCAGCTGTGAACGGTAGAATGAAATTTGAAACAACTCCATCTCCTGAACCTTGTAAATAAATTGAAATCACAGTTCCTGATATAGCCCCAAAGGCTGTCAACAATTGAAGCATCATAGCTTTTCTGCGAGAGCATCCTGATTGCACAAGGATAGCAAAATCTCCTATTTCATGTGGTATTTCATGTAATAAAATAGTAATAGTTGTTATTAAGCCAATGTTCTGTCCAGCAATATAGGAAGCTCCAATTGCTAAGCCATCAGTGAAATTATGTGTAAAATCAGCAGCCAGATTTAGATATCCAGCTATTTTAATTTCTTCTTTCTTTTGTTTAATGGATTTCTTGGATTTGTCTTCATGTTTCTTTTTGTCTGGCCCATGAGAATGACCATGTCCACCACTAAATAATCGCACAGATTTTTCAACAACAAGGAAGGTAATAATACCTCCGAGAACTCCTAAGCCAACTGTCATATCATGAGGTTCATGGTGTTCTTCACTATCTGAATGACTGTGGCTATGACTATGACCTTGTGCTCCATGTGCAGGCATGAGAGCATGTGGGATTAAATGCAAAAATGCATCACCAAGAAGTCCACCTGATGCAAACGACAACAACACTTTTAAAAGAGGTTGTTTTTCTACAGTGCCATCAATGGGAATGAAGAAGAGTATGAAAAATGGTATAATACTTATAACAACAGTAGAACCAAGGGCCCTTACATACAAATCATATTTTGAATCCAGTTGCTTTATTTCTTCTTTAATATTTTGTCTATCATTTGCAGCTTTGCTGTATTTAAAGGCTGGAGGCTCTTGTCCATCAGAATGTGAATGAGAATGCCCAAGAACAACTGTTATCATCCACGCTGCTCCAATACATAATATTATTTTGCGTAAATTGTTCATGATAATTATATATATCACTATTGCATTCACTAAGTTAAAACTAAGCCGACTATCATTAACAAAGCCTCGATGTCATTGAACTTCAATGGAGTATGTGGTACGTGACATATTCTACGTGACAGATAGTGACCATAGAATAATACAAATGTGTAGTGACCAATAATTAAATAAATAGTTGCCAGCAGCAGTATACGATGGATTGGACAAATATACAAATCCTTCTTGCAGCTGAAATTAATGCTGCGCTTTGTCTTACTACACAATGAAATATATGACAAATGAAAATAGTTCATGAATTTTATTTCACCCAATGTGTTAGTTCATCATCATCACCCACAGTGATGATGATGAACTAACACATTGATTGTTCTTCTTGCACTGAAAATCAATTACACTTGAGGGGAATCAGTATTGATCTTAGTCAAAATATATAATATATATAAGTATCCTAGTAATAATCTATAGTGTACTAGTAATCCGATAATTTTATTACACTGTGAAAGTTGACGTTCATAACAAATAAAATTTAATCTGTGGTACCACCGATTGAAATTGTATATTTTGCAGTTTGCCCATTGTTTGTTGATGTTCACTAGAAAAGACAAGAAAATTATGATTTTTATATTTTTAAACTTTGACTGCTATTTAAATATTAAAATATTGTAAAACAGCTATTATTTTTTTATGATTATTTCACAGTTATTGTTCATATTTTGAATAACTTTAAGAAAAACAATAAACAGTGAATTATTTCTTTGTGTGAGTGATTTATTTTGTTGCTAAGTTCTAATATGAAAACTAACTTATTGATATGATAATGATTTATTACAACTTTGCTTATAATTGTAATTTAACTTCAAGTGGGCGCCTATTGTTAAAATAGATTTTATTTATAATATTCATTACAGATAATAATTCTTCATTCAAACAATATTTTTTTATAGTATAATGGAGAATCCAGATACTAGTGGAAATTCAAGAAACAGCCAAGAAATGCCTACTTCTATGTGCCATCCAGCACATAAAGTGCACAGATTTGTAGCATTGATATTAATGTGTTTTCTTTGTTTTGGTAAGTAAGTAATGATATAAGTACTTTAGTATCTATACATATAAGTATACTAAACTATATATACTATATACATACATATATTAAACTATATTATGTGTTAAGTAATGTATCTAGTTCTTTATCATATTTATTGTAATAATAAATTATGTCCTTAGCTTATCCTTATTTTCTTTTACTGCTCATATGTTCTCCTTGTTACTGTCCAGAGTTCTGTTACTTCTTTATTTTAGGATCTCAGGCTTAAAATGTATAATAATAAAAAAAATATATATATTAAAATGTTCATGGAAAAAAAGGTTAATACAATAATTATGTGTTATTAAATAAATTAAATTAATTGAGACTACTATGTTTAGGTACTCATTAGAATTATCTCTACATTGTGAATTCAGTCACATATACTTGAATCACAAACCTCATGTGGACATTAATTCTCTAACAACATTGTATATGGCTAAACATTTAGCTATGCTGATGTTTTATCTATATAATATAATAATAGTTTTATTTCTTCAGGTTCTTATTTCTGTTATGATACACCTGGAGCACTAGCTGATAATTTTAAAGATGACTCGCACCTAAATACATCACAGTTTGCATTACTTTATTCAATATACTCATGGCCAAATGTAATATTATGCTTCATTGGTGGTTATCTTATTGATAGGTGAGTATTATGTAATGTAATGCATTAGGATAAGCATCACATAATGTTATTAAAAATATTTTTTGAATGTACTACTTTTTAAAGTTCTCTGGTTTTCCTTGTGTGGGAGCAGGTCCCACATACAATAGTTGTTAGTAATTATATAGTTCAATATGACATACTGCATACATAGGATATTGATATGTGGGAAATAATTAAATAAAAACAGTTAATATTCACAAGTATAGATTACTATAAACTTATATAATATTTGGAGTACAACATTAACATTGGCACTGATTAGGTGTGACACTCTTTATCTTACTAAATTTGAGAAATTATAAAAAAATCAAAATTTCTCTTGAGACAAAGGGAATCTAACCCACAATCATCCCTTGTCCAATAATACACTCCCCAAATATGACTATGGTATAGTAAGCTTATTATTTGAATTTTTTTAGATGTTTTGGTGTAAGATTGGGAACAATTATTTACATGACCATTGTGTTTATTGGTGCAGTACTTTTTGCTTTTGGAGTGTACATTAATGCATATTGGCTAATGATTCTGGGCAGATTTATATTTGGGTAAGTTTAATATTAATAAAAATCATGATATAAAACTTAAATTCTGGATAAAATTGTATAAAAAAAGTATGAATGTGTGTGATATTTTTTAGCATTGGTGGTGAATCATTGCAAGTGGCTGTAAATAACTATGTGGTACTGTGGTTTAAAGGCAAGGAATTGAACATGGTCTTTGGACTTCAGTTGTCCTTTTCTAGATTTGGCAGTACAGTCAACTTTTGGGTGATGGAACCTATTTACAGATGGGTGGCCAATTTTTATGGAGGATATGAAAGGCTTGGTGTAGCTTTGTTTATAGGTTTGTAATTATTGTATAAATAGTTTTTTTGTAAGTAACACTAATACATATATTAAGTTCAATGACTTGCAGCTTCAATGACTTGCTTGGGATCTCTTTTGTGTGGATTAATATTGGGATGGATGGATCATAGAGCCGAGAGAATACTGGGAAGGCAAGAGGAACAAGCAAAAGATGAACCATTTCGTCTTCTAGATATTCTCCATTTCAAGCCCGTGTTTTGGTTGGTTTCAATCATTTGTGTGGCATATTACTTAGCCATTTTCCCCTTCATTGCCCTAGGAAAGTAAGTATATTATCATACAAGTCACAAGTTTTATTTACTTTTAATCCTGAAATAAAAAAAAAATTCAGCATTAGCACAATAGACAGAGGGATGGAGGGGAATAGTGTTCAGAGTAAGGTGTACAGTTTCCACTTTTTTATTTTAAATATAAAAAATATATTCATACTTCTTAAATTTTGTTGTTGAATTTTTATAATTGTTTGTGAAGTCTATAATAAAAATGTATTAATTTATTTTTTTGTTCTAGATTATTCTTTGAAAGAAAATTTGATTTTGTACCTCAAGATGCGAATACAGTTAATTCTATGGTATATTTATTATCGGCGGCATTAAGTCCATTCTTTGGAATACTAATAGACAAGACTGGAAGGAATGTAACATGGGTTATACTGAGCATAGTGACTACTATTGGATCTCACTTTTTACTTGCTTTTACTTTTGTCAATCCATATGTTGGTGTGGTGAGTATTATTTTATACTATATGCTTAAAAATGTTCCATATCAAAAGATATTTCAACAAAAATAAACAATTGTAATAATAATTGAAGTCAATCACAACTGTAAAATATGTGATAATTAAAATGCAGAGCATTACAAATACATGCTTATTTTTAATTTTGTACATTTAACACTATCTACTTTCATGAGTTTAATGCTATTAATATCAGAAATTTAGGAATGTTTGCACAACACTCACTTAAATAGTGATTTTGTATAAATATTTTTGAAATATTTTAAATTCTTGAATAAATAAAAGAATCTCTCCTGCTGTACGTAAATTTCCTCAAATAGGTATACATACACCTTTTTGTTTAATAAAATGAAGAAAGAAGAGGTAGAAAGGGCATAGTTGCGAATATATACGTGCTATTGATTGTAAGCGCGTTGACTGTAGGTTCGATCTCTACATACAGGAATGAACTATTTTCATTACCCCAATTAAGAAAGGCTGCGGCGTTAAAATTTACAAATCAATAAAAAAATGTCTAGAATTCAAAAAAGGGGAGAAGGGGGGTGTTTAGACACTATTTAGAAAAAATATTTAGCGTTTGTTAAATGTAAAACTACATTTGTTAAATTAAAAACTAATTGTTTTTATAACATACAAATAACAACAAAGGATGATTCATCCTGATATTTAAAATAAAATGGTTTCATTTGTTGTAGATATCACTGGGCATATCATATTCGCTGCTGGCGAGTGGACTGTGGCCTCTTGTTGCTATGATTGTTCCGGAACACCAACTGGGCACAGCTTATGGAATGTTAGTTATTTACTGTTTAAAATTAAATAATATAGAATTTGAAACTCTTTTTCTATTCTGCTATTCTAGAGAATAGTGCGTTAAATAATAAATTACAGTTTAACTATACTACTAAAGATAGACAGAAAGGAAATAAGAAAAATGTGAATTTAATCTCTTGCACAAATAAAATGTTTCCTTATGGTATGGTAAACGTAAAGAGTACATAGTAAAGCTACATTTTTTACATCTTCTCATCTTTGTACATCTTATTTCAGATGTCAAGCGGTACAAAACTTGGGACTGGCTACTGTTATTATTTTTGCAGGCATGATTGTAGACAAATATGGATATTTGATGTTAGAAATGTTCTTCCTTGGATGTCTATTTGGTAAGAATTGTTAAAAAAATGTTTTAAACAGTTCGTAAATTGTTACTATTTGTAAGTCAGAATAGGGATCTCCAAACCGTGTGTCGTTTTTGATTTTCATCATTATAGTTATTTATCTTTAATCTGTAATTAATATGCTATGAAATCGCTTCTCTTTACCAGATGGCGTCGCATTTGTTCTTATGACGTATATTTCCTGCAATCACACGTACAAACGTCAAGTTTTGTATGCGTTATTTATCTATTTGCGATTTGTGTCTCATTTTATTTTCTATTAGCTGAAGTAAAATTAGTAAAAAATTGTGTGAAGTGCCTAAAAGTAAATTGTTGAATGTGAAAATACTTCAATAAAAAAAATAAACAAAAAAGTTCTAAAGAAATTCAGAATTCGTTAAAAATGGTTCAGTTAGTCGAAATGCACTTTTATTACAGTTAGACGCTGTCTGTTTTCACAAAATTAATATTAATTATAACTGATGTCTATTGAGTGATGCGGGGTAGTCAAGACAGAAAGGATCGCCAAAGGCTGTTGTTCTTGTATAGCTTTTTCCACTGTTATTAGCCTCTTCATACATGCTATCCAGGGAGTCTTCATGCTTTTTACGTGGCCTTCCTCTGGTATCTTTGATACTGTATTTTCGAAAGTCAACCGAAGTCTCCCCTTACCTCTCTTACCACTCACTTTCGCTTCGTATTTTTTCTAACCATTCTTTTCATCATTCATTCTTTCGACGTATGACGTATGACGTATGACGTCAGACGACAACTGCATATCCTTGGAAGAGATCGCATCTCCACAGCATTTATCTTCTGTAATACCCACGTTTTACTGCCATAACAGCGTCGGAACCAAAACTTTGACATGAATTTATAAGCGTATATTCACTTCATACAAAATGAGTACATACGCCAGCAAATTAAAGTTTGTCGACTTTTAACTCGTACATTCTCACTCTGGATCGCTATATTTTTTAATGTAATTCCACAGCTAAGAAAGAAATATATTTAGAATATTATTCAAATAGAATTCTCTCTTCTCAATAATGTATGTGTAGCGGGAAATTGTAAGAGAAATTAACAATGCATAATAAATTTGAATATATTTTTTTGATTTCAGTGTCACTGATAGCAGCAGTTCTTATTTACATCATGGATTCTGCTAACAACGGTATTCTCAACCTGTCGACGAGCAAGAGGGAGGCTTTGAAAAAGTATGACACATTTTTTTTATATTAATTTTTATTTGTACTAACTTGGCAATATATTTTTTATAACAATAATTTCATTTTATTAAAAAAATAAATAGTTAAATTATCATTTAATAATAAAAATTTCGTGGCCCACAGCCGTAATGTGTACCTGTAAATGCGCAGTTTGTAGGTTTGATTCCCACTCGGAGTAGACGATGAAGATTTTTCTATTTCCATTTTCTTCGCTAACACGCAATGCCTCGAAAAAGACGGAAAGCGGAGACAGAGAAAGCAGGGACTAAGCAACGGAGTGTCTTAACACTAGGTTCCTACGGTCCCTGCAGTTCCCTCTGCCTACCCTGCCATGTGCGGGATGAAGCGTTAAGTTTAATAGTCTTTATTATGTATTTCAATGTAATAGTGAAAGACAAACCAACCAACTCTGGGCTCACTCATATAGATAGTAAAGATTTAAAGTGGAGATGATTTCTCGACATGTATAATAGAGGGTAAAACTAGAAAACATTTTACAGGCCGATCGCAAGAACAGATGAGACGGCGAACCTTCTGGACCACACAGACCATTCCGGCTCCGAGGAGGAGGTGGACGCGGGGAGTGCGGGGGGAGAGGGGGGAGCGGGCGTGGGGGAGGGGGCGCGTGGTCCCGCGCTCCGCGGCCAGTCCGACGGCGATCGCATCCGCGAGCGTTACATCGCGCACATACTACCGACGGCGGCTGACAGGCCTTAATGCCGTCGCGTTTAAATCCGAAATTCATATTTATGATAAATATATTTCATTTCCTCAAAACAGAATAGAATGAATGAACTTGAACGTTAAATTAGCGGAATTTGTACGTAAATGAAACTAAATTTAAAGTAAAATGAAAACTTAAATATAAAGCTTTTAAAACTTTATGGCCGTTGCGACTTAAATTCTTTTGTATATTATAGTAAAAATAATAAATATTTTGGTGGATTTCAATAACTTTTCCAAATTGTAATAGTAGTAATTCATTTGCATATATTTTTCTACATAGCCTATATTGACATTTACCGTCCACTTATTAATAACATTATTGACACTGAAATAACAGATTGTAAGTTACATATGTTTAAAGCGGCCATACGAGTATTAAGGCATTATGTTACTGTCTGAAGACATGACTGGTAGTTATAATGACTTGTATTACATGTTCGGTGTTCCCCATATAAAGACAATTTCTCATTTAACCCACTGCGGCGACTTTATGATATTATACTTTTAAGTATGGTAAAAAATGTTGAAAGGATTTTGAGTATATTATAATTTATAAGCAATACTATTTATGCTGTTGATTTTGGTGTAACTCAGTTGCGATTTGGTTAATCCATGTATGAACATTAATAAAGAAAATATTATATTAAGTATTATTAGAAATAATTATGATAATATAAGAAAAACTTACAATATATATTGTAATTATTTCGATCTGGTAGAAAGCCGTTTTAATGAAATTGTAAAGTTCCTCTTGCAGAATTCGATTGTAATGTAGAATTTTCGCCAATTTGTAACGATAATCTTTAATATATTGTGTTAATTGATTATTTTTAACATTCCATTATTTCTCATTAAACGGAAAACCAAAGTAATTTGTATCAAAAATCGTGCTCTTGCTGCTTTCGATCCGGTGAGTAAAGATACAAATTGATAGTACATAAATATTTTCAAGTTTGAGCACAGTGTTATTTTTATTGCAATATTTACTTGACTTGTTTATACAATATTGACCAATTGATAAAGATTTTGTTTAACATTTTCAACTTAAATTTACTTGTTTACAATTTATTTATAAAAAAAGTATATTGTAAATATGTTCTAGAAAAGGTGGTAAAGAGGAGTTAACTATTGAGTTTGTCATATTAAGACATGTTCGTTGGATGGCATAACGAGCAGTGAACAGCCTCTTGCTATCTTGTTTCTATATAATGTATCTGTATTGTGTAAATATTTTGAATGTGATACATTCTACTATAAATATGCTTAACATTATATTCGTTTAAGTTAAGCCGGAAGATGTAACTGTAGATCATAGTAGAAATGGAGACCTGCTGGCTTGCTGTAGGTATATTTAAAATTTTGACTAATCAATGTATATAATTGTACCGTTAATTAGGTTTAGAAAAAAATGAATATTTTCTATTAAATGTAATTATTATTAAATAAATGAATTATATAAAGCACAATACGTTTTATTTCATACATTCACTAAAACATTATGTACAACTTAAATGGAATTCTTTGGATTTTTTTTAATTCAATATCACTTAACTAAATTAAAAATATTTTTTCTTTAAATTAGAACCAATATGTCATTTTTAAACTTCCGTCGGTGTCTCGTTGTGTTTCTAATATGCTGGCCTGACGGACTAATTTTCTCATAGAATTTCGCCTTATAGCTTGCATACTTGGTAGCATATCTTCTACGGAAGGCGCCTGAGTTAGTTCAAGTTGGTCCAAATTTTCATAAGAATCGGCCTCGGATATGATAGTCCTGTAAAAAATTCGTATTAAGCTAGTATTAAATTACGCACGTACTTAAAAGGCTTCTTAAAATCTACCGGATTAGCGTCAGTGTTGACATGTTGACAAAAATAAAAATAGAAACTTGTTATTTCTATTTTATTTTTGTTACATGTAAAAGAGGTTTCACTGGAATATTGAAGCAATGAATTAAAAACTACCAATCATGGTTCACGAATGTAAATTTGCAATTTAATTACTTATCTATTGTTATCTAATATCTATTTAATATTATAATTATATCTATTTAATATCTCGTATATAGCAAGGTAGGCAGAGGGAACGGGAGGAACAGTGGGAACGTAGTGTTGAGATACTTCGTTCCCTGCTTCCCGCCTGTTTTTGAGACATCAAGCGGCGGAACTCAACGCCGCACATTGCCTATATATCGGAGCGGAGAAAATAAATTAGAGAACGGAGTGTATCGACCCTTCTCTGGGCTATAAATGCTATTTACAATGTATACAACGTGAATTTATGGACGAAATAAACGTGTTTTAATATATAATGGGCTCCGCGCCTGAAAAGGATAAAACGGTAGTCTTTGTTCTTCTGTTAAGAACATTTGTTCAAAATAATAGTACCATTATTAAGCTAAAATTAATACCAGATAGGTGGAATTTTAAAGAAAAAACAACGAAACTTTTAAATCAACGGAATGAACATTTTTCATTTTTTCATTATAATCACTTACTGTTCATTACAAAATTTGGCTATGCTTTGAAACTACAAATAAAAAAGTTATATTGCGACATTAAATTTAATGTTTTTGAAGTTGTAGTTGTACCAGTTGTATTTTATTCAGCGGAAAACCTATAAGCGGAGCTTTCAGAGCACGATTCCATTTAAATTTCACAACATTTACTGTGACAATACAGCAGCGAAAATTGCACTTAAATCGGTTAAATTATTTTGTGAGACTATTGTTTAAAAGCGCACTGTTTTGATTTTTATTGTTTTGATAAATGTCTCATTATTATTTTAATTATAAACAAGTGAGTTCCCTGTATAGACAGAGTTCAGTAATAATTTTATTATATGGCTATACTATAGAGATTATATTAGTTTGTATAATTGGTATGTTACCTTGGACCTCCACATGCAAGGCAGTCTTTGTATGTCCAATCCTTGCCAAATTCTTCCCCTTCTTCGGCTGTTTGTGGCAGTGGACAATGTAACGTTTCAGGCAAGCGTAGAGCCGTGAGGCCTCCAACAACTGATACTGCGCCCATAAGTACTAACGGCAGCACCAAGTTACTAGTACCCTTAAAGAAATGTTTGTGTAAATATTAAATTATATGTAAAAAATGCAAGTTATTTAATAATACTTTTTCATTGATTTGTTCGTGCATGTTTTCCTTTTTTTTCAATGATAAAAGAAGTAGATTTCATTAAATCAAAGATCAAGATTTATATTATTTTTTTTGTTTAGCTTCACGCTGTATTCCGGCATAGCATAAGTAGAGGGAACCTAGTGCTAAAACTTTCCATTCCCCAAATTCCGTTAATAACTGCAGGCGTTGCGTGTTAGGTGGAACGTGGAACACGGTTTTGACTTTTACCCGGAGCTAGGAAAATGAAAATAAATTAATATCCTCGAGCCGGAACCGAGCCCACGATCAGTCGCGGTTTCAGGCAGGTGATGTGCCTCTACGCCACTACAGTCGGATTTTCTGTATTGCTTTTAATATCATATTTAGTAATAAGTAATAAAATCGTTTTTTACTATATTAATTACATTTAAGTGACTCATGTGGTGGGTGGAAAATCTATTTGTGTGTTTTTACTCCAACTACTGGTATACAAGTAGTTCTGTAATAATTCATAGATACAAAACAAAGTAATGATTGCTCGTGATTGGAAAACTATTTACCAAATAATTTATGAATGGTATAATTATTAGTCCAAGTCCACCAATGTATGCTGAAGTTCCAATGCCTATTCCTCGTAGCTCTGTTGGGTAAAGTTCACCGGCGTAGGGATAAATAATTAAAAATGAAGCCGATATAAAACATTTTGATATTAAATATAGTACCAACGTTTCGGTTTCAGCGTCTGAAAATAAATAATTCATATGTAATTATATTACTTTTTGTATTAATAATACATATTATTTTTATAGGTCATAGTTTTCTCTTTCTTACCTGCTGGCAAGAGTACGGTAACAATGCAAAATATACCACTTATAACCATAGACAAACAAAGTGGCCATCGACGTCCAACTTTGTCCATTAGAAACCAACATACAATATAACTAGGAATTTCTACAGCCGATGAGAGGAAAAAGCTCATGTACTGATTACTTCCGATAGCGGGTCCGTAATAGCTTAATCCCACGTAAACCATCTCAGATGCACACCAATTCAATGTGATTAAAAATGTTTTGAGTCTCATATTTGGAGTCTTGCACAGCGCAAATACACTCACGGATTTTGTCTCCTTCACTCCGTGTTCTTTTTGTTCCAATACTTGTTTTTGTAATTTTCTTGTGTACTCCTCAGGTAGCTCCTTTCCATTCACTCTGGCGATTGTTTTTAAAATAGCATTAGCTTCTTCTAATCTTTCTCTCATTAATAACCATCTTGGTGACTCTGGTAAGACAAACCAATAGAGATAATAAAAGAAAAATGGTACAGATGTAGCTAACGCCAGGGATCTCCAGTCACGTAATACTGTAGGTTACGCCTGATAGTAAAATAAGTCCCAGAGTATAGAATATGCAGGTCATTACCGTTACAAAAGACCTGTAATTAGGCCCTGCTAATTCCAATGCTAAAATATACGTCAATCAAATTAAATAATTTTATCAATGTTTAATTTATTTTAAATGACTTACTTTTCAAAGTACTTACAGATAATAAAAGGTATTTGATACACTGCTGGAATAGTCAATCCAACGATTACTCGTGCTAAAACCCAAAACCAGTATTCATGTGCGTAAGCAGTCATCATACTACCTAAAAGCAAGGTTGACAAACAGGCGAAAAATGATTTTTTACGTCCTATGCGATCGTTAAGGAAGCCCGAAGGAATACACTCCTATTGGTCCTCCGACGTTTAACGCTACTAAGCCAAGTGTTGGATATACATCGTATTCGCAAACTAAATCGAACTGCAAAATAAAAAGATAAAAAATATGTTTATCTTAAAACCAAGTGATAAATAAGGGTTATAAGACAGTTATTAATTATTTATTTTCATAGGTTTCTTCTATTCTTTTTATTTATAATGCCTAATGAATAATAAGCATTATTGATAGCTACCGGACAATTTAGAAATTTGAATACATATAGCAACATTCATAATTGCTTTATATATAATGCCCGAGAATTATTCTAAGTAACTATACACCTAGTCCTTAATGTATTGTATATGAAACTTACATCAATTACAATAGATGAAATAACCTCCGTCCTATCGTACTCATAACCATCAAGACAAGGTTCCACTGGCCAACTTTCATTTGCAACAATAGGTTTATCTGAATTCAAAATTGCTGTCCAATTAACGGAATATCGTAAGCATTTTTCAAAAGTTGTATTGTCGTTAGCCTAAAATTTTCAAAGCTTTTTAATAAAATCTTTTTGTTCTAAATTATAGATATGTAGTACTATGACAAAAATATTCTTTACCTTACGTGGAATAGATAGAATTTTACGATTTAATTGTGATATGTTATGTAGTTCAGGGACTCGGCACCAATAATCAGGTGTATCACTCATGAAGAGTTGGTTGAATGCACAAAAACCACAAGGGCAGGCACGCTGGCAAACAAACAAACCAAAGCAAACATTTTTGGTATATTCCAAATTCACCAATTTTTGGCAGGACGTCATCTAAGTCGATAGCATCATCGTTAGCCTCTTTGACCTTTAAAAGTAGGTAACAGTTGATATTTTAGACTTTATAATGCATAAATTACGAGCTTTGGAAATAATTATAGTAACACTAACACTGTCATTTGTACTAACATCAAAACGAACATTTTATATTACCATTGATTTGTCTTGAGCACTATAACTTCGCGAATGGTTTGAATTTTCAGTCATTTTAGATTGTATTAAATAATAATAATGAGTCAAATATTCAATTTATATGAAATTACAAATTAATTTCGAGTTAGAATGAAAGACGTCTGTTCAAGTCCAGTAGTTATTAAACTGCCTTGGTATTGGCCGAAGCCTTATAGTATTAATCTAATTGATTAAAGAAAAATACAAATATATAGGCATATGAAACGTAAATACAAGTAAAAATATTTAAATTTAAATACCTGTCATTGTAAAGTTTAATAAGCTACATTTCATTATCGATTAAATGATTTAATATGAATCTCTGCGTGCGAATATGAATTTAAATGTATACACATAATACTACAATATTTACACGTTAAATATTGAATAAGTGGAATGCTATTCATTGATCACTTCCTTGTCAGCTAATAGAGAAATTATAACTTAAGTGCTTTTAGTTTTTTGGTAACAGTGTCGATCAAAAATAAATTTAAAAGACTTGTGAGGTTTATGGAAATGTAAACACTTTCAAATTATTTTTAAGATTTACATTTATTTCACAAAATTATACATAATAGTAAGCAGTGCAGAAGAGTAAGCACCATTATAAATGAGAAAAGCCTCATTAATCACACATCCTCTTATCTCAACCATATTAAATAAGTTTTTAGGCTCGTTAAAGTTAACAAATGTTTGTGACTTGAAATATAATTTATAACTGTCTCCTAAACATAACATTGTTTTCCCAATAAACTAAAGCAGTAATTTTCTACTTGTACTGTAAGATCGGGTCTCGATAAAATTAACAGATTCGTAACATGATATGATTGATATGCGCTCTAAGAATTCGAGATCCGACATTGTTAACGATCCATAAAAGGACTTTTGCGTCCACGTTTTAGTGATCAAAATTGGAATGTACAAAATTCGAAATATAAATCAAGATTCCACGATCCCTGCAGTTCCCTCTGCCTACCCTGCCATGTGCGGGATAAAGCGTGAAGCTGAAAAAAAGGTCAAGATTAATATTTTTAATTCGAGAGTTTCGTATGAATTTAGAATGATTAATGATTGTAGGTTAGCGAAAAGTACAACGTATACGTTCAAATTTTGCCAAATCAAAAACTCTTGGTCAACGGACGTAGTTACGTATATACCAAACGTACTTGCTTTTACATCGGGTACGTTTACATTTTGATATAATTTAGACATTTAGATATACAGTAAGTAGGTTTGACGATGCGAAATTTCATATAAGTGATGTAAAACGAAGCGTAAACGCTCATATCCTTTGATTGCGATCACATAAAAGTTTTTTTTTTTGCTGCAACCTGTAAGGGACCATTGACCTGGACATTGAATCATAATTGCAATTGATACCTTCAAGTCCTTTTAAAGACCTTAACAGCTGACTGTCAGGTATACAGACAACAAAATGATTCTATAAGAGGTCTCTTTTTCCTTTTGAGAATGAAATGATAATAATAATTTATTAAATTTTTATAAGTAGAATAGAAAATTAAAATCTGAATAGTTTTGTTAAAATATTTTATTTCTGAAACGTAGATAAAATTGATACAAGTAATTAAAACTCTTAAACATAACTTAAAAATTTTACATAACGAAGAAATTGCGAAAATTGTCTTATTTTTAATAGTGTGACTTGCGCGTTTTCCCACAACTTCCGTAATTTTACAGCGTGTCAACAATCTCGCATGCAACTTTATATAATCTCATATAATAAACAAGAACAATTAAATTTTCTTATACAAAACTCTCAAATACTAAATTGACGCCATAGTTACAACACAGAACTATAATTTTACAAAATTGAATATAAATTTTTCCCGAAGTAAGTGTTTAACTTTACTCTAATTTTAATATGTATATACCTATTGTATGTTTTAAAGAAAATAATAAGTATTTTATTTAAATTCCAAATATATTTAATAGCCCACCAAACAGTTCATATTCATTTATAATCTGGGATAACAAATTAATTATTATATGTATATTATGTACACTAATATTCCAACATTTTGTAACCTCACTAAAGGATACTTTAAAATATTATATTTTTATTAAGTGCAAGAAATTTTATAATTTTACCTTTTAAAGGACATTTTCATTAAAACGTTTCAAAATCTTTTATAAAATATGACAATATAAAATATATTTCGAAACAAGCAAATGATATAATAACGATTGACAATTACAATTTTTAAATCTCATGAAGGTCATCATACATAGTGCCTAAAATTATGATCACTAAACTGTCAATAGTTTAAACTATGTTATTCATTTAAATAATGTGGAATTATTATGTGGTGTATTTATCTTATTAATAGATTGATATTATTAAATTTATCATTATGTTCTTGGAACTTTGTGCGTTCACCACTTATAATGTTGTGTAACAATTTACTTAAATGAATGTATTTAATAAGGCAAGCGTTTAACATTACATTAAATACAGAAAACCTACAATATGCAGGTTCAAAGGTAATCGTGCTCCTTACATTCGGAGTTTTGACAGTGGTCACAAAGTATATCACTCTCACACTATTATAAATTATATTGACTGGACGTGAGTGGGGCATTTATGCACTGTTATATATAATTTGTCTTGTATTTCACACTTGCACAGCTTTATTTATAAAAGATACACTAACAAATTGAAGTCCTTATCGAAAGAAGTAAATGTTTTGGATGGTACAATACGGTTGGGTGCTGTTTGATATATTATTCTATTCTCTGAAGAATAGCATCAACTATTGTTTTTGTGCTTACAATTTTTACAAACATTATGTACACGAGTGTCGTTACACTGAGGATAAAGGCGCGTAAGCGCCGCCGGCCGCCGCTACGTGAGCAGCTTGAAGAACATGATCCCTAATGAGATGTTTATAAACAGTACTAGGATCACTAGCTGCTGTCGTGAGAACCAGTCCTGAAATTAAATTTAATTACTTGTAACTTTTCAAATGAATATTTCAGATATTCACAGTTAAGTTGAATTTAACGTGGTTATATGTACATATATATATATATATATATATATATATATATATATATATATATATATATATATATATATATATATATATATATATATATATAAAAAATAATTCTGCTACTAAATCCATATACGATATCATTTAGCATTTTACGATAGGTCATTATCCCTTAGCTACGATCTTGCATAGAGCTTTACTGCTCTGAATTAGATCAACAGATCAAACAGCATCAAATTTTTATAAATTTACCTTGACTTGTGGACTAACTAAGTACAAGAGGGGATTGGCTCTCAGTTTCTCGGACTCCTCGTGCATGCGGCGCACCTCCTCACGACGCGCTGAGCCGAGTGCAGAGACCTCCTCACGAGACATTCCACCGCCGTCAGGCAGTCGGGGCATTGCTGCTACGTCGGGGAGTGATTTTTTCCGTTGGAGAGTTTGTGGAGTACTTAACATCTGTAAGAGTTGTTTAAATTACCAAATGAGTTCGATATCTATTATAATTACAATTATATGAACCCACATAGATGCATTTATGCGTATTGCGTGTATTTAATCGAATGTCTGAATGTAACGTGTGCCAAGTTAATGGTAAAGGGCATATTAACTATAAATAAAGAGTTTAATTCACGTCTCAGAAATAAAGCCTATGATTTTTCCAATTTATGTACAGGTTTTATTTATCAAAGTTTAAGCACTTTCAGCTGTGAAAGTAATGAGCAGAGTTGTGAACTTGTAAATATATAATACTAGTGCATAAAGTATAAGAAGCATCTAAAATTTTAACAATTATTTAACTTATCTGTATAATGAAACAACGAGCCGAACTGTACGATATTAGGTTTTATTTTTATATTTTTATTTTATTTACTTTTTTTTATTTTTCTAACAAGTTTAAACAATACAAATCACGATAAGACTTTTAATAACGACTTATTGATTGAAGTAAAGGAATGTGTAAATTTAATAAAAAAACTTTGCTTTTGCGGTGAATCTTAAGACACTGGAAGCTTTCGACAATTATAAAATATATATTGGTAGATAGTAAATATCTTTGCGTTTCACCTCTACAGGAGGCACATTAATCCAACTCTCTGATGCACGGCGAGCCAAAATAGCCGGCGAACACATGAGGTCCTCATCCTCCTCCTCATCAACTTGATACCACATTTTGTAGTAAAACTATAAAATTAGTTGTAATATCACACGATTAATTTTTATATACGCTGCACTACAATTTCGTCTCACTTATTAATGTTTAAAAATTGTAAAATTGAAAATAAAAATATTAAAAACTAATGATATTTATTTAATAGATTTGATAAAAAAATTGAACTGATAATATCTATTTATATAATTAGCGAATAGATGATGCACGGAAAGCGGCAACGAATGACTGTCTCAAATTAGAAATAGAACTGGCTGGCCGGCCGAGCTCCGCCGCCCACCGCCTACATAACGAAACGTAAATGCGCGCCCACCTAACTGTAGGTATGCATGCCACTTTTGTATACACTTTTTACATAGAACTGAAGCAGATATAACTAACCATGTATGTATGTATCGTAAAATGCAGCATCAAATGGTATACCGTAACGATACTGTTGCTTACAATCTCTTTGAAAGTAGTGCCAAAATGAGTACTTAAAAAGATTACAGGATGCAGTACATTTGTAATTTGTTTTGAATAAGTTTATATGTCTTAACTAACTATAAATATTTAGATAGTAAACAATTGCTCATAATTAAACACAGCTATAGATTTACCACCTGTCGGTAAATTGTTTTATATTCATTTGGCTAATTTAGTTTTGAATACTTATATGGTATCATTATAAACCTAAATGACGTAGTAAATTTAGAATTTTTTAAATACTAATGTTTTCGCTAGACTAAAATATACGTCCAATGTATTTAATAAATTCATTTGAATATTATTTTTTACGCTTATCAGTATGTAATATACCATGTTTATAGGCATTTTTTTAGTGGTTGTATGATTATTATCCAAATAATGCAGAGTAATGTAAAAATAATACAAAAAAAAACCTTAAGTCCTAATGAATTTTAAGTACTTCTTACGAATTTAATTAAAAATAAATTTGGTTTAGCCTTAAAGTTGTGCATTTGGTCAAAGCTAATATTTTAAATTTCCCCTATATAGCGTACATAAAAAGTTGTGTAATATACGTGATTATAATAAAAATGTTAGTTTTAAAAGAAATAAATAAATAGATACTTACTTTTCGTCCACCGCCTCCTCCACCCATTGGTACTGGAGGTGGTGGTGTTGAATTTTGTGCTACAAATAAACTTTCTGTTCTCTTAGGTTGATATGGTGACGGTGAAATTTCTTGCCCAAGATTCCTTTTTCTCAAAAGCGAATCTTCGAAAGGCTGATGTTCTCGCGAGGATGCACGGGAAATTGATCCTCGGCCCGAAGCTAAGTGACCATTACTGGCAGGAGTAGCCGCTCGTGAAGGGGGTCGTGACGTAGTTATTGGTTGAGGAGCAACGGATCCAGCTCGAGATCCACCGCTCGGAGGAACGGCCTCTACAGAAGGCTGTCTCGATCGCCTACCGTATCTATCTACACTAGAATCTCTACTTGGAGGTCGTTTGTAATGGTCGAAATAATCAATTGATGGACGCGGCCCTTGTTGTCTTAAATCACGTTCTCCATTTGTAATATCTTGGTCTGTCGCAGCAGGTGGCTGATATGAATGTTGATCCATGGCTTGTTGCCTATATAATTGTTTATCTGGTGTTTGACGATATCCTGATTGATTTACTGAAGTTTGTCGATACACTTGTTGTTCAGGTCCTTGTCTATACATTTGATTGTCCATTGGTTGCCTATTAACTTGTGAACTCATACTTTGTGGATAACCTTGTGCGTCTACGTTTTGAGCTTGCCTGTCTAGAGCGCCTTCCGAATGTACAGTACCTGTACGTAATTCATTTCTTCTATAAGCAGCCAAACCACTGTCGACGTATGTTTCACCTTGTGGATCATTCATAGGTTGTGCTAAAATGCTTTGTCGTCTAGAAATGCCGCCTGGAGTGGCATTCCAATCCTGAGCTGGTCGTTGAGTTGTTGAAGGTCGTATGGATGATGAAAATCGACGGTTTTGGTTTGCATATTGTTGATTGCTGTCAGGAGCTTGTTGTTGTGTTTGATAAGGTGAATGTGGCGATGGACTCTCTGGAATATATCCACTTGGTGGATTATTTGAGTATAGCTTTTGGTTTTGCGATTGACTTTGTAGATTAACATGACCGGTCCAAGTATCGTGAGGAGTCTTATAAAATGGATCGTAAGGGTTAACATGTCCGTCTTCCGAGCCATAATTAGGATTATTAAGATATCTTTGATCCATTGATTGGCCTGTATTGTGAGGCTGTACCGATGGTCTTCTTGAGGATACGGCGTTTGGTACTTTATTCATTTGGGGAATTTGTGAATGCATCGGAGGGATATGATTTGGAATGCTCTTACCGTCCATTATCTTTTCGGTTTCTTGTGGTGGGGGTATAGGATTTACTTGTGGTTCATAAACCTTTTGCCTATATTTCTCTCTTAATCCTATTCGGTCAAAGCCAGGGTGCTTAAAATCAGGTGCAAACTGCTTGGCAGTTGTTTGTGCTATATCACAGTCGTCTTTAGCTTGGTCTGCTGCTTCATCAGCTTGCTCAGCTTTCCCTCTGGCTGTAGCAGTTCTGTTAAAAATTAAACAAAAAAATATTTGAAATTTATTTTACACAGCAGCTAGAGTACAAAAAATTGTTATCTTTTTACTTAGATTGTAAACATAGCATAACAAGATTAATATCTTTTACACTATGCCATTGTATGAGAAGAAAGGGTTAGTATACGTTTAAGTTTTATATTTTATTAGCTTATATTGTTATGATTTTATTTATTTATTGTAATACTTTTCAAATAAATATATCTCAAAATTACACAAACCTAGAAATAGCAATATCGGCCTTTTGTAAAGCTATTTTAGATGCACGTTGTGCTGCATTCACTGCTGAGTCAACACGTTCACGGAATTTAGCCGAGCGCATCAGAAACATATGTTTACGCTTTTGGCTGGTGATGAGCACAGTTGTTCTTATATTTGCCCTCTTCTCGTGTTCCGTCCCGGAAGGTTGTCACACCGTAACCATATTTTCTATTCGCAAACCATTCGCCTTCATAACGGAGTCCATCACTACGTTCACTCACACCGAATCCTGTACGTTTATCGTTTTTCCATTCGCCCATATAAGTTTCAGTTACACTGGCATCTAAATGTTCATTCTGTAAAAAAGTTTCTTATTTAGGTATATTGCGTAATTTCCAAATAGCAAATAGATGTGGATAAATATGTACAAGCAAATATTTCATGTTTTGAGACTTATGCGATTCAATCGTTAGACTTCTATAAATTACATTCAATCTTTCTTATACATAATATAATTTGACATTGAACACATATTATCTACTCTGTATTATGTTACAATTTACTACGTGGTAAAGTGTATTTAAGATGTGAATTGTTTTTATATATGGAATAAGATATTTTTCCACCCATATAGATATGACGGGAGGGTGTCAAATATTACTTAATTGTAAATTATACTTCTCATCTCGGAATACAGCATGTCTCATCTCGGAATACAGCATATTGGTACGTTTTTAATAGTATTATCGATATTACTATCAATAGATGTTGAAATACAAAGATATTGAAATATAGATGCAAATAGTGACTTCTAATTTTTTTATGATTTCGTATAGTAGGTATAATTTGTAAGAAAAATGATACAATGATGATGTCATTGTAATTAAATTTACTTAAAGCTGAATACGATAAAAATTCTTCAGAATACGTAATACGTCGTTAAAAAAATCAAGTAACAACAGAATGTCGATCTTATGTGTGCTCAAAAAATTCATGAGGCAAAGATTACAAAAGGAGCTACAATAATTGTCTATTAATTACTATCTTAAGAACCACTATTTCATTTTTATTATTAAACTACAAGTAGTTTTTTTTTAATGTAATTTCAATATTTTAAGTTAATCTTAATCTTCTTTTGTTTTTGTTGTAAGTTGTTTCCTTGATAAATTGTTAAAATTACAGTGAAAATTTAGTTTAGTAGAAAATGATTACACTTATTACATTACATTACCGCCAGCCTATACAAAACAAAAATCTTTTATATATAAATATACCTCTACAATGAAGCTGTTATTCGAATTTGTATGCAATGAGACTCTTGTGGTAGCAGAATGTGTGCTTTCGACCGACGACACCCACGACGAGGCGGAGCCGCCCGAGCCGCCTGACCGCACAGACCCTGTGCCGCGTTTATCCAGCTCTCCCGTGCTGCGTTGCTTTCGTATTCTCTGCAATAATATAGAGTTTTTAATAAATTAATATTTCACAAAATATATTATATTCTGCCTTTATTATGTTATTGATTTAAAATGATTCTATAAAATGGCAGTTATAGAAAATAGAATTAACGAATACTATTATTAAATAAAAATATACCGACAGGCCTGGCTATAAGTTGGTTCAGTTCCGCCACTCAACACGCAGTGTTTTACAATAGAGTTGAAAGTGAGGAATGAAGTGTCCTTAACACTGTGTTGCGATAAATAGCATTACGTTATTTTTTATTACGATAAAATGTATGATGTAGTTTTAGAGCAAAAAATATTTCAGAAGAAGCACAATATGCTCCATCATAATACAATATTCTAGAAGACTTCAATATGTTCCACTAAATATATCTAATATAATTATATAATTATTTTTATTTATTTGTATCTAATTGTCATTTTTTTTGCATTCATTACATTGCATATTACCTGTGGAATATGCAGAGAGAACGTAGTGTAAGGCACTCCGATTCCCACTTTCCACTCAAATTAATAAACTACTAGGAAAAGAGAATAATTTATTTCTTAAAGTGGATATCATCTGACTCAAAGTAAGATTCCAGTCAAATGTTACTTTTCGATGTCATGACTGGCGACGATTCTAATGTATATAAGTAAATCGGATTTTAAAAATTAATGATTATATAATGTAGGATCTTGTTGTCTAGTTAGTTGTTATTTTTACTTATTTTTTTTTCTTAATTATATTTGGAAAGGATTTTTACAAAATTATTAAGTATCTTAATTTTATGCTAAGTTATATACCTCAATTTCTTGCCACCCAGATTTCTACAACGGCCAGTTTCTGATTTTTATTTTATTATATGTATTATACGATGTATAAACAGGGTTGGCAAAAACAACCGCTCTCTACCTTTCGCTACTTAAGTAGCGAAAGGTAGAGAGCGGTTGTTTTTGAGTTTTACTACTTAAGTAGTGGAACTCAATGCTGCGCTTCGTATTGTTACCAGAGCGAAAAAATTCTTCAAGACAAATACGAACCCACAATATTCCCCATAATATCTTATGTATGTAACTTGACTTCTTTAACAAAAACTATAACGACATGTAAAAAGCATATGCATGCCTTGATGCCTTAGGTACATTAAGATCATTTTCCAGAGCAACGGCGGCTGGTCGATAATTTAATCGGAAAATATAATCATTATACTGTGAAACTGTTTAAGGAATAATATTTTTATTTATAGTTAAAAAAACTTTCAGCTTACAGCAAATAGTCCCTTTTTTGTTTTTTCGACGAGAGATCCTCGTCGGCCAGAAGGTTCATCAGAACTTTCCTTAAGAACGAAGCCTCCTCGGGCATCGTCCATGCGAGTAGTCCGCCTGTCAGATGGGTCCGGCGTGCCTGTCGCCTCCGCCAGCGAGGAAAGTGAGCCGCGGTGGTCGCGTGCACCCCCTCGGTAGTGTGATGCCAAGCCGAAGGGTGCGGATGTCCGTACACCGTAACCATGTCTGAGACCTCGCATCCATTGTCCTTGGTACGTTCCTGCGACGAAATTGCTTAAATGTATTCATTTAAATAAACTTTTTGTGAAAGCGATGACGCATTCCTGAACCGATTGCGTCATTATAATTGGGCTCAGAAAGTACTAGTTTTTTATTAGTTGACTAACACTAATGACTTTTAAGATATTTGGCTTATTATAATAGCATGAAATAAGGCGTCGTCATGATTGTGTGGTGAGGCGGCGCGCACGGCAGGCGTGCCTGCGCTATATTTAAACGGCGAGGGCCGCGGATAGCGGCGCGTGCTGCAGGGCCGACTCATACGAACCATTTACTTCCTAATTCTATATTTTTTTTTGAATGAGAATAATTTAAATTTACTATTAAGAACAATTACTTGTAATATTAACTTCACTACATGAGAACGTATATAAACGTTGCGGAATTTTCCATGCTAAAACCAGGTTTCATATGTAATAAATTTGCATGTTTCTTATAAATCTAACCGGAAGATGGACATGAGACAGGGCAATAAATTTTTAACATACTGTATCATATTAGTTATTTTATGAATGACAAATCTTTATACAATCGTGACTCAACGAACAGGCGTCAAGAATTGTATGACGTTATTTCATGGTAATGTACGGCACGAGCTGTATTACGCATTACTGAGTTTTGGTGTTGACTCAAGGTAAAATATTTTTTAAATTATTCTAATTCTTTTACTTGAGCTTAAGTAAAAGTATAATCAACGTTTTTCTAGCATAATATACATAATATTATACTAAAAATAATTAATTATACATTTTAAGAATAATGTTTTCCTATAAATACAATACAATGTGTAATTTTTATAATTTGTTCATGCTATTCCATATAATAGAATATCAAATAGGAAATATTTTATAGAACCAATATAATATATATTCAAACGTATGATATGTATCTACCTCACAGATCCGTGTTACTGCCACGCATTTATTTTCCAAGCACAAACATTGCGCAAAGTAGGAGGTTTCTTTTTAGTTCACGCAATCATAATGTAGGTCATTAGGTGATATTCATGTGGGTTATTATTAGGTCGACGAAGCAGCAAACACACATTTAAGTTATGTTTGGAGATATTTATATGTAAAACGTGAAAGCAATACAAAACTCAATCTCAACGCAAAACTTAAAGGAAGTCTTATTGCCTATTACCAGAAATCAAAAGGAAAAAATATCGGTCAAGTTTGAGCACTACTCGTGCACCAAGGATTCCATACAAATACCATAATTGTAGGTATTCCGCTTAGGAAAATACTAGATATATATACTTATAAAAGTTACTTGTTTAAATTTGTGGTCGTATACATTCATTTTGTAAGAAGTGAGCTACAAATATTTATAATGTAAATTTATAAATGGCTTTCTATGGTAAAGTTATAAATGATCAGCTTTGAGATTTTTATTGAAATACAACAAATAAGCGTTGACATACTTCGATTTGCAGTCGTACCCGTGCATTTTGTGTGAAATGAACTACTAAAATGAACAGTATAAATTTGTAATGGATTTTTTGGACTATCATAGAAAAAACAATCACTCACTTATATCTGAAGTATTTTGATACAAAATGAGTGTGGCAAATGTCAGTTTAGGCTACTCTGAAAACTTTTAGTTACAGTACAAATAAGGGAAAATATTGAAATTTATAATTTTTACACAGAGTGATATCATTTTAAATATATATTTGTAGTTAATACAAAATTAATGGATACCATTTGTATAAAATGTAAGTTGACCTACAATCAAGACTCGGTGTGCAGGCACCACTCGCACTTTGCCGATGTTTTAAATTTTTTAAGGTTGAAATTTATATTCTAGCTATACACATAAATTACATTGTTTTATTCGCAGTTACATTTTTATAGTTATGAATAAGACCTAAAAGAGTTTCGTATATAAATGTCGAAGTGGACTGGCTATAAAATTATTTTAACAATCATAAATTATACTGATTAGTATAGAATCCGAAATAAGAACTTCATGGTCATGTAAACTGAAATATTTGTTGGTATTCTAAAAATTTGGCAATGAAGCGAGTACTCACCGCCATCGGCATATGTTTCTGAACCGTATCCATCTTGGAGGCCGTTGGCCCATGTGCCCTCGTATTTTGCATTACTCGTGCTGCTTTGTCGGACGCCGTAGCGCCCCTTGTAGCCCTGCGTCCACTCTCCTCGGTACAGCCACCGGTCTCGAGTTTCGACACCCAACCCGTGTCTTTTGCCGTTCTGCCATTGCCCCTCAAATGAACTGCCACTGGAAATAGTATATTTCAATTTATTTTTTTTGTTTAAAGTGATTGTAGCTAACTCACTTTGTTGATATTAAAAACAATGCGTATAAGATTAAATTAATATACCCACATGTAGACCACATTTAGGTATGTGTTAAGTTATGATGGAATCGCCTTTCAAATACAATAGTATTAATAGTGAAATGGGATAATTCATTGTTGGTGAAAACTTTTGATTTTAAAATATGAGAATTTCAGGACTTAGTTTCAAGACCAACCTTATGAGATGTAATTCAGTCACCTTAGTTGGGATAGAACTCACAACTATGGTGCTACAGATGTCCATGTTCTCACTTATTTGATTTAACGATAAGGTTTATAATTACTTTTAATATTAGTGTAACTATGAATACTATTTTTAAAAATCGTCTTGTCAAATAGTTTTGTAGGTTTTGGATCTATCTGTTTATTAGAATAAGATATTTATCCTTGAAATATCCGGAATAACGGAGTAGGTAGCAATATAAGGAATTTTGTTCATTTTGAAAACTTATAAGCGAGCAATTCATTTTAAATAATGTAAACAACATTTAATCCTAATGCTAATCTTTTTTGTTCCCCAAAATTTGTTAAGCTACCTAAACATTGAAGAGCGTACATCTTTTTAATTTTGTATAAAGTACAAATATAGAATTTCAAAATATTACTACGGCTATTGTAATTCCATAGTCCATTAAACTATTATAATATATGTGTACAGGCACTACTTTATATTGTTTACATTGTCATGAAATTAGGATCAGAAAATAATCAATTAAGAAACTGGGACGCACCAAGAACATAAAACATTTGTCACTTAGTTAAATGGTTGCATCGTTATAACGCATAATGCCTTCCGTAAATACTAATAATTAATTTTTGATACTATTATAAACTTGAATGTTTACGAAATGGCACTGATACAAATAAATAATATATAAGTTAATATATAAATCATCAATCTTTTAGTATAAAACATATGTATTACAAATTTTAAACAATCGGTAATCACGTATCGTCCAGTTAAATAATTTGTAAAATAGACATCAACAAGTGATTGTTCAAAAGCTGTGAAAGCTCTTTTAGTAAAATTGTATCCAGTGTTAGGTCTAATTCGATTAATTTAAATGAAACAAATTTGTTCAGGCTTATTTTTAACAGAATTCAGGTCAAATTATCCAGGCATGCTTTCACTGTTGTAATTTGTACGTTACAACAAAAATATTCAACTAAGATTTAATCGTGTTTGCCTAAATAGGTGAGCATTTCTACTTGATACGGTAGGAAAGTAAATAAAAGGTACTTGATATGGAAGAGTAAAATTTAATCACTCTTTCAAGTGAGGATATAAACTGTATTATTTTCATTATTTCATTTCTCCAAAAATACTATAAGTACTCTCTTAAGATAACAAGTTATTAATAAAACTTTACAATATTAAAGTTATTCTTGATAAAAAAATACTTTATATTTAAATTAATAAAAATTTTAACCTAACGATATCTAAATTGGATATAAGTACTCAATTTATATACATATACCTTTAAGCCGTAACTTTTCTTATCATACCTGGAAATTATTTTATATACCGTCAATTAGAATTAATGATTTTTTATAAATATCGTAACACAAATCATAAGTACTAATTTCAAATATATGACTAGAATGTCAACAGTGAAATAGAAAATATAATATTCCTAAAAATATAGTTTCACTAAAAAGCGCTTACCCGATAATGACTGTCCAAAGATATAAAGATTAGCCACGTAACCCCTCTGCAATAACGACAATTCTCTGAGCTTTGTCTAAAGATAAATAAGCTATAGCTTTATAATATTCATTTTGAGTGTTTAAAATATAAATAAATATGGAGCAAGAAATTTATAAGTGAATCTAACAAAAAAATCACAAATAGAACCGACACAAAGTGAAATTTCGTTAACAGTAATTTACTTTAAAAGGTTTCCCTTGCTGAAAAACAGATCTTTTAAAGAAAATGGTTATATATATCCATTATGATAAAAAAAATTGAAAATAATGATTATTTATGTAAATATAAAAATAAAAATGTTCTTGATAATGGAAGGTTGTTAACTTTCCATTATCAATGTTTAAACGTTTTCGTTTAGGCTTGTATGATTTTTTTCGTAAATTTGACTATTTGCAATGTGTTATTATTTCAACCTTGATACAATGAATATTTATTACGTCTTTATATTTAATGTACTAGACAAGTACCAATTTGTCGATATACGACAAGACGTATCATATACCAAAACGAGAAATTATCTATCATGGCTGCGTACGCACACATGCTATGCCTATTCCTATTCCTAGCATTCCTACATACTTAGCTCATACATCAACACACGTATGTACGTACCCTAGTGAATAACACTGAAATTCCTTTCAGTTTTTATTAGTTGCGGTAAGATAATGGATCGGTCTGTTCCACACATGAGTACGAGTGAAACAAGTCGAGTTTGCCTGCTATTTATAACGTCGCAGTTATGTATTCTGCGGCAGCGTAACTGAATATTGCAAGTTGAACTGTTTCATTCTGAGCCCTAGGGAGAGTCGACCTTGAACATAAAATTCAAAATGTCGTTGTGACATACTCACACTCTTATTCATGTATCCGTAATATATACCAAAATAGAACTACATCCATGCGACATACATCCAAAATGTTAAACTGAAATTTTTCTTAAAAAATCCTGTTAGGTAGATATTGTGGTATAAAAATAGCGCATGGCTAAAACAACTGAGATGCGCTTGACGTAAAGTGCTTCTGTAACCTACTTGTCCTTATTTTAGAAATGCGGAGAAACACAGCAATCCCGTTTTGTAGCTACTACGCTATAAGATTAAAACAGTAATGTAATTTAAAAGCATTATTATTATTTAATAATACTATTTTATCAGCCAAATGTCTTTAGGTGCAGTAGCAAATAATAGTGGAGCTATACTGTGTGCTAGCCAAGAATTATCTCATAAAACAATGATCGCAACGAATACATCCACAAGAAACGAGTCGCTTATTATATGTATAAACTAATGGGAAATACCATTTGACATATGTGCACTGTAAAAAATTATTGTCATTATAATATTTTTAAGTAAAATCGTAAGCTCTGCAGCTGAACTACATGACCTACAACTTGGCTACAGACCACGGCAAACGCCCACACGACTGACGCACCTTGCCTGTCACGCAAATGACAATGGTGTAGGCTCAAGACCGACATTACTAAGAACAAAAACATCGTTTTATGTTAAAAAAATTCCGCTTGCTGTATATAAGTGATTAACTAATTTTAAATGATTTTGATCATCTTAAATATAATATAATTTAAAATCATCTATATGTAATTATTTTTCTATTTTTTTACGTTCTTGTATTCTAAAGCTGGTGAATTATAATTTGACAGCAAATATAAAATATATAAATTTTTGAGATAGTAAAATATAATCTAAGTATGTAACACATTATTACTCATATTTTATTATTCTATGTTTCAACATGTAAACGTAATCGTTTTTTGTCACAATAGCACTAGCATCCCATTAAGCGTTTATAAAGATATTAAGTGGGCCCTTTAATATAAATTATTACTTTTAAAAATATTCTACTATACTAAGATGTTTATAAAATAGGTTTTTTTTAAAACGGTCGGTATAATGTGTGTGATTATATAAAGTGATTCTTTAAATTTATCAGTTTGTTCATTTGATATAGCTAAGCTGTATAAAAAAAATGAAAGTAAAAAATCTTTAACAATAACTTTTTGACGTAATGCTCGGCAATAAAAATTCAAGAACTGGAATGTCTTATATAGAATCACAAT
Organism: Dione vanillae; assembly: GCA_037178615.1. Lineage (NCBI taxonomy): Eukaryota > Metazoa > Arthropoda > Insecta > Lepidoptera > Nymphalidae > Dione > Dione vanillae. Next base: position 1,526,372 of record JAZFAU010000023.1, read on the forward strand.
ACATCAGATAAACTATAAGAAAAATGAAATTGGATTTTTCGTGGACATCGAAAATCTCAAGTTCTTTTATTTTTTATATTATGATTTATAATATAGATGGCAAACGAGCAGAAAGATCACCTGGTGTTAAGTGGACATCTACAACCTGAGAGGATGTGGATGTGTCTGCAACTAAACCAGACCCCCCTATTATTCCGGAACTTTTATTCAGCTAACGAACACAGCAACTTTAATATGCTAATGTTTCACGACGGTATTCCGTGAAATCGTGGTAATTACTTGGTTCGAGCCTGGCCTTTTTGAGCTACTGGTGTTGGTGTAACTTGGCTTTACTACTTGAAAAAAATACTTAATTACTATATATAATGTGAAACTTTTAGAGATAGGCTAGACTGTGAGACATGTGGAAGTAAAATATCTATTTAATCTTCTTAGGAAATGATGTTGAATATAAAAAAGGTTTTTATCATTATATAAAAACAAATGATGTAAAAAAATCGCATTTTCAGCTACCGTACGTAAGGCGAAGATCTGAAACATGTGAGACCAACCGGGGAAGGCAAATATGAAATTGAAAAACAATTTAATGTATATGTTTAAAATAATATAATTTCTTCCTCTTTTAAAATTAAAATCATAATAAATTGAGTCCAGTATTCGATAAATACAATAGCTTGGTCAAATTAAGATGGCTCTAAAGTCTATGCAAATAAAGTTGTGGGCGAAACAGTAAAAAATTCGTGTATGGACATTAAATATTTTTACAAAACAATGTAAGGTTATTAAGGGACGATAAAATAGTGAGAATTCGAAAAAAAATTTAGTCTGTATGCTTGAATGTTTGTCTGTTTGCACATGCTAATCTCAGGAACCATTGGACGGATATTCATGCTTATTTGTTATATAGCTCTTGATCCTGGCTAACATGTAGGCTATCTTTTTTTGGAAATTCGCTCTTTAAGGTAGTAAAAGGGGGGTTATAAGTTTGTATAAAACTCCGTCAGTTTAGAAGCTAATTCGCAAAATAATATTTGGCTATTATTTTCTGCCCTTCGTTTTGTGACAGTTATAAGTTGCATAAATAGATAATCAAAATCTTACTTCATTGTATTGTGGCGGATTATGAATACACCTTATTAAAATTTTTCGCAACATAATATATTCGAAAAAATAATATAAAAATAATTTATTTCAGGTTAAAAAAACCCAAAAACAGTTATATCATAATAATTCATATATCATAATAATTTAAATAAGTAACTTTGGTTCAAACGAAACCACAATATTAGTATTTAGTACCTAGCATTATCAAGACTGTGTAGGTAAATGTTACGAATTACTAAGATATTTTTGTAACTCGGGCATACCAATAAAGAATATAATGTGCATAATATATTTAAAAACCGCGGGTGGAGCCGTGGGCAACATCTAGTACTTATATAAAAACCTCTAATAATCACTATTACGTATTACATATTCCCCTGCAGTCAATTGTCATGATGTCAGTCACCTCATTATTTGAAGCTCCTCTTCAAGAGATGAAGAGGACATTTTTTGAGATCGTGTTGCGTTTATAGTAATACATTCTTATGTGAAAAACCACATAGACACTTTTAACCTTACTTTACAAAAATGCTTGCTGGCAAATCACACACTTGTTGAAATGCTATTTCGAAGTCAGTAATATTTAGAAATTTTACAAATAGACTCGCTGTTATTATTAATCGTTGCAAAGTATTATTATTACGTATTTAGTGCTTCCTATATAAATATTCATAACAAAAATAATAATTATTATTATTAGCCCGCAAGGCAATCTGATAGGGAGTGGTGACCCCACGGACCTGAGACCTCCAGAGGGAAAATGTAATTTATCTCTCGCTATTGGCTTACCTTCATTAGCTGGCAGAGTGGAGCGCATGTTTGAAAGAGTGAAAGTGCTCAATCTACGGAATAACGGGGAAACCGTTTATGTCATAGTGAAACCAGTGCACATCTCTCGATTCCTTTAGACAATCAGTGTGATTGTCTAAAGGAATCGAGAGATGTGCACTGTTGTGCCCGAAGCACTACCTCGCTTTGTGGGGGCTCATCTAATATGAAGCGAGTCACCGTCGGTCGACCTTTCAATTTGAGACTTTTGAGATGGTGGACTGCCTTTAGTCTCATACAATAGCCCAGTATTTAGTCCATACAAACTTCATTCCATAATATCAGTTTAGTTTTTCATATTCTCCATTATTAGTATGCATAATTATGTGGCGACCGTCTCTGGGCCTATGGTTATTTAAAGATCAAAGAAGAAAGTCCCCAAGGAGTCTCTACTGGACTCTTATTGGATCTGTGTTCCCAGGCAGGTCTTCCAAAATTTTCAGATCAGGTTCTTCGAACCCTTCTCGGGTAATAGTTAATTAGAAAAACTTAAAAATAATGTCTTATTGGCATGACACAGTATTATGGTTACGAAGTCCTGCTGTATGATTGTGGTGTAATTAAGGTTTTATAAGAGTTTCTACATCAAAGTACTCTATTGGTTTAAAGCCAGGTAAATAAAACAGATATACTAATTTAAAATATTTATAATTAAATATTATATTGAATTTGCCAAAACATAAACAGGGATTAAGAAAAAACTCGCAAACTTACGATACATTATTTTAAAGTTTGGATAAACTTTTATTACAGCAACAAAACAGCTTAGATGGGTTCAAGGACACGCTGGCATCGGACTAATTGGCATTAGAGATTGCCAAAAACCGGATCGGAACGAATCCTTTTGCGGTATTCCTGGAAGCTTATCACAGCTCGTCCTGAAGACATACTGCCACTATGAGGCTTTTCAATTACTATGGAAGAATACTCCTGGTTATTATCAAGCTAAGGCACTGCGACTGAGGCCTTATTTCTCAGTAAGAACTGTCTCCGTTCATTGAAGAAGGTGCTGACGGAAGGTCTATATAGAATATTTTGTATGAAATTAATTACAACAACACGTTAATCATGACATGATCTTACAATTAAGGTTTATGTTTTTCAGCTTAGACAAAGGTATATTGATATTATTTATGATCACATAACAAGAAACTACTTATTGTTCCATGGATTTCCCGTTCGGGTGCCGAGCCAATCGTTTTGGAGAGGAGCTTAGAGTAGCGCTTGGAACTTTCAATCCAAGTGTAGGCTTAAAATGTATTAATACTGTTACTGTTTAAGCTCCTCCCACCACCTGACCAAATTCGAAATAATCCTACAAGTGCCGCCTTTAAAGTACATTCTAGGAATGATTTAGTAATATTTCTAGACTAGCCGAGGCTTTTTAACAAACTATAAAGAGATTCGCTGTTATATATCTAGCACCGACTTCAACCGCATATACAATCTTTATCTATTAGTTAATAAGATCGAAATCCTTGTTAAATTTGAAGAAATGTGGTTTTAAATTTAATTAAAGAAAGAATTTAAATCTATAATATTAACATTGTAACACACAAATTCTGCCAGATATATACCTATATACTGCATTTTTATATATCAAAGCGTAATTGTGATGATAGTGGGTTAAATATTAAGGAGAATTTCTCGCTTTGCTAAGACGATAACGTGGCCTAGAGCTTTGTCCCTATGAGATATGCAAGCACAAGCATCATACTATCTATTGCGAGTTTATTTTAAGTGTATATATTATATACAATTTAATACTAATGTAACATTTCTGATTATATTAACTATGAGTGATGTTTTAACCATTAAATGTTTCTATATATGTAAATTTATTTTGCTAACTGAATATACGTATATAGGTAACTAAATAATATTTGCTGTTAATTTATTTGTATGTAAAATACGCAAAACCTGGTGGACGGAAATAATTAAATTTTGTTGTGATCATCGCTTCCAATCCCCACCAATAACAACATATTTTTCAATGCAGTTGCTGTAAAAAACACCGATAAAGACAAACTACTTCGATCAGTAAAAACTATTGAACTGAATTTTGCCATTGTAATAGAATTTATTACCTCAATCAATGTACAGGATGGATTTCAATCAGTTGTTCGGACAGTTTGAATTGAAAGAAAATAGACGTCACATTACGTCGTGCACGTGAAGCTAAATCATATTATTGTACGATAATTGTCGATTTTGTCAGCTGCTAGTGTTATATAATTATTATTTGAAATTTTGTTAACGTATAGGATATGAAAGTAAGGTCGGTACATTTATATAATTTAGGTACGGTGTGATATGATAAACTAGAAGAATGTCATCATATACGGTATTTATTATTTAACTACATTATATAGATGTATTTGTTACAAAAATATCAATTCAATTATTGAAATAAACAACACAAGCTTCATTTTTAGAACGTTAAATAATTTACCACATATTCATTAAAGATTAATGCCTTAGGCCTGAGACAATCCGAAGACAACATACCGGATATTAAAAAATGAATATAAAAATTGATTCAATATATTTATTGTGCATACGATTTTCATTGATAATAAAGTAGTTTGTAAGAAAGATTTAGTTTACTGAAGTGAAGTCGTGACTACCATTTAAATATGCAAATTTGCAGATGTGTAGGTAGTGTAGGTGATCATAAGAGAAAGCTACTATATAAAATTGTTTTATATTTTTTAAGATTCCGTACCTCTAACTGAAATAACCTTATAAGATGACTTTGTTGTCCGTCTGTCTGTGTATCTGACCGTCTGTCAAGATAATTTTTTCCAAATGACTGTAATTATTATCAAACACGCTTCACAACTCACACGCACGCATCTTGTAGCACGAAAAAAGCTTTTAATTCAACACATTCATGATATGAGCGTCTATGCTTAATTTTTTTCTATATTATAATGGAAATCTTAAATTTAAGAAAACATATACTAGAGTTATGAAATTTGACAATATATTAAACCTTATAGTACAAATAAAAGAAGAAATCCAAAATTAGTAATTTATAAATAGTCCCACAAAATATGTTTTGACCTAGACTTATGAAATTTGACTAGAAATGAGATTTTACCGTATACATAAAGAGATAAAACTGAGAATTGATGATTAATAAGTTTTATTCCAAAAGAGCCTATTCTAGTATTTTGCAATTCAATTCATGCAAAATGAATGAATGTGTCCTAAAATTTAACTTTGTCTATTATAAGTCGTGTTTTGCTTAGAAGAATACCTACAATCCATGGTGGAAGAGTACTACTCATACTCGACCGGTATTTTTTATTTCTATGACGTTAGATATCCAAAGATCCCTAAGAACTCCAAGTTATCTTAACACCCAACATAACTTTAAATACTTCAATTAGGGTCGTAACACCTAACCACACCTGTTAAATTACATTAAGTTTCAACAGCCATAGGTTGCCTCATTTTGTCATAAAGGCGATGCTAGAGAAGATTTTTTAGTGTTTATTTTTATTTGATTACATATTTAATACGTTTGGCATTTTATTAATTTATTTAATATATCATACGAAAATTTACATATAAACAAACACACTGATCAATGAATTAACCAATATATGGCTTGATGTTTTCTTGAATCAGTTATTATGTTTCAATATAAGTAAAAAAATAAAAAAAGAATACATGTAAATACTAAACAAAACTAACTAGAGCAGTTTAAGTAAAATCACAATGTCGGGAGCTCCCTATTTTGATGGAGCAACGACCCGATGAAAGTGGGTTAGATGGTAGCAGGCGTTCGTCGAGATTTATAGGAAGGTCTGGCACAGTAACGCATTCTGCCAGAGCCACGTACTCACACTGTGATGTCTGTATCTATCTTCTTAGTATCTAGTGTAGGTAAATATCGATAGCCATTAAAAAGATAAAAATAATTCTATTTAGTCATTATGGGAGCTATTGTTGTAGTTTAGCATCATTAAGGTGTATAATTATGTAAAATAAGATCATCTTAAATGTTGCGTTAAACGCAATGCGATATTAAAGTTAGGCTAAGTAAAATAAATACATAAAACGTAAATACATTATTCAATATTAGAAATTTCACTATTATAAGTACCTAATAAATTTAAATTAATATTAGTTTCACCTTTTGTTCGAATTATATACTGTATGAATCTCAACTTTTTGAAATATGCTAATGCTATACATGTATAAAAAAATTATATTTTTTTGAAATAAGATGAGAAGATCAATTTGTAATCACGTACGTCAGTTCTCGTGACTGGGGCACCAAACAGCTGCACTACATTACCCTCAATTACTATTCATAAATTGCGCTTTGCTTCACCATGCGTTATAGGATCGTTAATAGATGCGACTGTACCAATGACGGGTAAAATGACATCCGAGGCCGCAGCATCGAGATACCTACTGTTATCACTTATCGTTATCAGTAGCTACAGATCGATATGACTTTTCTTCGTGGTTCAAGCGTTCGGCACTTTCACCGCCGTTACACGCGTTTTCTAGCGAAACACCGAACTCAATTATTAATAGCAGACTATTTTTGGAGCGGCTTCAGACGCGGATTTCGGGCATGTGCGAGGCCCGGGCGGAGACACTATCTCACCTGGGCCAGGTGTAGACGCCGGATACTTCGAAGCCGAAGTGCCAGGAGCCGGCGTACGCCCCCTGTCCCTTGGGGCCGGTGCACACCCCGTGTCCGTGGGCTTTGCCGTCCTCCCACCCTCCGCAATATGTGCCACCATCATCAAAGTCGAATCGGCCACCGTTGAGGCCACGCTGCGGGGGGTTTCCGCTAGCGGCGTGCGCGGTGTCGGCTAGCTCGCTCGGCTGCATCACGCGAAACCGTGGTGCCGCGGAGGGGAGGGCCTCCCGCGCGCGCCCTCCGCCGAGCTCGCGGTATAAATAAACATCAGCTGGGCATGTCGCGCCGTGGCGCGCGGCCGAGTGAACACCACTCCGGTCCTGCGCGAGCAGCACTGGCGGCGACGCGGCCGCCCGCCCTCCGCCCGCCGTGCCCGCCCGCCCTGCGCAATGCGCACTCTCACACTCGCCTCCTATACACTTTCGCACACCATGCGTTAGTATTATATTTTACAGATATGACTATTGTTTGGAATAACTGGTTGAAATGTAAACTATGTTTATTATTTTTTAATATTACAATTCAACAGTGTTACTACACTATCTTACTATGCAATGCAACACGATATACTAAATTATCATAATGTATTACATGTACAATGTATAGTAACATGACTTAATAATAATGAAAATATTTTATTTTTCGAGGAACTGTTAGCACATACATAATAATAATATAGAATACTTAATTTTTTTAATGAAAATCTTTGTTACAATTTTTCAAAAGTACTAATGTTGTTACTTTAAGTTAATATTTATTATTCTTCATGTAATTTAGTCATAAGAAAGCCATAGAAATGATCACACAGGGGTGTTTTAGATTATAGAATAAATAAATTGATGGTGGGATTCAAATCATTTATTAAACATTGTGTTTTCAGAACACCTTGAACAAACTTCGTAATAATACACAATTACATAAAAATTTCATGTGGGGATTTTCATTATTTCACATTGACAGGATGGTGTAGAGGATATAATGCTAATATCAATAGTGGCAGTGATTTTAATTTTGAAAATGTTACACATCCACTATATTAAATTTGTAATAACTTCATATAAATATTTTTATTAAAATCAAACATGTTCAATCAGTGCCATTTGTACAAATAGGCATAATTAGACTTATTTAAAATGTGACATATTTGCTTAATAAATTAATGATTCTGTTGTTTACAATAAATATTCCTTTTTATAACAATAAATTGCTGTTGTACTTATTACAAATAAATATTATTAATATAATTTTAATAAAATACCACAATTAATGTTCCATCACAAAAAATCTGTATAATAAACATTTCAATTTGTTAGTAAAATAAAGAATTGTATTATTTGTGTTTCATCACAAAAAATCTGTATAATAAACATTTCAATTTGTTAGTAAAATAAAGAATTGTATTATTTGTGTTTATCTTCAACAAGCCACTCTAGTCCATCTCCAGGTAATTCACTTTGAATAAATGGAGAAATCCAAGTTAAATACCATCTTTGACCAAAAACTTCTATTAAATTTGATTTTAACCCTTTATCAAAAGATATACTTTTGTTAGCAGGTTTAGTTTCAGGTGTTATTTTACCTCTTAAAAGGTTATTCAAGTGATATATAAATAGAAAACCAGTAAATGCACCTATGATAAAATTTATTTCTACTAAAAATACATACAAACTTTCCTCACCAAAATCAATAACAAAGCTAGCTAAAGGAAATATAAATTTACCAATTATTAGTCCATGATTCCACACAATAATGTGACTTAAAAATATAATATTATAATAAAATGCATACACCATAGCAATAAATATATAAAATGTAAAGAACATAAAATATCTGTGGTTATAATAACCAATACAACATGCAAAAAATGTACAATGATGGTCTCTTTTTAAAATACAAACGTCACATGTATCACAATGCCATGCTCGAGGTGGACGAAGGCACTCACATATACTACACAAATTCCAGTCTTGCTTACATTCACTTTCTAAAATTCTACCCTTAATACTTGTATTTGTAAACATACCATATATCATATTACCAACAATGTTAAATAAGAGAAATGTAGCACATACATAATGAAATATATAAGGAATTGTCCAAATTTGTACCACATTTGGTAGCACTATACACAGTTCGAAATATAAAAAACCAGGTACTAAGACAAAAACAATCATGAGATATACACTGTGTTCCAAAATCCTCTTCCAACTCTTATTTTTTATTCTTTTTAGTGTAATTAACATAACGCTTGCTGTTAATTTGCCGAAGGAAATATATTTAAAGAAAACAACGATCTTCTTCAAAAACCATTAATTCTTATTATCTGAAAACAAGTGTACTTCTATGATAATTCAAAGCTGTGAAACCATTGATTATAATTATATTGTAATGAATAAGTATATGATATATACAAATTTTGCAGTTTATTTTTAAATTTTATGTTTCATAAAAAAATCATATTTACTCCTTTTTCTTCTTCTCTTAATTTATATTTAATTTCATATTTATATTATTCATATAGTGTCTTGACAACTGTGAACTGACATTGACTTGCGGCTGTTGACATAACAAAAAAATCACATGATATTCTTTTTTTTTTAATAAATTAAAATACATAATTTATTACTGTTAGAAGTCTTACGTTATTAATTTATTCTAAATATATGTTTATATAATTCTTGATAATTGTTACGACGATGTTAAGATGAGTTGAGTATTATTAAATATATTTAAATAGTTACAGTTTTAATATCATTATGTAAAGATATGGCTGTGAACCATAGAGTATAAGCGTAAGAATAAAACGCTTTTATTTCAAGTATTGAAATTCTATAGGACTTAATAAAAACTTTTTTTTTATAGTATAGGTGGAAAACGAGCAGACAGATCACCTGATGGTAAGTGAATACTGCCGCCCATGGACATTTGCAACACCAAAGGAGCTACAAAATGCGTTGCCGGCCTTTTAGATGGGAATACGCTCTTTTCTTGAAGGTCTGCAGGTCGTATCTGTCCGGAAATAGCGCATGCGGCAACTCATTCCACAATTTTGTGGTGCGGGGCAGAAAATTTCTTCTAAATCGTACAGTAGTACTCTGCCAACTGTCAAGGTGGTGGGGGTGGTAGAGGTGTCGCGTAGATCGATATCCGAAAGAGGCAGCAGGGATCAGCCCGAACAGTTCCCCATGATATATGCGGTAGAAAATCCCCATGATATATGCGGTAGAAAATGCATAGCGAGGCTACATCTCTACGCAGTGCCAAGGAGTCGAGCCGGTCAGAAATCTTTTCGCAATCGACATTTCGAGTCGCAACGTACAATATATTAATTAACTATGCAAGTGACGAAAAATAATAAATCTTTCAACTGCTTTACATATTTAATATTTATTTATCTCATTCTACATTATATACATTAGACGACGAATACCAATACCAGTGCCTGTTATTATGGACTAAGTGAATAGTAAAAAAAATATATAACACATTTTATAAAAAAAGCAAACTATATCAGATCAAGAGATTATTATTTATATAATTTAGGTACGGTGTGATATGATAAACTAGAAGAATGTCATCATATACGGTATTTATTATTTAACTACATTATATAGATGTATTTGTTACAAAAATATCAATTCAATTATTGAAATAAACAACACAAGCTTCATTTTTAGAACGTTAAATAATTTACCACATATTCATTAAAGATTAATGCCTTAGGCCTGAGACAATCCGAAGACAACATACCGGATATTAAAAAATGAATATAAAAATTGATTCAATATATTTATTGTGCATACGATTTTCATTGATAATAAAGTAGTTTGTAAGAAAGATTTAGTTTACTGAAGTGAAGTCGTGACTACCACTTAAATATGCAAATTTGCAGATGTGTAGGTAGTGTAGGTGATCATAAGAGAAAGCTACAATATAAAATTGTTTTATATTTTTTAAGATTCCGTACCTCTAACTGAAATAACCTTATAAGATGACTTTGTTGTCCGTCTGTCTGTGTATCTGACCGTCTGTCAAGATAATTTTTTCCAAATGACTGTAATTATTATCAAACACGCTTCACAACTCACACGCACGCATCTTGTAGCACGAAAAAAGCTTCTAATTCAACACATTCATGATATGAGCGTCTATGCTTAATTTTTTTCTATATTATAATGGAAATCTTAAATTTAAGAAAACATATACAAGAGTTATGAAATTTGACAATATATTAAACCTTATAGTACAAATAAAAGAAGAAATCCAAAATTAGAAATTTATAAATAGTCCCACAAAATATGTTTTGACCTAGACTTATGAAATTTGACTAGAAATGAGATTTTACCGTATACATAAAGAGATAAAACTGAGAATTGATGATTAATAAGTTTTATTCCAAAAGAGCCTATTCTAGTATTTGCAATTCAATTCATACAAAATGAATGAATGTGTCAAAATGCGTTGCCGGCCTTTTAGATGGGAATACGCTCTTTTCTTGAAGGTCTGCAGGTCGTATCTGTCCGGAAATAGCGCATGCGGCAACTCATTCCACAATTTTGTGGTGCGGGGCAGAAAATTTCTTCTAAATCGTACAGTAGTACTCTGCCAACTGTCAAGGTGGTGGGGGTGGTAGAGTTGTCGCGTAGATCGATATCCGAAAGAGGCAGCAGGGATCAGCCCGAACAGTTCCCCATGATATATGCGGTAGAAAATCCCCATGATATATGCGGTAGAAAATGCATAGCGAGGCTACATCTCTACGCAGTGCCAAGGAGTCGAGCCGGTCAGAAATCTTTTCGCAATCGACATTTCGAGTCGCAACGTACAATATATTAATTAACTATGCAAGTGACGAAAAATAATAAATCTTTCAACTGCTTTACATATTTAATATTTTTTTATCTCATTGTACATTATATACATTAGACGACGAATACCAATACCAGTGCCTGTTATTATGGACTAAGTGAATAGTAAAAAAAATATATAACACATTTTATAAAAAAAGCAAACTATATCAGATCAAGAGATTATTATCTTACATTTATGATTCTTAGCTTCACGCTTTGTCCCTCACATAGCAGAGTAGGCAGAAGGAATACTGAGCGACGAAAACGTAAATGAAAAAATCTATTTTCACCGGGTGGGAATCGAACCTACAAACCGTTGCATTTACAAGCAGGTGCCTCTGCGCCACGACGGTCCTACTTAATTAGCATATAGCATAATTAATACAATTTATCACATCTCGTTATTATGAAGAATAATAAGTATTGTCTGTATAATAGTACATTATCTAGTTATTAGTATTGAGTATGTATTATTTATATCAGCATTTTACCAATGAAAAGCAGAATTGCAATCAGTGAGTAAGTAGGAAATGGAAATTATAAAAAAAATCAATTTATAAATAATATAAATATTCAGTTTTATTCCGAAAAAATAAATAACCGAATAAACTGGACAAACCTCTCCAACAGCTTAAGTAAGTTAGTTTACATTTTCATTTTCGCACCAATAGATTGTATACTAGCAAAATATATTTCTTCTTATATCTAAATAAATATATCTAAAAATCGACATTCACTCTATATGTTAATACAAATATCCATATAACAATAATAAGATTTAAATAGACTCATTTAAAAAGAGTTACATTACAGATATATAATAAAATAGTTTGTTGCTTAGAAAACGATATCAGGAAAAATTTAAATCTAAAGGCAGTATTTAAAATATAAAAGTAGCAAATGTTCTTGATTTTATAAACAATCTTTTCAATTTTTGTAAAACTTCTTGCTATTATCTTTTGCCATATCCACAAGAGTTTGAGCAGGCTTGAATGGAGCTCCATAGAGTCCCTGGAACTCTTCCATTTTCTTAACAAGCTTATCTGCCCCAAATTGATCAACCCATCTATACATAAACATAATTATTGAGAATGTTTTTTAATGTAATATAATAGTAAAAATTCAATAGTTTTTCAAACAATTTATGTTGGTTCTATCAATACAATACTTTAATATATATTATATAACATCTGCATATTTTTATGTTTTTTTATAATAAATTGTAAAAAAATAGTATTCTCACCTGAATGGTCCACCAGTGAAAGGTGGGAATCCTAGACCAAAAACTGCACCAATATCTCCTTCAATGGGGCTATGTAATATTTTTTCCTCTAACGATAATACTGCTTCATTGACAAATCTACAATAAAGAGTTAAATATCACAATATTGAGTTAATGTCAATAAAAAAAATAAAGGTAATGAGTAATGAGTAATGAGTAAAAATTGGTGAATGAAAAACAAACCTCGACACCATTCTCAACTGTTGATCTTCAACAGTGTTAGCTCCACGGGGTTCTAGAGAGTACTTCTCCTTCAATAACTGGATAACTTCTTGATTCACATCCTTGTTCTTTGTACCCTTCTCATAAACATAGAAACCTTTGCTGGACTTCTTTCCCATAAATCCAGCTTTAACTAGATCTTGCATTATGTTCAAATCTCCACCGCTAATACGATCGCCAAAAGCCTGTATTTAATTTAAAGGTTTTTATATAATATATTTTAATGTAGTAAAAAAGTATTCAAGATAATATAATAATTGCAGTAAGCAATATTCACAAACCTTGGCCAAGTCCACAGCAATGTGAGACCCGACATCAATGCCGACTTCATCAGCCAGCGAGGCGGCGCCGATGGGGAACCCAAATTGTTTCGTTATATTGTCTAGGTCTTTAGGATCTACGCCTTCCTGGAGCAACCTGTATAAGCAAACGTCATCATTTGTTTTTTAAGGTAAATTAATTATATTGTGTTATTAAGTAAGTAGTAGTAGTATTGAACTTAAGTGAGTAATATGTTAATTATCAAAACTTTAAAGCGCTCTTTAAAACAATTTATATTATTATGCTTATATCTTTAATTTTATCTATTTAAATAATAATACATAATTCAACAAATAACCTATTTAAAAATTGTAACGCTCACTGCGTTAAATACTCAAGTACCCAGAAGATATACAAATATTCAGAAAATATATTTATCAAAATTAGATTCCCAAATAATATTTTGATTAAATATTCTGACTTGTGCTTGAAAAAAAAAACAAACTCCTAGCCACCTTGTAGAAATGGGCGAAAGCAGCAAAATAAATACCTTACATATTAAAAAAAATCATATAGACACAAACCTAACAGCCTCACTGAGCATAGTGGACAGTATGCGGGTGGTGTAGAAGCCGGGCCCGTCGCCCACGGTGACCACCACCTTGCCCTGGCGCAGGCCCACCGCCACGGCCGCCGCCGCCGTGTCGTCGCTGGTGCCCGGGTGCCGGATGATCTCCAGCAGCTGCATCCTGTCCACCGGCGAGAAGTAGTGCATGCCTGCAGATTGCCAGAAACAATATAATATTAATAAAAACATAGAAACTAAAAGAAAAGGTACAAATAGGTATTGGTGTAATTTGTACAATGGCGGCCTTATCACTGCATGTGATCTCTTACAGACAACCATTTAGAGACAGTAAACATTCTAAAGAGATGAAAGACTGCAAAATTTTAGTTTAAATATATTATTTTAGATTAAATATACATACACGTACATAAATACATACATATAAATGCATACATACAGGATTATAATGGCAAAATCAAATAATTTATTCAAAATGAGAAGTTATGTAGCTTAATTTTTTGCACGTCAAATAATTTAATTCACCACCAGTTTGCTAAAGTTAATGTGAGCCTGTTAAGTTAATACAATGACAACACGTTTACATTTAATATATCAATTATAATTTTATTCTAAAGCTAGCTTGGTTTGTTTTGAAAAATCATAATAAACACATATTCAATAAATAACATTATATTATGAACATTATAAAAAAAAAGAATATCCAGGTTATAGGGTAAGCAATTCTAATGTAAATTTAACATTACCAATAACTTTGTCAGGACGACTGCTGCCAGCAGCTATCTTGGTAATAGGAATAGCACTGGTGTTAGTTGCAATAATACAGTGTTTAGGGACGACTGCCTCCAATTCCTTTATCACTTTGTGCTTTATATTGATATCCTCGAACACAGCTTCAATCACACAGTCTACATTTTTAAACTTTTCATAGTCAAGAGTTGGGTACAAATTAGACATAAATTTGTCTTTTTGCAGGCTGTAAGTAATAATAATGAAGAATTATTCACCATTATTTATTTATTACTTTATTTAACTAACACAAAGAATAAGGATAACAAATTAGAAAAGATAAAAGTGTGATAAGAATATGGTGTAAAGGCCTTATGCCGCAGAGGAATATTATAATTAATAGTATTAATTTTTTTCTATATCCAATTATGAGATTAAAAAGTAATAGTAGTGAATAAGTAAAAAGACTCTTTCAGTCAAGGAATAAGCAAGTGATGCACAGCAAGCAAGTGCAAACTCGACGATTGCAGGCTACAAAATAACTTGAAATTGTCTTGATTTGAAATCAATAAATAAGAACACAACCTAAAAAAACTGAATGAATTATTATCACTATGCTAACACTCAAAATTACTTTAAAACCATCGAAATACTCACGAAGACACTCTCTTCCGTTTAACAGCATTAACCAGCCCATTTTGTATTTGTCCCACACCGCGGTAGAGGCCAGCATTTGTGGCATCCTTCAGCACTACTTGGTAACCCTTATCTATAGAAACTTGAACGATACCAGCGCCCATTAAACCTGCTCCTAGTACTCCGATCTGAAAAATTTACATTTTAAATATGCAGGTTTTCCCATAAATAAATATCCATTTGTTTATTGTATCAACACAAAAAAAAGATTTAGATTTTTTCAAAATAATTTATATAGGCAGAGCTGAAAGCCAAATCTAGTATAGCTGTTCAGTTTCCTATATTATATTTGTATCATTCAAACCTGTTAGCGCTATTCAATCATTGCATAAATAATGAATGTCTAAAATATTATAATGAGGGTATTTTTGACATATTGATATACCGTTTTAACATCAACTTGAGATTTGCCGAATCTGTTCTTTTTACATTCAGTTTGCCCTCGGAACAAGCCAATGAGTCCCTTGCTCTGTGGAGTCATGGCTAGCTCACCAAAACCTTGTGCCTCCGCTTCATATCCAGCTACTGGACCTTTATCAACACCCTCTCTTACTACTTCTAGTATCTAAAAATAATAAACAAATATGATTAAGACAAAAAAATGTACTAACACAAAAGATGTTAATACTCAAACTGTAATAAGTTATCAATTTAAAATGCACAAGTATACTATATTTATATATATAACAAAAGATATGTATTTTTTTTCATTTCTTTTCTTATCTTTCACACTATTCTGTATAATATATATACTGTTAAAGTTCAGTCTTAAAGTTAGTTTTAGTGTATTAAGTAAAATGAGAAAAATATAGTAAGTTGTAAGTAACAACATAAATAAGTTAAATTTCCAAGTAAGATTTGGGTACCTTAAGAGGTGCTGGGTACAATCCACGGGAAGCCTTCATAACTTGTTCCTTAGCTTTATTGAAGATCACGTTCTTAACCCAATCCCATTGCATGGCCGTAGCTGTCACTTTGTCTATTAGACCTTTTTTAGATCTATTAACTACTATTTTACCAGCTGCTATATCTTTGGCTACTTGTATCGCTACCTCTTCTAAATATTGCATTGTGTTATCCTCTGGCGCTCCTAAACCTAAAGAGTAAAAGTATTATAAGAAAATAAAATAAACTTTATTTTGAAATATATCTACTATAATATAATTTTCCAGCACATATATTTTCACTATTTACCTGATAACTAGTGCATTTTATTTTATATATTATAGTAATTATTATTAAATATTATTAAATTTAAATTACTTAGAAAATTGAAATGTAAAAATTGTTATATTAATTTATTTTTATATTTTCATAACTATAGATAATCCAATGAAAACATTCATAAATTGACAATTTTATTATAATACACCTACCAGGTCCAAGTGGTGATACTAATAGGTCAACAATACCAAGCTTCTTTGCTTTATCTGCCTTAACATTCTTTCCAGTGAGTGCCAAATCCAATGTTGTTGGAATTGATGTCAGCTTTGGCATCCTATATATATAATATAATAATATAATAATTATATGTACATAATAAAATTCTAATATTCTACTGGAAAATCTTAAATTATTATTTGTATATGTGTTGTGTAATCATTTTATGTAAATTTTGTGCTAATTAATTTTTTCTTTAAAAAATTACTTCATATTATGTCACAACAATGTACCTTACTTGGTTTTAGGATTTAAGTAATGAGATAATATTGTATAATTCAAACATCAAATGTTTTTAATATCATACCAATGCCATAATAATATTTTTCAATACTATTTTAAAATATTTTTTTTTATTTATATAGAAATCTAGTTAATTGAAATTTTTCAGAACAAATGTTTAGTACTTTACTAAACATTTGTTCTGAAAAATTTCAATTTGTAGTTTTTAGATAAGTATGCAGGAATAATTAAAATGTACCTTTGTGTGCCTCCACCTCCAGGTAGCAGACCAAGCATAACTTCAGGAAATGCAAATACAGTTTTAGAGTCTTTTACAGCTATTCTATATTTACAAGCTAGAGCTGTCTCTAGACCTCCACCAAGGCAACTACCTTGTATAGCCGCTACATATGGTTTCCGAGAAGATTCAATTTTATTGAATAATTCATGACCTGTTAAAATTACACAATATTTTCTTTTATTGTAAAAGACATTTTTTAACAAATCATAATATTACTAACATTAATAAGATAATACAGTCACTACAGACTTAAATATTAAGTCTAAGAAGTTTTATATAGAATTACAGAAATAAAATATTTCCAAAATTACATACCAGTTTTTGAGAGAGTTACAACTTCTTCTTTAGTTTTGCAACTTTCTATCATTCCTATATCAGCCCCGGCAATAAAGCAGCCTGGCTTACCAGATATTAAAACAGCAGCTTCAATTGCTGGATTGGAATCAATTTCATTTATTATATTACGGACTTCACCCATAACAGCTTCATTTAATGAATTTACCTAAAATACAGCAAACTGCTTATTTACATATAGTAAACTAAATTTGAGTATTAGTCATAATTGTTGTTATAAGAAATTAAATAATACTACATCACTAACAATAACACTTACCTTCACATTTGGTGAGTCTAATGTAACGACATACACTCCATTAACCAACTTGCATTTAGTATGGGTTTGAGAAGCTGCTGCAGCCGCAAATGTTCTGCTATGCATCCTTGTATCTTAAGGAATTTTTATCGGATTATTTTTAGATAAAAAGTTTAAAAGATTTAATTTTTACATAGTAACTTCAATTAAATTCTACTATTAATATCTTAATGCGGTGGTACTTACTATTTAAATACTTTATTTTATTATTGTTTCTGAGAATCTTGAGTGCGTGAAATATTTTACTGTTGGACATATTCATTTATTACTTAAATAAAATTATATTTATTAATAAAGATGATTGCTATGTCCACTAACTAAAAATTTTTGAACTCAGACTTTGAACCTAAACTTTCTCGTCAGATGGAGGTGATAAAGAGGTGTAAAGGGGGGGAGGGCGAGGTAATTTGACACATTGACAAGTGACATACTAATGTAAATGTGTATACTCTGTGATGCAAAATAGGCGTACCAGTAGGCCTACTCTCGAAACCAATATCCAATCATTTTTAATTCCAATCATGCCACAATCTAATTCCAATATGACGTTTATTTGGTACTCCCGAAACCGATTGTTTCAAGATTGCCTAATTCCGTTATTGGCCAATTGTTGCGTCGTTACAACCACAGATTAAATATACAAAAGTGACATTAGTGCTGCAAACTTGTTATCGATAAACCGGTGATAGAAAAGAAATTGCTTTTTATTAAATGTAATACAATATTTTCATGCACTTTTTTGAGAAAAAAGAAAGTAATCATTCATATTTATATTTATTGTATTGAAAACATGCTCAAAGCTTAAAAATCTTTTTTCAATTAGCGTAAATTAATTTTTATGTGCCATTTTTTATCTGTGTCCGTGTCAAAGAGACTTCAACTTTATGATATTTTTGCAGAATTCAAATGTTCAAACATATATATCATTTTATTTAAAAAGAAAGGTAAGATAGTGTTTTTTTTTACTTTAAGTCTCTATTATTGAATTATAATTTATAGCGATTAAAAGTTATTACATGTTAACATACGGATTAATATTTTCAGTTTTGTTTTAGTACGGCAGGCCGTTCAACATATTTCAAAATTTCATACTTAGTGGACTTCTTGGAAGATAATCCAGGGATTGCAAAAGTGGAGTTTGTTGGCGTCCACTTTAAATGTCTTGGGTAGCGCCATAAAAATGAACTGGAGTGGACGAAAGTAAGTTTTTGTTAAATTCATATTAAAAAAATGCGTAAAAGTTATTATTTGAATGTTCATTAATTTCTTGGAATCTGA